>JASPKZ010004545.1:0-600000 GCA_030220185.1 Diploptera punctata
TTCTAATTCTTGCCATACGTCGGCCCATTTGCAATCTATGAGATTTATCAGTTATTACATCTAGTTTCCCATAAAGATCATATTGCTCACTGTTATTTAATCTTCTCCATTCACGTGTCTTTTCGTCTCTTCGGTCCAAAATTTTTCCTGAGTATTATATTCTCAAATACATATATTTTCTCTTCCTTTAAAGTAAGAGTTCATGTTTCGCATCCATAAAACTAGGAGAATAACATATCTATTTTTTAGTTGAACATTTTTTAAGGGGAGTTGGGATGATAAAATTCTCTCTAATGCGTCAGATATTAGATTACAAGAAAAATATACATTTTAACAAACTTTGAATTTGGTAATTGTATAGTCTTTGTGTTAAGTCGTATATTTAGTTTAGCTTTATATATAAATTAAGTTGTAAAAGTATTTATTATTTTTAATTTTTAATCATTATTAAAACCTGTCCGTAAAAGCTAATAATTTATAATTACTTAAATTTTAATACAGTTTGGGGTGCCATGATTCTCTAGTTCATATTTTTAATTTTTAATTTATGACCCTTTGAAGATAACACGGCGTTTTTTAAAATTAACGCAACGATATATAATTGACTAAGACATTTTCATGAACGTTTTTGAGTGAAACGAGTAACTGATTTTCTTAATCTATTTTGGAAATATAGTTAAAGCGTTGGGGGGGGTGGACGGCGTCCCTCCAAATATTTAGCTTGGATTTTTTAAGTCAATTTCGTTATAATTTACTGTAACAATATAGTCGGACCTATCTGTACACACATGCGGTATGTAATTACCCGAGGAAATATAATGATTTTTTCTCAAAAAAAAAAGGTGAGAAATGCCTTAAAATGAAGTGAGAAGTTGAGCTCAAAGTAAATTAACATCTTATTTACAATATAAAATATGCATTAGTCATTTCTCAAACAGCGTAACCAACTTATCTCAGAAATGCACTAAGAATAACGCTAAACTAATCTAATGTACATTAACTCGCCCATTTTCTCATCCTAACTCACCCGATAATGTAGTTGGACTTCTGGGATATAACCCGCTTATGTGAGTAAATATGTTGGCAATTGGCTATAGCGGGAATGTGTGTTATCACATAGGCCAACATGAAGCTAGCAGTCACTTGCTGTCCGAACGAATATATCACAGGTGGCATAGAATAGCCCAACTTAAAATTCTGATATGGTTGCATAATAAATGAAAATCAATACCAGTACCGGTAATATTAAAAATTATATCACATACATTTATGATTTCCTAAGAGAAAATTGTTACTATGGAGTATTTATACCTCTAAAATTCATGAACAACGTTCAGATTAAAATTGTGTTAACATTTTAAAATTCGTACCTTATAAAACAGTCGTCCTCAACTATATTAACTTCTGTTGTATAACGTCCAACTATTACAATTTAGGCCTTTCAAAGATCATGCTTCGTCTTCAGGATTTATGTGCCATGAGAAATACTGAAGATGAAGCGTGTTATTTGAAAGCCTAGATTTTAATATTGTGACGACGTTATACAACTTCTTCCTCGTAACGGTTTAGGCTTTTTTACTAGCCTGTTCCGGCTCCAAATTGCTGATGTTTCCATCTTTTTTTGGTCTTCCCAAGCTTCATCTTTATCGTGGTGAATAGTTGAATGCTGTTCTCAGTCATCCTTCACGTTATACAACACAAGTTAGTATAGTTGAGGACCGAATTTTAAAAAGTTAAATGCTCAACTGCGCTTCTACTTTCGCTTGATTTTTTTAGTTCATTGTTCTAAACTATAGCGCTTCTGTATTTACTAACATATCTTAATATTTTAAACTTTTCAAACAATTTTTATAACATTATTAAACAATTTTCAAGTATTTATTTAAATACGCAAATCACAATATTATGACACTGTTAGACAATATTGTGATGCTAACTGCTATTTTTTCCACAGAGTATATTACTTAGTCTATGATTTTTCTATCGCTGCTTGGATCGGCGTTAGGGAGTGATAAGTAAGTGTACACCCATTTTTAATAAACGTTTGGTAGTTTTAATATTAATATATTTTTTAACATAGATTTGGGGATTTATTGCAAAGATTGGTCATTTAAATTTCATAGCGACATGCTGCCATCTAGCATGAGATTTTTGAACTTTAGTACGATTCGATAGTAATCGAGGATGATAATCGATGTGTTTCGATGGTGGGTTATCGCTGGTTCTATAAACTCTGGTGCATGCGCACTGTTCTATAGAGCTTTGAAAATATTTCACGTAAGTTTAAGAGCAGTTTTTCCATTTTCATACTATATTGGAGTGGCTTTGTCAATAAAATAAAATATTTACTCGATCGAATTGCCCATTGTACAATAACTTTACTTTTTTTGTCGGAATATCTTCAGAAACTCTAGTTCTGTATATAGTTTGTAGGGCCTAATGTATCACCCTTTATGGAATTTTCTATGAAGTCAAGATCCTCTGTTTTTTTCTAATTAAAGGACTTTATTGGAAAAGGCATGACCCTCAAAATGTTTTCTAACTAAAATACTGCATGTTGGGAACATTAATCTGGGGATCAATATTCCAAGGAAGAAATCCAATATTTCTTCATAATCTACCTCTGTGTTTCCTTGCAATTCAATGCTTAAAGGAAAGATAAATAATACAGAAATATTATACCTGTGTAAGCTTGGTGCGGATAAGATAAGGTACCGATACATTCTTCCTATTGTAGCTCGTTACTAATAATTTAATTCCAAGAAGAAAAATAAATCTGGCGACAGCCGTGACATCATTCTCCGTGGGCGAAGCAGAGAACACGACAGTCCAATAGTTTTATGAATGACTCAAATCGACGAAGGTCATTGGATGAGAATTTTACAATCATATCAAGACTCAACGGTACGTCAAACATTTTATCACATCAGTGCGCGTCCAGATCTTCCGGTTCAATGTTGCTCTCTACTTATTTACAGACGCTAATTAACGTACGTTGTTTTTAGTTTTCAGTGATTTCTCATTCTGCATTTTTTTGTGAATTTTATTATTGTGCAAATAAGGTGAACAAATTTTATAATCTACTAAATCCTTCATATTCAACGGATTTTAATGATTTGTTGTGAAATAATTTATACTTATGTTGTATCTTACGCTGTTCTGGAATTATTGATGAAAAGGTCGATTGCTCGGAGTAAGCTTTATATGTTTATAAGAGCTTTCAGTGTGTACTTTTTTCTTAGCTTCATTATATATATTTATGATGCAGTTTTTAGAATCAGTCCATTGGTTAATGATAATTATGATAGTAATAATTTAATAATTACTTACCCATAGTCTGATTGCTTTACAGAAATGTAAAAGCTCTGTCTCGGGATTCTGTCGCTGCCTTGTACACAAGGGTCCTTGGGTGTTCAATCTCCGGTCGGGACAAGTGTTTTGGGTGATTTTTTTTCGGAGCTTTCCTCACCTTTAAGGCCAATATCGAGAAATTTAAAGCCGAAAATTTCCGAACACTCCTGACCATCATCATCCTATCATATTCGTCTTATTATGAATGTGTGGGCGAATGACGTGTTTTGTCTTATACAAGGTGTATCAAAATCTCTAGTGCAAACTAAAACGGTTGAATGTATACGATAATAGAAACAAATAAGTTCTAGTAAACACGGGTCCACAAATGAGCCATGTGCGAGGTAATTGCATATATGTGGTTACAAGCCGCAACTGACATTATTAAGAAACATCGTCCTGATTAGTACAAATTAATTTGAAAAGTAGGACTTTTCGTTTAATTGCTATTCTATGTGGCCTCAAAATTAACTCGTAGCTTAACCTATCAATGAATACAATTATTATTTATTGCCTTACATGTTATACAGTAATTCTGCACACTTGATGCTCAAAGTGTGGTCGTCCTTGCATCTGGTTGCAATATTGGATTTGTCTCTGCAGTGAGTTTCGATATGATTTTTACAACGCACGACGTCAGTGGCGGCTGATAACCACATTCGCAATGATAAATCTCGCACACGGTTTGTTTGCGGACCCATGGTTATTGGAACTTTTTTGCTTCTATTACCGTATACTCTCAACCGTTTCAGTTTGCGCTATTAATTTTGATACACTCTGTATATTGGTAGGTATCATGTATGATACCTTTCATATAGCTTTTATGAAACAAGCCCCAAGGAAATAAATCTGGAGTGTCATTTTGCTGGATCTCGAACAATGCTAGGAAGTGAAGCCAAGCTATTTGTAATATAGAGTCACTGATTAAAGAAGACGGCTAATCGGGTTCAATTAGCGGTTTCTTTTGAGATGAACTTTAATAATACGAAAGTCTTTAGAGAAAAAAGCGAGCCGCTCTAAGAGCTTCAACAATCCTGCCGTATCTCTCACGAAATATCCACACAATAAAGTAAGTCTCAATGCAGAAACCTGCGCTATAATCCCTTTGTTTAGCATGCCGAATGAACTAGAAGAATTTGAATCAGAACCTGATGGAAAGAGGAAATAACTCTACTCTGTGATCTCCGATATCGTAGGTATGTTTATATTGGTGGGTGTAGTAATGCAGATTGTTATAACAGGTTTCTCTAATAGTTTGTTACATAAGTTTTTCTTGTACTTAGTAATATAAGAAGTTGAAGTGGTTTACTTGCAGATGCCAAGCAGCACATCGTGGGAAATGAACCGGTTGCTCTGGATGGATGTGTTTCTGGTGCATGTGAATTATATGAAATCCATGACTAGATCCACACTCATCCACGGCAGACGGTATGAACATCACTTTCAAGCATCTCTCTCAAAATTTCAAAAATCCTTTTTAGATTTCGCGACACTAGTAAACTTCACTTACACGTTGTTACAAAAGCTAGCCGCTCCCTGGAAATCAAAGTCCACGTTCGATTAACTTGTATTAAAGTGCGTCATATATTAAGAAACATGTTACCAGACTTTGGGGATTTGCCATATTATAAGAACGACATATCATAACGAATCATTTTAATGTCAGATTGAAATGAGGTTCGTTGCACTAAAATAATACAAAGTGCGAGATACTGGCTCAGGCAATGTCAAAACAGACGGAACCTAGTGATGCCTATTGCTCTGTTTACATGGTATAGTGCTACTCTGACATTACAAACTGTATTAATCCATCTGTTCAGCACTGAAATGAATAGTTATGTTGGCTATGTCATTGTCACAATTGGATATAATGAAACTTGCAAAACTTTTTACGTAATATATTACCCAATTCAGGATGCAAAAGGCTGGGGAATTATATATAACTCGGGAACTATACCAACTTTATAAATCATCAGATACTGTAGCTTCAATAAAAACAAGTAGATTAATTTATTTATTTTACATGATGGAGTTAAGACCGTTTCCACTTCACCATAATAACAATTTATTTATTTACATGTTGATTAATGATACACAATGTACAGTTGACAAGGGAAAGAAAGAAAAACAGTAATAATAACCTATAATCTGATTAAGTAATTAGCTTGGCAAAGAAAGTTTAAAGTAGAAAGGAATAGTAAAAGTATACATGGAAACACGGTTATATATTATATTGCCTAAGGAAATATGTAGTGAGTTTTTTTAACTGTTTGAATGGGCTGGACACACACAAATAATGGATACAAACCAGGTACCTAAGAGGGTGATGCAGTCGAGGTCAGCTGGAAGACAAATGCTTAGATGGTTGGATGGAGTTGTGGATATGAAGAAGTTTGGCATTTGCAATTGGTTGAAGAGAAAGAGGGAAATATTTCCTACAAGCAGGCTGCTATCCTGATTTCCCACCAGTCTGGTTAATGATGATAATGTAATTCCGCCTTCCAGTCACCTCAACAGCAGAAGTTCGTTATAATTCCGCCAATACCAGGAGAGAATCTAAAAAAAAAAACGACGTAACACAACTGGTGGAAAAAAATAATCTACGGCAAAGAAAGACAATTCGGGAATAGGAACGCACATTAACTGAGAAATACATCTGGTATTGATTAAACAAAAATGAAAAGTGTAGTGTGTAAGATTTGTTAGGTCTATCTTATGACCCACAATTCTTCTATTAATCTAATCTTAATTCTATAAAAAATTAACACGAAGATTTGATATAAACGTAGTGGATCTAGATTAGGTGTGGGAACGGATAAGAATGAAATGATTAAAAATTCAACTCCAGCCACGTGGAAATAAAACAACTGTAGCGTGGAATGGGTGTGCGTGCAAGGTGCACGTGTTCTGACGTAAGGAAATCCTGTTTCCTTTATTAAACTTTATGCAAAAGACAATCGCTGCTAATTGAAATGGCTGACGTACAAATGTTCTCCCCTTAGCGACAAACCGGGTAACGCTAATTTTAAGTAGGAAAAAACTGTTATCAACTTCAAATAATTCGGTTCTGTGATTGGTCATAAGTTCATGATTAACAGTAAAACTGAAATTAAATCACTGATTTTTAGCCTTTACTACAGATTATTAAGGCGTTAGCTATTTCGAATTTTCAATGATTATATTCAATCAAACTTTTTCATTATTGTAAAATCTCGTTTTCGGATAATTGAAGGACTTAGGGCAGTAACATAAGCCACATTCTGTTAAGAAATACCATTTATTACAATGATACCAATTAAATGTATTGAACTATCCATAAAATCATTTTTAAGTGCGCCAGTGATAAGTTAATACATACATACATACACACATACATACATACACACATACATACATACACACACACATACATACATACATACATACATACATACATACATACATACATACATACATACATACATACATTGTATTAAAGATTAATATAAAATTATAGAATATTCACCTGAAAGGTCCGTCTCCTCAACTTAATTATCATTTAACTGTAGCGCTTTCGGGACTTGTCCCATCATCGGCAGGATTCAAAACTGGTGTTTCACTGAAGATCTGGTAGAGGGGGAACAACATAACCAACATAACTAAACTAGAAAAAGAATCTGACAACAACAAGAAAACATGGATAACACTTACATACACAGGAAAAGAAACAACAAAATTAGCCAATGCACTAAAGAAAGCCGATAAAAACGTAAAAATAGCATACAGAACCAATAACAAATTAAACAACATAATAAACAATAACATTGAAGAAAATAACATTTTCAACAGCAAAGGAGTTTATAAACTGACATGTAAGGGCTGCAACAAATTTTATATAGGAAGGACAAACAGGAGTTTTAACATCAGATTCAAAGAACATTTTCGAGACTTCATTCACGCAGAAGGTAAATCAAGCTATGCAAAACACGTTATCCATGAAGGACATCGCATGTTAAATATTGAAAACACCCTAACAGTAATGCACAGAGAAAATAATCCAGCGAAGATAAACGTACTCGAAGAGATGGAAATCATGAAAGCAGCTCACAACGACAGCCTGATAAACGAAAACGAACCAAATACATGCAACCCCCTCTACCAGATCTTCAGTGAAACACCAGTTTTGAATCCTGCCGATGATGGGACAAGTCCCGAAAGCGCTACAGTTAAATGATAATTAAGTTGAGGAGACGGACCTTTCAGGTGAATATTCTATAATTTTATATTAATTTTGAATAAACCTCAACGGAACACATCATGAATCTTATAAAAGTTGATTGTATTAAAGCCTTTCAATTGACATCGTAAAACGGCATCAAATTTTAAATTTCTCGTAAAAATAGTATTTTATGGCCCATTTACGTTTCGGTTACAGAGGACTCGATCCCGAGCTGGTCAAAATTTCCTCAACGAGAGAAGCCTCTCCATGTTCTTGTGTAAGAACGAGATCAGGCATGTAATATTTCAATCTTCGATTAACCTGCAATTAAGTTTGCGTTACATTCTCAAACCTACATAATTAGGCTATAGAATTTTGGACCAATTACTGCAATCACAATATTCTCTAATTGCCCTAATTAAAATGTATTGCTTCGACAATAAAAATTCACTATATATTTTATTATAATTACCAGGGACCTATTTCATAAAATACCCTTACAGTGTCTAATGCGTCAAGTTAGATATTTATACACATTCTCCATTTTTTTATTAACGTGCCATTCAGTGCACTTTTTATGCTTAGGGTTTTCATCACATGTCTGTTTCTAGCGGACGTGTCTCAAACTAAAAGTGAGGTTATGAATGGATAATATTCGCCGGTATAAATCCGAAACTCAAATCAAATAATTCTTCATTACAATGGTGAGAGTATTGTATTTGTTCTTTTTCACCGCAAGAAATGTTTTATTCTTCATTGCAATTAAATGTATTACTTTAACTTTTTCAATAGAGTAAATAGTGACTTGATTCACTTATGCTCCGAACCCCCTCACATTGAGTTATTGAATTAGTCGACTCAGTTCAGCTTCTTTGTAATATATTTAATCAATATTTCTAAAATTAATTGTAAAAAACCACTTTTGAGGTTATGTAGTAAAATATTAAAATTGTTTGGAATTGATGTGCCGAAGATGAAACATGTTTCTGAAAGGCCTTCACGGTTTTAACTACTTGAAGTTTTTTAACAGAAATTTATTTTAGTTCAGGGCTACTGATATACCAGGTTATTATTTTAATAAATATATATCCTCAACTCTTGTCCAACTCAGGATTGGGTCAAGGAATGAGATGAGCCCCTATATAGAAGTCTATGAATGAAATGAGTATGGAGAAATAGTGGAATGAATTTGTGGAAGGGGAAAACGGGAGGAAACCTCGAGAAAAACCTGTACAAGCTCCGTTTTGTCCACTACGAAACCCACATGGAGTGACCCGAGACTCGATCTCGGGACCCCTGCAGTGAGAGGCGAGCGTCTAACCGCTTGCTCCACCTGAACTTATTTTAATATTTTGACATTTTATATCTTTAAGGTAAGGTATTGTATTTTTCCTGAAGTGATTTCATAACTATATAAGTACAATGATTTAAATTATGTGTTGAAAACGTGTACTGTACTTGGTTATTTTGACGTGGAACGGTTGAGGAGTGGCGTCGTGGTGTTAGAAATCGAGCCACCTCTCTCGCTGTATCACGCCAACAAGTTGAACGACTTCTATTGCAAGAGTAAGCACATTGCACAGTTTGCACGAGTCTGCGAGTCAACAAAAATTGCCTTCAACAGTCCTGAGTTCAAATTGCACGACTTTTAAAAATTGATTGATCTACAATTTCATCTAAAGTTGGTATGCGATAGTGCATGATTTTTACACATGCATTCTCTTCTTTTAAAAACATATTAGGATAAGATACATTTCCCTTTAGAGTATTGGAATGGTGTATTTCGTCTTAATGTTGCGTTCTTCTTAATTGAGCTGATCACTCATTCGGGGAGGCCCTCCGTGTCCTTGTGTTGTAAAAAAAAGTGTGTGTGTGATATATATATATATATATATATATATATATATAGTCATTTCGATGACTATGAAACTTATATATTGACTTATTTATATTTCAGTTAATATTATAACTGTTACAAAATGGCGGTGTTGACTTAACTGTCATATATCAAATTACTTTATATTTTGAGTTGAAATTTCTACATATATTTAAATGGCTGGTAGGCTAAGGGCCCTCTAGGCCTGTCGCGCCAGGAGTATTCAAACGATGCACTTTTTATTTAATTATAAATGAAATTATGTTCAATTTCATCAATCAGGGATGACCGTTTCTATGCAGGTCTTATCCCCATGACATCTTATAGTAAACTCTTTAGATTGGCTTAAAGTACTATTGGTTGACTCGTATCCATGTTATCCAATCTCTTTAAAGTTAATGTCAGTTTGGTATTTTTAAACTTATAATATTTTAAATAATTCCCATTGAATATAAAAAAAAGATTATACATATACACTGCTCAAAACAATTATAGGAACACTTGTAATAAATTGAATAATTGTTTTTTAAAGCTGTGATGCTGAAAGTTGGACAATATATAAATTGAATTAATAATTTTATCATTGGATACAAATTTTAAAGATCCATGGCCTAAATACAGAGAAATTACCTCAAATAACAAATATAGAGAATTTTTTTATTTTGGAAGGCACTGGCCACTTCTAATTGGTAAGCTTCCTGATGTTGCTATAGTGACGAATGTTGATTATTGCCTTGTTTATTGAAGTCTTTGACAAAATGAGGCATTTAAATGAGTTTGAAGTGTATCATGCTCTACATCTTTTACGACAAGGTCAATCTCTGCAACAAGTGGCTAGATAGCTTGGGGTTTCTCCTTCCGTGGTGTCCAGGTTACGCAACAGGTACAGAGAAACAGGTCAGTATTGTAGAAGACGTGGCCAGGGCCGTAAATTTAAAACAAGCCCCCAGGATGACAGATACGTTGTTCTTTCTGCTCTTCGACAGCGTACAAAAACTGCAAAAGACCTGCAGAATGACCTTCATATGGCTTCCAGAATCCGGGTTTCAGACCAAACCATAAGGAACAGATTAAGGAAAGAGAATATTCGTCCAAAAAGGCCCGTTAAAAAACCACGCTTAACAATAACAGAAAGACGTACGTATGCTGAAAACCATGGTGATTGGAACCTGAACCAGTGCTCTTCTCGGACGAATCCAGGTATCGTCTTACACGTTGTGATGGTCGATTGAGGGTGTGGGGACGTCCAGGAGAAAGATTTTCTGCAGAGGCTGTACAGGAAATTGGTAGATTCGGAGGAGGTTCCATAATGATGTGGGCCGGAGTTATGTACAACAATCGTACGGACCTTGTACCTGTTCCCCAGCGACTGAATGCTGTCCGGTATATCGAGCACGTTATGGAAGAGCATATAGTACCTGCTGCCATTGGAGTAGGCCCTGGATTTCTATTTATGCAGTATAATGCCAGGGCACATTCTGCGGCTGTCACCAGGGATTTCCCGAGGAGGAATGAAATTGAGGTAATGGAGTGGCCAGCGGTCAGCTCAGACCTCAACCCTATTGAACACTTCTAGACAGGAAGGTCAGGAACCGACATCAAGCTCCACAAACTCTGCAGCAACTTGGAGATGCTCTGAAGGAGGAATGGGAGAATATCCCGCAAGAGGAAATCCAGAATCTTATTGGGAGCATGCCACGAAGGTGCCAAAGTGTCATAGAATGACGTGGAGGTCATACACGATACTAACTCTATATAACGAGTGTTTAACTTTGAAAAATAAGCACAAGATTCAATTGCTTACATAGCGGAATTATTTGAAAAGTTAATTGTCAACGTTATTCATTTGTTTTTACTGACATGAGCAATAAATAAATAACCACAAATAATGTACTTTATTAATTTCATGTTTGTACCTTTATCCAATGAAAAAATATTTGCATATTTCATAGTGTTCCTCTAATTGTTTTGAGCAGTGTATATTAAATGAATAAATTAACCCCTATTATTATTAAGTACGGGTAAATATCCGGCTTTATAGATTACAGGAAACCTGGTGAGACTTTCACCGAACTTGTGAAATACATTTAAAATCTTTTTTTACCACTAGTCAAAGATTTGCAAGACTTGTTTTAAAAATTTAGATGGCAACACATCAACAGAAGACTCCATAGCCACAGCCATTTTGTCGCATGAGAATCGACTGAAGCACGACTCAAATGCATCATCCGTATGTAATAAACAATTTTAAGTTGTAATAATTGATTAGATATCTTTTAGAATATTTTCTGTTTTGAATATTATTTTCATTCACGAAGAAAAACAAGTATATCCCGAGGGACATATTTTAATTTAATTAATGGAACTACTTTTTCGCATACTTATTGCTTCTACATTGTACTTCGGTGTCCATAACCGATGAAAAGCGAGCAGGTCGCATGATTTTGTTTTGATGAGGATCACTTTAAGAGCGGGATAGCCTTTAGTTAAAATAATAATAATGAGAATGTTCACACAGTGTGTATTGTTTTATTTGTCCCGTGCATATTCACTTATGGATTTCTTTCTGTTTTTACACACTGTGATGTGGTATCGGTCACATCTTTCCTTGCACATCTCGCATACGCACGTGTCTTCTGGTACGTGATATGTCTTCTTAGTGCATATTCTCTGGTGGAAACCGTGTACCGTCATCCTGGTCACCAGGTGTCGGAGCTCGTAGTTCGCCGACATCCAGTTGTTGTTTGCCATCGCCTCTGTGGAGTAGAATTCGTCCCAGATCTCGTCTTGTTTTCTCCTTCTGTTGTGTAGTACCTTTGCTGCCTCTGTTGTGGGTAACAAGAATTTCAGCATCAGGTCTTAGAGCAGGAATGTTTCTCTAGCCATCACATATGACAGCATGGATGGGGTATATTTTGATAACTCCATCACTCTCTTTAGGTATCTGGCTTTCAGATTTTCCAGGCTCTCCAGCTGTCTCTCCGTTAGCCGTTCCCATATTATTTCCAGTCCATACGTTGCCGCCGGTAGTATCTTGGCCTCGAATAGTCTCATTGCTGTTTTGAGTGATAGGGCTTGTATGTTCTTTACATCGTTTATGGCCCTCACTGCTTCTATCAGTCTCCTTTTTATGTGTAATGTGAATGATTTCCCATTTGTTTGGATCGTGACTTTCCTCAGTGGTTTTCCTTTGTAGTAGATTTCCGTGTTTGCCTCTAGTCTACCTCCTTTCCGAAATACGACGTATGCTATCTTATCTTCATTTATAGCGAGTTCGTTTTCTTCTGCCCACACTTGTCGTGCCACTGTAAGACCCGGGGACATGTGGCACGTAAAAGTACCTAAGAAGGTGAGAGGTTAAACTAAAGAAGAATAATATTGAAACATAATTATATTTTCTAATGGGGTAAAATAGTCCCCCATTGGGTTCTCCAGACGGGGACTACTTCAGGGAATCCTTGGCAAAGGCTCAAACATAGGGACATGTTCCTAGGAACATGGAATGTTACAAATTATTCTCCCAAAAACAAGAACTCTTATTTTAAGGGAAGAGAACTAAGAGTAATTTAAATTAGTTTTTTCAAATTTTTTTTATCATTTTCTTGGATTACACTGTTTAAATTCTGGTTTCAAAGCATACTCTAAATCACTACAAATTTGGATTAAAAATGTTTTTTGTACTTTGTGTAGCCTACAGGAAAAGAGCATCTTAGATGACACCCTAACAAGTGTCTGAAAATGGTCAAGGAACGTACTGTCGTCAATTTTCCAACACGCACAACGATTTTAAAATACCTTAAACAGGTTCTATTTTATTTTACTTCTTCACTTCACGGCCTAGGCAAAAATTGCCTGATCCGCCTCACAGTTGTTCTGTCCATCTTTTCACTGGCCTTCCTACATTCCTTGAACCTCTTGGCTTGTAGTTAAATGCGGTTTTTGGTAATCTTGTTACATTCATTCTTTCTACATGTCTAAACCATTTCTCTCTATATATTCTCTGATTTTCTCATTCAATGGATATATATTTAACTCTTATATCTTCATTCTTTATCCGATCCAATCTTGTGCAGTTTATTTTACTTTTACTTACTTACTTACTTACTTACTCACTGGCACTATCGAACCCGTAGGTTCATGGCCGCACGGACATAAGCTCTCCATACATCCCTATCCTGAGCTAATGCTTTCCAATCATTCCCTGTATAATCTACTTCCCTCAAATCATAGTTAATGTTGTTCTCCCACCTCATTCTTGGTCTACCAACTGGGCGTTTTCCTTCTGGCTTTCCTACAAGAAGCTTCCATGCACGTCTTTCATTCCCCATACGCGCAACATGTCCTGCCCATCGCAGTCTACGGGACTTAACTGTTCTTATTATATCTGGCTTCCTATAAAGACCATGTAGTTCATTGTTATGTAGTCTTCTCCATTCACCTGTCTGTTCATCTCTCTTTGGTCCAAAAATTTTCCTAAGAACTTTATTCTCAAATTATTTTACTTTTACGTATTATTTTCTAACATGAACTATCATTTAAAACCTATTTTAAACGTTTTCTAATTTGTTTCTATTATATTTTAATGGGATATATTACGTCGTATACCAGCCATAGTTTTTTTCCCATCCAGTTCCAAGCCGTTTTTAATTTCCTTTGCTCGAATGCAGAATGTTCAGAATTTCAGAACAACTTTTATAACCTACCTATGTTTGGGCGTTGAATTACATGCCATTCTATTTAATACTTTTACAGGTTAGAATACTTAAATTGCGTTAGGTTATTTTAAGTCTAAAACTACTTTGTATTAAATTACACAAACATCGTTGTGTATGTTAGACAACATTTCGGGATTAAAAATTGTATCCTTTCTTCTGTTGGCGCATGCGCGTGGTGTCTGCCTCGGACTTAGCCCTTCATAGGCACATGAGAGCTCCCTAGCGGGAGTTTCTTTAACAAGTTAATTTAGTTGCGCTTATTTCTCTACAGCCAATATGTATATCTAATCACTGGAACTATCGAACCCGTACGTTCATGGATTCATGGCCATAAACTTTCCATGCATCCCTATCCTGCGATTGTTTCCAAACATCCCCTGTGTACTTCAAACCATGGTTAATGTCACTGTCCCAAATCATTCTTGGCATACCTGATGAATGTTTTCTCTTTGGTTTTCCTACAAGGAGTTTCCATGCCCCTCCATACTACGTGTTCTGCCCATCGAAATATACGATATACTCGGACCAAGGAATCTGTACCCCTATAGCGCTGGCATCGTTCTTAGAAAAGTACACGTCAATACTCACACCATTTCATCGCACTCCCCTCCCACTACGTCAAACAGCATCCACAGTAACTTATCGAGTAGGGATGTTACCAAACTTCCCCCAGTGTCATGGCTCTTAAATATTGAAAAATGCAAGGTTGGAGTTCAGTTGACAACACTGGAGTGAAAGAGAGAGATAGGAATGCAGGGAGGAAATGATTTGCCGAGGCAGAAAAGGAAGTAGGCTTTAGTTCGGATATCTTACGGGGGCACAGATCCATCGGACAGACAATACTTTACTGTTCTTATTACACCTGGTTTCCCGTAAAGATCATGTAGCTCACTGTTACGTAATATTCGCCAATCACGTGTCTGTTCTCTATTTGCTCCAAAAATATAATTTTATTCTCAAATACTTCAAATCTTTCCTCCTCCCTCAAAGTAAATCTTCTTGCTATCTCCATTCACGCCGTTAAATACGATAAATGGAGTCATTTCACAAGGAGAAAAAAGTACAAAAAATCTGAAAATGCGAAAGCTACTGTATGATAATAATTTTATATTTCTAAGAGTCGTATCAGTTGGTTCAGTTGATATTAAAACAAACTATTTGAATGTTATATTAGTATTAGAATAATATGAGTGCCACTTGATAGGAGAAAGAGAAGGGTACGGCCAAAAATAATATGGATTGATGGTTTGAGCAGCATGAGAGGAAAAGGATTTGCCGAAGGTGACAGATATGGTGAAGAATGACATTATATTCATTGGACGCAGGAAGATTTTGCGAAGCATTGTGAAACTTGCTATATAAATAAATATTAGAATTAAATAAACATCCAACATATTAGAACATCTCTTCGAGAAGTCATGTGAGAGAAAAAAATACTCGTTCAACCAGCGGGCAAAGCAATAAAATGGAAAGAAGAAAGTTCATGCCATGCCTGAAGTAAGTCAAAAACTACTTTTTAAAATATTTAAAACCAACATTGTCCTTATTCTAACATACAGAATTGAGATAATCTGGGAAAAGCTAAGCTATAGAGATCTCCTCCGCATGGAAAACGTTAAAGCCGCTTCCTGAAAGCCACCCACGGAGTATCCAAGTACACATGTTGAAGACTAGCCTATGAACTTGCAGGAGAATCATTTCTAATAGAGAACCTGACCTGCCCTCCATAGACAGTTATTGGAGGATAGGGAGAAAGAGTAAAGAGATACGGCAGAATTTTTACTCGACAGAGGCTATGATGAACAGATCATGGACCAGTACAAACCAGGAGCTGCATCACTTTGTGAATTCGATGGCGGTTCATTGCTACCATTATAAAATATGTAAGACAAAAACCACTACCCGGAATCGGGCTGTATACAGGATGAGTCTAAATTCCCCTTACAGAGTTTGAGGACTTGTAGGGACCAAGACAATTAAGTTTAGCATATGAACTCGTGTCCGGAAACGTACCGATTTTCCGCTACACGCAAACTCACCACACACGCTTTTTCGGCGTCACTCACTAGGATAGTCTTGAATAGGGTAGGTAGTCCATACGTCATTGCTCGCTCACATCATCCATGTCCACTGCAAGTTTGTTTACGCGTTATATTCAATTGTTTGTGATCCTCCCAGAGACGTTTGTATCTGCAAGGGTCACGTGTACATGAGATTTCTTGAAGGCGTACTGAATGAGTTCTTCGAGGTAGCGTCATTGCATGTGCGTCAAAACATGGGGTTTCAGCACGTCGGCGCACCAGCTCATTTTGAAATGCTGTTCATGACCATCTGAACAATTCTGACTATTTGGGCGACAGTGAATAATAGTGGTGGCCCGATTGATTTGCCTGCACGTTCTCCCGACTTGACTCCGCTAGACTACTACCTGTAGGGTCACATGAAACCTTAATTTACGAGATCTCTGTATAATCCGAGTAAG
Source organism: Diploptera punctata (assembly GCA_030220185.1). Taxonomy (NCBI): domain Eukaryota; kingdom Metazoa; phylum Arthropoda; class Insecta; order Blattodea; family Blaberidae; genus Diploptera; species Diploptera punctata. The sequence continues at coordinate 16,623 of JASPKZ010004545.1, forward strand.
ACCTACTAGGACGAGTTATGGCTGCGGCGAATGTTGGTGATCGTGTGTACAAGAACATGGTACGGAGGTACCGCATCTGTGTTGAAGTCGGTGGTCGAGCCCTTCTTGTAAGTGGTTCCAGACGACAGGCGGCAGGAGTCGGAGAGAGCAACATGTGCTGTAGTGGTATTTTGTGTGTAACGGAAAAACGGTACGTTTCCGGATGTGAGTTTCTATGTTAAATTTAAATGTCTTGGTCCCCTCTCCAAGTCCTCAAACTCTGTAAGGGGAATTTAGACTCGCCCTGTATGTGAACTCTGAACAACATTGTGACGTTATCATGTAATATGTAAAACCGAGTGAAATCCCATGACATGCACAAACTGCGCCCAATTACGTATTATTAAAACCTATTGAAATGTTATCAAGGAAATAGGAATTTTTACCCTATACCACAGTTGATTTTTGTACGATTTACAGTATAACTGTTTCAGCGTCAATCGAATGTGAGTGAACATGACGTTGAAGTTGTAACTCGAGTAGCCTGCATTCCAGGTACTTTATCTTGTCATAAACATTCCATTGTGCTAAAATTGTGTGACGTCAGCAGGGCACAACTACGTGATTCGACAGCTAAGTGGCTCCATTGCGTTCCCACACTATTTATCATTCACAAAATTCAGTTTTCTAACGTTTAAAATTGTCACGTTACTAACTCACTGGCACTATGGAACCCGTAGGTCATGGCCGCGCCAACATAAGCTTACATTACATCCCTATCCTGAGCTAATGTTTTCCATTCATCTGCTGTATAATCTACTGTCTTCAAATGATGGTTAATGTTATTCCCCTACCTCATTCTTGGCCTGTCTACTGATCGCTTGCCCTCTGATTTTTCTATAAGGAATTTCCAAGCCTCTCTTTCATTCGCTATTCGTGCTACATACTTATCCTTTGAAGTCTACGTGACTTAAATGTTCTTATTATATTTGGTTTCCCATAAAGACCATGTAGCTCATTGTTATGCTTTCTCCATTGCCTGCCTGTTCATCTCTCTTAGGTCAAAAGATTTTCCTAACAATTTTATTCTCAAACACTCGTAATCTTTTCTCATCCCTTAAAACAAGTGTCTGTTTCGATTCCATATAACTGGGAGAATAACAGTCTTATATATTTTCAGTTTAAAGTTTTTTGAGAGAGACAAGAAACCGTGTAATATATAACAATGCATTTCCAGAATTGACCCTGTTTAATTGCTTTGTGTATTATATTTCTATTTGTAATTATTATTCCTAGGTATTTTAATTCAGTCACTTCTTCAAAATTCCCGTCATTTGTCACTAACTGAATATTTCCATTATATAATGTATTTCTTTGTGTGGCCATGTATTTATTGATGTTTACTTCCAAATTAGCAATCAATAACATTTCAAATCACACGAGCTTGTATTCCTTGGAGAGAGTTCGAGGGTAGAACACAGACACGATTCTTGGCTTTTCTAGTGAACTTTCAGCTAATCGTGACGGTTAATGGCGAAATACACGGAACGCCGGTAATGCACCAGAGATCAGCTGACATAAACAATAAAATTAACTTAATTGCATCTCATCAGTAATTCCTCGTTGTGGTTTTCCTTATCTTAATTCCCGGAAATTTTTAGATACTCTATTAGAGTCGCGATCGATTCCTTGAGATCCATGATATTTCTTGAGCTTAAACACAGCTGGAGAGATTTGACTTGAAATAAATTAAAACAAAAAGTATATGGAATTCTCAGATATCAAAGATACAATTATAAAATGTAACTAACTAATTCACTGGCACTATCGAACACGTAGATTCATGCCCGCGCGGACATAAGCCCTCTATACATCCATATCCTGAGCTATTATTTTCCAATCATTCTCTGTATAATCTACTTCCCTCAAATCATTGATGTTATTTTCCCACCCCATTCTTGGTCTACCAACTGGTCATTTTCCCTCTGCTTTTCCTACAAGATGCTTCCATGCATGTCTTTCATTGAACATTCGTGCCACTTGTCCCGCCTATCGCAGTCTACGAGACTTATTGTTCGTCTGGCTTAACTTTGCAAGAAATTTGTAGAAAGAGACAGCTATGCTCGCCTCACTCACTCGCACCAGTGTTGACGGGGTTTCTTCATCAGTTGTTAATAAGGATTAAGGGGAAAGACGAAAATGACAACAGGGTGGGTTCTTTATTTTGTAACTCTCTTTGCCAAGTAAGGCCAGATATACAATAACTGTTCTTATATCTGGCTTCCTATAAAGACCATGTAGTTCACTGTTATGAAGTCTTCTCCATTCACCTGTCTGTTCATCTCTCTTTAGTTCAAACATTTTCGTAAGAAGTTTATTCTCAAATACTCATCTCCTTTTCTCCCTTAAAGTAAGATTACATGCTTCACATCCATATAATATATATGGTAGAATAACAGTTTTATATATTTTTAGTTTAACTTTTTTAAAATTAGTTAGGACGACAAGAGTCCCTGTAATGCATAATAGCATGCATTTCAGAATTGAGCCTATGTTTAATTAATTTGTATATCTCATTCCTATTAGTGATTATTGTTCCTAGGTATTTGAATTATCACTTCAAAATTCTCATTTGTCATTAGTTGTCCATTTCTATTATATAATGTATTTCTGCGTGAGACCATATATTTAGTCTTATTGATATTTACTTCCAGTTCCAATTTCTTAGTGTTACTCAATAGTGTATGCGTGTTGGCCCTTAGAATCTCCTCGCTATCACCCAATAATACTACATCATGAGCATAAACTAAAAGCATATTAACACCGTTGAGTTGTAGGCCTTCTTCATCCTCTAAAGATTTGATCACATGCTATAGTACAAAACTTAATAGTAGAGTAGATAGTGCATCCCCTTGCTTCAACCCATTGTGAATTTCAAAAGTATCCGAAAACTGTTTGCCTACACGCACCCTACTCTTTGTGCCATTTAGACACATTCATATAAGTCTAACTTTTTAGGAATTCCCATCTCCAGGAGGGTACTATATAACTTCTCCCTCTTAATTGAATCGCATGCTTTTTTGAAGACTACATATAGTTGATGTACAGCACAATTATATTCCCATATATTTTTTTATACATTGATTAATATACATTTAAGAAAGTGGAGGTACGGTATATAAGTATCTGATATCAGTAATAACACAAGATAATAAATGCTGAAATTAATCATAAACTTACTGGGAAATATATGTTATTCCGGAATTAAAAAAAAAACAAAGTAAGTAGCTGTTATCTTAGCTTTCAAACAAAATCTACAAAACTCTCCTGAGGCCTGCTATTCTGCACGTGAGTGAAACTTGGCATTTTAATTAAAAATTGAAAGAAAGATTCTAAGGAAATTCTATGGACTGATAAATGAAAACGGCAAATGGCGTAGTAGATATGGTGACACTGACACAGAATAATAAAACCTTCAAGGCTGAGATGGCGGCCCATCTACATTGACTGGAAGAAACAGACATGATGTATTCCGTTTAATTATAATAACTCATGCCCTAAATGGGGCTCAATGACCAATCACGTTTCAATTAATTTTGTTTTACAACCAATCGCAGTCGTGTTTCACCTCGCTATCTATCGAATTCTGTTTGCCAAAATAAAGAAAGCTCCTCCTTTTTAATATTCTGAACAGGCCAGAACATTATTTTGCATTGACTGGCTCTCCAACAAATATTGAACCGATTACTGCAAACTATACATTTGATAATTGTGTTCAATAATTTTGTTTTTAAATAATGATTTTACTGAGTTTAAAAAAAATTAATTAATAACCTAGTTAGTTATAATATAGAGTTTGATGCGTTTCGTTTTTTCTCCACTAGGGTGCATTCTTGCAATATTGCGATCCTATTTGGAGATAAATAATTTGATCAAGTTGCAGTGCATGAGCGAATGAAACAACCGAACATTTCTGATTTGTTTTCAAACATGGCCGTTTAAATTAAAAAAATAAGTATTTTAAAATAACTATATTTGAATAATGATGTGTGAATAAACAGTTTAATCTTATTCGTTAAATAATCGTTAAAAATGACACTCTTGATTTCCAAATTCTCTAGACAAATTCACTCTGATATTACTTATAATTCTAATTCCAAATGTTTCTCACAGCTAGACCTGGAGAACGCTTGGCAAAACATGGGATGCTGGCTGGACCCGGTGACGTCATTTTATCTTCTTTGATCCTGCATATCAGACACCGAAAAAAAAAAGCCACTCAGAGTTCGTTAGCCAGCAAAATCGTGTCGGTCTGTGTTTGGGTTTACCTGAAGCGAAAATTTAAAAACTGCTCTACCGCCCGGAATTTTAATTTTTCACAAAAAAATTCTGTTTGCATTTGATTTAAAATGAAAGGTATCTTCTAAAAATCCGACCGTTTGAATTTGGATTTATCTTACATTCGAAACTTAAAAATCATTATGTTTCGTCATGTTTGTTTTCTCATAACAGAACTATGTAAAATATAAAATATCCAACTCATCGTCGGGTCGAGGAATGAGATGAGATGAAGCCCCAGCACTGCTGGGGTAATTAGAGTGTTCATAATTTTATATTAAAATATACTAATATTCAAATCAATTCGTGTGAACATTAAATTTCAAATTTCCCGCCGTTGCCAACAGTCCTCTCGCATTCGGCTTAACGGACCTTCCTGTGTTCACATTATCCCTTCTAACGCCAGCTACTAAATTACAGATTAATTCACGCATGCGTATTTCGATGCGTGGTAGATAAACCATCGACAGTGGGTTATCGCTGCACTAGACGAAGCTTGTGACGAAGTCATTGAATACCAGCTAGTTGGGCCTGACGTCACAACTCGAAAGCGAAGTATGTAAGTTGATCCATAACCATTAGATCGAATGAAGTTTCGATCTATCGATTCATGAAGCATTCCTTTGCTGATGCGAGACGAGAAATGCGATTGGTTGATTAGAAAATTACAATTATCTGTAATAATTTTTCGAATTAATATGTTTATATTCATAATATGTCCACCGCTGTGGTCTCGAGGTAGCGTGCTGCCTTGTCACGCAGCGGGCCCGGGTTCGATCCCCGGTCGGGGCAGTTTTTCTGGGTGAGTTTTTATCGGGTTTTTTCCTCACCTGTAAGACAAATGTCAGGAAAACTTTAAGGCCCAAACGGTCCCCGAAATCATATGGCCATCATCCTTACCATTATCATTATCATCATCCTTCACCGGTGTGGAAAGCAACGGGAAGCTACCACACCTACACAATTCCCTAGTAAAGCTGCAAGCATAGCATGAAAATGCTGTGATTGCAGTGAAGGACCTGCCTTCGGGCAGAATTACTATGGATGGATTTATAATATTTGATATATGCAAGTTATATTTTTACAAAACACAGAGAAACAATATAAAATCAATATATTGACTTAGGCTTTCACGGCCGGAGTTATTATGAAGATCTTGGAACATTTTCGGGCTGTTGGCCGTCTAGAAGCTTGAAGTCCCCCGACGTTTCGCAAGAGACTGCGTCCAATCAGAAGGCAGATATAATTTACGACGGAACAGACCGCGCGGAGTAAACATCGCGGTGAACCGTATAAATAGGGAAGGCAATCGACAACCCATATTAAATCCATCTGTAAGATACACAAAAACTGAATATAACACTTAAACACTAAAATGCACTCCGACCGATACCCTCCGGGCAGAAACCGGCACCACACACGACACTCGACCCTAATACTATACCCATTTTTTTTTCTATATACACAACGGTTCTAAAAAGCTGGTCTCCGACAGCTTAAAGATAAATTCGACTCCAGAATTAAATCCGAACATTACAAAGTTGATAAACGCACTAAGGACATGCTTCTATTCACCTTTAATAATAAAAATGATTTCATTCTAGCGACTCATGACCTCAAAACAGCAACCTTTGGTAAAGAAGCAACCATAACAATATCTAAAAAAAGCTACCCTTCAGCGCCCTGGCTTGCTGACAAAAACCGTACTAATGACTCGACCCCTGACTCTGAGACAGACGAACCCTTCTCCTTCCACCGATCGAAAAGGGCACAAAACGGAAACAAAAGCTAACAACCAACATTCAACACCCCAGTCACCTGTAGCTATAAAACAACACCTACGGACACATTACAAAAGAAGTTAAAATCTCAAACCACGGCATAGGTATAGGCAATTCCATTCTCCTAAAGAACATTATCAAGAAATACGCGGAAGAACTGAAACGCCTGTGCCTACTAACTTCAGCAACGTTAGACTAAAAACTACAAAAATAGCCTTACCGAACCTACAACATTTACAGACATTTCTAAAGAAAGTCCCGAACACAGACTTTGGAGCAAACGCTGCCTACAACACCGAACAAGACACAACACACAAATACTCTAGAATTAGGAGAGCAATGTGGGTAATTAATAGAAGAGAGGCTGAGAGAGAAAGACCTGTATTACCTAAAAGGGTTAATAATAAATGTCCTGCAATTATATTAGCTGCGAGTCGAACTGGTAAAGTTCCGGGTCGACTATGTTTCTAATTGACAAAAAATCACTACAACCTACACAGGAGTCATGAAAGGAGTGGACAAAGATATCAGCGAATCCGATCTAATGTCCGAATTTAAGGAAGCAAATTACAACATATCAAACTTGTCATGAATTCAATCAAAAGACGGAAATACTACTCTTATGGTCCGTATAACATTCACCGACAAAACACAGACTGAAGACGCAATCAGTAAGGACATTTCCTCCTAGATAGACACTTTAGGATCGACCCACCGGCCACCACTTGAAAGGTAGACACATACCGTGCCGCACCTGTTGCCTATATAGACACAGATATGGATTGTACACCCTTCGACAAAAAAATGAGTCATCTCTTGAACGCACATTTTTTCTAAGTCATACTCGGCACAGCGCTGGGTTCAAACTAGGAAACTAGTCAATATTGTGCAGTCCCTGAGCTACTGTGTTATGTGGCATGAACTGAAGACTCGCAGGTTCGCGTCTTCAATTACGCATTTTTTTTCGTGATATTTGTATTAAAACGTTTTATGAATTAAATACATTTTATTTCGACATTTGAATTAATCTATACTTTTTAAGTTCATAATTTTTTTATACCGTTGAGGTTATAACATTGTTAAATTATATATTTTTACACGCTTTATATTAGCTTGACCTGTATCTATGTAACAGAATCTTTGAACACGATTTTCATCCACTTAAAAACATTGGTTCGACTTGAAACTTTCTTTACTTGTAAAGGATCCATGACAATACAATAATTTCATAATTCTTTTTCTAAAATCCTGGCCAGAATCATAGGAAAATCAAAAAAATAAAAACCTGTGTAATAGGTTGCGGTCTTATCGACTTTTTAGTCAATCGTTGTAAGAGCTCAGTTAGTAGAGCGGTGGACTGAATTTTAATTTCCAACATGCTTGGGGAAAAAAATTAAAGTGGTCAACAAAACAATCATCTGTAACACATCTAGAATAAAACTAGAGTTATCTACAAGAAAAATAATTTTGCCATTAAAAGCGTTGGGTGAATTTTATGGTTTTTAAATTTTCTTCTTAGAGACTTTACTTTTACCAATATCTGTTTATTATCAAATATAAGTATTAATTGATATAGAGCACCCCATGTTTTTTATATTAAAATTATTTTTTTGTAGATAACTGGTTTTATTCTAGATGTATTGGAGATTATTTTTTGTTGACCACTTTAATTTTATCCCAAGCATTTTGGAAAATAAAATTATTTTTAATTTTTTAGTTAGGTTTTCTAATAAAGCGTGTTGTTTTAGTTTGTTTAAACTACTATTTATTTTTACCTTGTATACTACCGTCTTCCTCAACTATCTAAAATTTTCGTTGATTTCACTCTAGGCCTTTCGATGCATGCTTCATCTTCTGGAGTTGTAGTAGTATTGAATTAACTGTATGTCTAATAGAGGGTTTTGCTTATTAGGCACATTTTCGTTGAAAATGTTTGTATTCTTGGCCTTCTTGATAATTTCGATTTCTTGTAAAATGTTAATTTTGTGTCTGTTGTTTTCTCTGTGTATAATTTACATTGTATTATCGATATTGTTGAAACTGTGGCCGCTTTTTGAAATAAGTTTAGCGAATTTTGATTTCATTGTTAAAGGAGAAGGCAAATCAAATTTCGCTGTTCACCAGGTTGAATCCAATCGAAAAATCACGGGCTAAGATGAAAATAGAGATGGACTCTAATTGGCCTGCAGATGCAGGAAAAACGAAATATGGCTTATGGGCACAAATTCAAGACGCCTGGGATGCTCTAGCCGATCGTCCATGTGCCTGTAGAATTGTTTTGCATCAATGCCCCGCAGATTGAGGGCGGCAATAGATGCTGAGGATTCATACACCCGATATTGATTTTGTTTTTATTAAAGTTTTTCATTTTAGAAGATATTATTTCCTTTCTTCATTTAATTATTAGAGGGTTTTCATTTATGTGTTTTGTGTGTGCATTAAAGCCATAAAACTCAAATATAAAATTAAATATCAAACTATATTACAGGCGAAATGCTATCCTAACATTCAGTAAAAAAAAAGTAGAACAGGAATCGAACCCGTGAGGTTACGAACGCAGATGTGTGTGTTAAATCTCTCGACCACGGTAACACACAAAGGCAAGCTCTCTATTTTATGTTACTTAAGCGTGCACTAGCAAACACCACAGTACAATTACTGAAAACGTGCTCACGAAGTTTCCCGATCGGTTGATAGAATCAAGAGATGACTTTTTTTTTGTCTAAGGGTGTACATCCCCAAATAAATGCCATAGATGCGGTCAACGCCCATCTAAGTGCCAACATCCAAAGAGCACAGATGCACTCATGTACTGTGCCACATGCGACATTAGAGGACACTACACAGGACAAGTTAAATGTCCTAAATATCCGAAAGATGCACTGCTCCCAAGAAATACACGCCACTGATCCCTAAGTATCCATCTAAGCCCAGCAAGGCCGTCTGGAACAATTTTCTACAACTACCCTCTACAACCTCTGTCCATGCAGACTCTAACATGCAAACAAGCGACACGGAAACTACAATCCAATCAAACACTGATATTAAAAAGCAATAGATGTGCAGGAAGAAGAAGGCCAGGACGTCCACTCAAAAGACTTCTGGATGGTGTTTCTCTTGAGGCCGAAACAGGTCAACAAATGGCCTAAATTCGTGAATGTACTATGATGATGATGATAAATTGTTAATCGTAGCAAAAACACTAGAAACATACATCGACCAGAAAATAAACCAACTTAAAGACCATCTTATGAAGTATTTTCTGGCCATCATTTACAACCTAACTAATAATGATAAACAACTGCTAAAAACAATCTCAAACAGCACAGCTAAAAGAGCCCTAAACTCTATAAAGTTAAATTCGTCCCTTCAAACACACGCTTAGACATTCTCGTCCAGAAAATGAATGAAAACATACATACTGCCATCAACACCATACAAGAATCGCTACAGGAAACATATCGGCCCTAACTAACACAACTTAGTATGGGTTATTACAGACACAACTTAAACGAGCTTACAATAGTACACTGCAACGTAAATGTCTTATTTAATACCAGAACAGAATTATCCCAACTTACAGACCAACATAAACCAGATATATAAAAATTAAATGAAACAAAAATAAATAACACAATTTCACACAGCAAGGCTACAACATAATACGAAAAGGCAGAAACACTAAAGGCGGCGGAGTAGCAATACTATACAATCGAGTGCTTAAAGCTACACCTAAAACAATACAAGAAGAACACAGTCACCTAGAAACATGCCAAATAGACATAGCCTAGGTCTTGGAAAGAAAAAACTACATATCAACACTCTCTACTCGCCACCAAACTCACCACTGCCTACAGATTATATTGAAACATAAATGCACAAAATAAATAAACTGCCATCACACAACACTAGGAGACAGATTCAACAGTCCAAAAGGACACCAACTCATCTGAACCATTCAACACACTTCATTCAGACATTTTAACACACCTGGGCCTACAAAAATATCAGCTACAGCTCAACAACAGTTTATTTCACTAAACAAAATTCTAATATCACGAAATATACAACACTATATAACGCACATAAAAATGCTATCACCACCTAACAAGACCATATACCAATAAAACTCGCATTCTTCACACCTGCTGCCAAAATATATAACATACCAACTCCGATAACAGTATATAAATATAGCGAAGCAAACTGGGACACTTACAAGGAAATGTTAACAAAACGTCACCACTTACACAAAACATTACAACACCAGACGAACTGGAACAAGCAGACACAGAACTCTACCAAGCCATTCACGAAGCACAACAAACAGTCATACCAAACTATCAGAAACGAAATACAACACACCTTAAACCCAGACAGTTCCAAAAATACATATTAGACGCCATAAAACTTGCATATAGAGCCTATAGATACTACACAAGACGCCCTTCAGAAGACAACGGGCGCCTACTCAGGAAAATACAAGATGACCTTAAAGAATCAATTAAAATATACCAGAAACAAAAATACACAAACTACATAGCAAACCTAGATTCAGAGAGACAATCAAACATACAGAACTTCTGGAAGGCCACAAAATACTTACAAAACACAAACAACTACATATACACCGACAGAGACAAAGCTGAACTACTCAGAAATACACTAGAGGAAACATTTCAACCAAACGACACAACTAACATAGCACAAACTGTAGAAAACTACCTCAACACATACAGACAACACTTTCAGCACCTTAACACAGTAAATGAAGGCCAAAATATACATCACTACTGAAGAACTCAACAACGCTCTACAACACACGCGTAACACTGCACCAGGAAACGACAGAATCCCTTATATTCTATACAAACAACTCCCGACAATATCGAAACATTATCTTATAAAAATACAAGCTCACACTAGGATACATCCCCAAGCGATGGAAAAAAGCATCAATCATAGTCTTCCCGAAACCAGATAAATATCAAGCAGACCCTAACAATTACAGACCAATATCACTACTTCCAACAATATCCAAACTGCTAGAAAAAATCATAGTATCTAGACTATACCCTATGCTTCAAAGGTTCATACCGCTCACACAAGCAGGATTCCGACCCAAATTCGACATTACAGACCAAATCACTAAACTCATAAGTAACACACTTAACACGTACAATAGACACTTTACAACGACCGTTGTCGCACTCGATGTCATAAAGCTTTCGACACCGTTTGGCTAGACTCGCTCACATGCCCACCCAACATATATAACACGCTGGATAGCACATTACATTACAGCCATAGTCAAATAAAACACAGCTACATCACAGCCCTTCATCCTAAATGCCTCTCCTCTACATACTTTACGTCTCAGACATCACTCAGCCTAATAATACTGCACTAGGACTCTGCCAATTTGCCGACGATACACTATATTGGTCAACAGCCCAAAATATAAGAACATCCGCAGCCCTACTAAATCATCAACTTAGAACACATAGACTGGACAGAAAAATGGCGGATTAGCATAAACACCGACAAAACGCAAGCCATGACAATCAAATGTAAAGCACTCCCCAATCCCCTACCAAAATACATGACGTACCTAGGATATACGATAAAACAAGATCTAACTCCAACAGCTCACCTTAAAAAAATTACACAGAAAACTATACACAAACTCCCCTAACACTTCTATATAAAACACTGGTACGTCCAATAATATTATATGCAAGCCCTTATGCTAAGAATCAAGTCGTGAAAACAACTGATGATGGTGACATGGTCGCCGATACTGCGGTGTTATGTTTAAAAAACAAAGAAGTATGAGGTAAGAAGAATTCACGATTCATTTGATTCTTATCAATACAACCTCATAATGTTAAAAATTCCCGAATTTATTACATTAAAAAAAAGCCCTATGCTACTTAAAATTTCACCAACTCAACTACTTAAACTTGAAGTAACAGAGAGAAAAATACTTAAACGAATCTACCATCTCCCAAGATATTATCCTAATGCATTAACATATGACACCGCCAACATAACGCCCCTAAAAGAATATATTAAATAAAGAAACATAAAATATTATAGTAAAACAACGAAGACCATCGCTGAGGAATCTAATATACAACACTCCACCTAACACAACACTTGTACATCTGAAACAACTATCATAAATACAACACACAATCAGTATCAACATATCTATCAAGCAGAGAAGTTTAAACGTTTAACCCATGCAACCAACATCCTCACCCTGAAAAGGAGCTTGTCCACTTTCCTCGAATCGAACCCAGCACCATAGCCGGTTGGAACTGGGCACGGAACACCGTCGCTTTCTCCGACCTTTGTGCGACCTGACATAGAAAAAGAAAACTCGAAACTAGACTCCCAAATTATAAATAAAAACGAACTTAAGAATCAAAGAAAGTATAAAGGGGTATAAAACAAGTCCCTCATACTGAGTGCCCGTATGGACACTCGATGTAATTAGTTGGTTACAAAATTGCCAGTCTCAACACAACCCTTGAGGATGCCGGATGCAGTCTCTGGCGAAACGTCGGGGAAGTTCAAGCCTCTAGACCACGGCCAACAGCCCGGAAATCTTCAAGATCTTCATAATATAAAATCAAATTATGTGGTATACTTTCTCAGCTATAGCAACTATTAATTTAAGAAGTTTTATTTATATAATCTAATTGAATAACTGAACGATTGAATAATTGCGAATGTATATATATTATTTGTGGAAATCAACCGCTGAAGTAATTTAATATTGACACTGCATTTTTTTAATGCGGAATTAATTTGCTTTCTCGAGTTTTAGTTAGTGTTACTGATAAATATTTGTCAAATTATTATAAACGGAATTGAGTGATATTATTATATACACTACAAACCCAATTTAAGTATCACTGCATGTATTATTGAATTGTACGTGCATGAGTATGAATTGTAAAATATTCTTTTTTATATACCGGTACTCAATGCCAGGGGAGAAAGCCATAAAAGACAACCTGCTGGCATTAGGAAAAGAAAAGAAAAAAAAATGTGTGTGTGTGTGTGTGTGTCGCGCCGCACCGTAGTCATGGTTAAGGCAGGAAGCCTTGGCGCAGAGCTACGGGACTAGCGCTGGTTCGAGTCTCCATGGGGGAAGAAATGTTGTCATGGTATTTCGGCCAGCATGGGACCTGTGCCCACGCAGCATTTGGGTAGCTACAATAAGAAGCGGTTCCAGGTTGAGAAAACCAGCTATAACGGTTAGGGGACTCGACATGCTGACCCCGTCACCCCTACACTAGTTGGATGATCATCTACCTCTGTGATTGACGCACGTGGATGTGAGGCCACAGTCAGCAGTCGCGCCATGGAATTATATATATATATATATATATATATATATTTAACCACTCGACTACGGTGCGGCGCGACACACACACACACACACATGTTTTTCTTTTCTTTTCCTAATGCCAGCAGGTTGTCTTTTATGGCTTTCTCCCCTGGCATTGAGTACCGGTAGGTTTCTCGAAACACATTTACATTAATAAATGCTCATACTATTTATAAAGTAAACAATTTGGAAAAGAAGTTGTCATAAACCAGAAGATAAGAGTATAGTTCGCCGATGAAGTGAATGAAAGCGTATGTCACGTATCTGTGTGGTTTATTTTGGGCGCTTTTTACATATTTATATTTTTATGTATTTTATGTAGTTGAATTTCTTTTTGAGTTTAGTTACAGTGCTTTATATTTACGTTAGTTTCAATAATGTATTGTACGAAAGATAAACTATTCACAGCGAGACAAGGGAGATGATTAAAAATGTTACTAAAGTGTGTGATGAAGAATCGAGATCAGGAGAACTGAAATATTTAATTTCTCAAAAAAAATCGTGTTGCTAAATATTGTGGTGTATCAGAGCACAGTGTATCCAATATAAGAAAGGAGGGTGGTGAAATTTCATTATATACTCCAGGAAGAAAGAGACCTCGGGCTGAGGAACATAAATTCATTGTGACGATTTTGATAAAGATCGATTCGAGATATAATTAGGGACTTCTATAAAAAAAGAAGATAGTTCCGACAGCTCCCAATCTCCTTGAAGAAATTTTAAAAAAACAATAGACACATTAAGGAAGATGCTACTTCCATGGGTTTCAGATGGAAAAAATGCGGCACTAAAAGAAAGGTTTTAATAGAGCGTCCAGACATAATTTATTGGTGGGCCAGATACTTGAGAACTATTAAAATGTACAGAGATGAAGGAAAACATATTTATATTGACGAATCGTGGGTGGACAGCATCCTGACCTTCAATACCTGCTGGCAGAGCGATAACATCTTGGGTATTGCAACGAACACCACTTCTTCAAACCGCTTAATTCTACTGAATGCAGGCAGTAAAGATGGTTTCATTCCCGGAGCATCATTAATATTCAGGGCTGGACTTGCTACTGGTGATTACCATGGCCAGATGAATGGTGATAACTTCACTAAATGGATAGTAGAGAAGTTGTTCCCCAATATACCCAGCCCTAGTGTCATTGTGCTTGACAATGCTCTGTATCACAGTATACAAGAAAATAAGTCCCTATCGAAGTATGCTATGAAACTAGAAATGATAAAGTGGCTGGAAAATATCATTTTCTGCTGAAATGAAAAAGTTTCAACTTTTTGAATTAATTCAACGCTTCAAGCCAGCAGAAAAATCCTATCATATCGATAGACTTACAGGAATGCAAAGACACACAGCTCTTCGATTGCCTCCCTATATGTGCGAACTCAATGCAATAGAACTCGCATGGGCTTCAATAAAGAGATATGTTAGAGAAAATAATGTTACTGGTGACCTGTCCCTAACAAGACTACAGGAATTGACTGAAAGTGCGAATCACACCGACAGATTGGGAGAGCTACGTCAGTCACGTTAGGTCTCTGGAGGATGAATTCTGAAAAAAGGATGTATTAATGGAAGATGTGATGGACAGTTTCATCATATCACTTGGAGGAATGAATTCTAGTGAAGAGGAAGACAAGAGTCAAAATGGTAGTGAGGATTGTTCATCAGATTCGGAACTGGCACGCCCGCTAAGCTTCTAATGATAAGGTAAGTTATAGTACAATCCTTCATGATATGATGTGCTGACTAATGAATTTCTCTTCCGTTCATACACTTCGTCTGTGAACAGTACATTTTCGTCATACAGCTGGGGTAATTGCTGTGACCGCACGCCACTGCAAAATTCTTACGTAGGTGCAACGAGAAGAAGGAAAGCATCTAGCCGGACTTCTATAGCACGAAAACCATGACATCCAACCTCTGGACTGGCCACAATTACGAGTTACGACATTTCTTAACGTGGACATCTGTTCATGGTTTCCACCACAAACATTCCAATGTTAGGATTTTTCACTCCCCAGACAAAAATTATCCTTTGCTGCTTAAGATGACAAAATAACTATCAACTTATAGTAAATCCGTTTAACGCGAAACTAATAATTTATTCTTTATGCACAAATGTGCACAATTCTAATTATTATAAAAGCAATCTCACTAGATAGCTTAGTACGATGAAAAACAAAACGATTTACACAAACAGAACATATGATTACTGTATGTACAAAACGTACGATTGAGATGTCCCCGTGTCACAGTTTGTTTGAAATCATTGTTCCAGAACGACTGTCATGTCCACTGACCCTGCACCCTTCAATTATTTGTAACGTTTGCGTGTTCCACAATAATTGGATTAATGCTATTTTTTTTTTTGAATACCTAAATA
Source organism: Diploptera punctata (assembly GCA_030220185.1). NCBI lineage: Eukaryota > Metazoa > Arthropoda > Insecta > Blattodea > Blaberidae > Diploptera > Diploptera punctata. The sequence continues at coordinate 32,515 of JASPKZ010004545.1, forward strand.
ACTCGCAGTATTTCGTCTACAAACCTGAAAATAATTCGACTTACAGCCGCTACTAACTACACTAACTCTATCGAACCAATGTGTTCATGGTCGCGCGGACATAGGCTCTCCATACATCCCAATCCTGAGCTAATGTTTTCCAATCACCCACCATATAATGTATTTACCTTAAATCATTGTTAATGTCATTTTCCCACCTCATTCTTGACCTACCGACTGGGCATTTTCCCTCTGATTTTCCTACAAGAAGTTTCCATGTGCCTGTTTGATTCCTCATATGTGCCACATGTCCTGTATATCGCAATCTATGAAACTAAGCTGTTCTTATTATATCTGGTTTCCCATAAAGACCATGTAGCCCACTGCTATAGTCTTCTGCATTCGCCTGTCTGTTCATCTCTCTTTGGGCCAAAAATGTTCCTAAGAACTTTATTTTCAAATACTCATCTCCTTTCCTCCCTTAAAGTAAGAGTCCGTGTTTCGTATCCATATAATATAACTGGAAGAATAACTGTTTTATATGTTTTTAGTTTAACGCTTTTTGAAATGAATTGGGACGAAAGAGTCCCTGTAATGTATAATAGCATACATTTCCAGAATTAAGCCTGTTTAATTTCTTTGTGCACGTCATTCCTATTTGTAATTATTGTTCCTAGGTATTTGAATTCAGTCACTTCAAAATTTCCCTCATTTGTCTTAACCCATTCGCTTCAAGTTTAAACTCGATGAATTTCCCCACAAACTGAATTTAAATCACCGTAAATTATATTGCCAGTTTTCAGACATTCTAAACGAACAAACGATAACGGTACTTGTGATATCAATAAGGGTGAAGGTCAAAACACATTCCTTTACTATTTATAAATATTAACAAAAGATTACCCTGCCAAACGATGTACGAAATATTGCGAAATATATAACAGGCAGAGTTTAACGAGTGCACCTCGTCTTCCGAGGCGAATGGATTAAGCTGCCCACTTGAATTATATAATGAATTTATATGTATGAACATATTTAGTTTTATTGTTTACTTCCAGTCCCAATTTCTTAGTGTTAGTCAATAGTGTGCGCATTGGCCCGTAATATCTCCTCGCTTGGCAAATTGCCTGTTCTGCCTCACAGTTGTTATGTCCATCTCTTCACTGGCCTTCCTACATTCCTTGAACCTCTTGACTTGTTAAATGCTGCTTTTGGTAATCTTGTTACAGTCATTTTCTCTACATGTCTAAAACATTTATCTCTATTCTTTGATTTTATCATTCAATGGACATACATTTAACTCTGTTCTTATATCTTCATTCTTTATCCGTTCCAATCTTGTGCTGTATTTTGTTCTTCTAAGGAAGTTCATTTCTATGATTAGTATTCTACTTTGTAATTTTTTGGTCATTGCACAAGTTTCACTCCCATAAAGTAATGCAAGAACTGCCAATGTTTTATAAAACTTCTTCAATCTAGTATCACTTCTTGTTTTGTTTTTCAATGTTTTATGTATAGTTCTGCATATCATTTGAAATTTCGACAGTTTCAAATTTATTTCTCTTTCAGTTTTCGTGTTTATAGTAAAATTACAACCGAAATAATTAAAATGTGTTAGTTGTTCTAGAGGTTTGTTGTCTATTATGATTTTTGATCTTATATGTTCATTTCCCAAAAATGCCATTATTTTTGTTTTTTGTTTTGATATTTTAAAATTATATTCTTGGCATAACTGATTTAATTGATGTAAAGATTTATTTTAGATCTTAAAGTTAACTGATATTTGGTTTACAGGTGGAGAAAAACGTCACCTAGAACAGTTGTCCAGACCGGTGATATACATGGGCTCTGTGTTAGAAGCAACGTTATATCTCTAGCTAGACCACAATGCCGGACGATAGAATTTACTTCAAGAAAGGAACACAGTTATACTCAAACTTCTTCAAAATATAATTCTTCTTCTTTGTTAGCACTACAGTCCTTTCAGTTTTACCTTAGCTCCCTTCAAGACAAGTGCGTAATCTTGTCTATCCAATGTTTTACTTCTCCACCTCTTAACTCCCATCAATCCCAAGTCCTATCCATCGATCCTTGGTCTTTCTCTCTTTCTCCTTCCCTCTGGTTTCTCATTCAAAATATTTTTGACTATCCTTACGTTTTCCATTCTCAATACATGACCCAACCATTCCAATCCACGCACTTTCTTTTCTGTAATTCAGCCCGGCATTCATCTTGGCTTCCCAATATTTTTTTTATTGACGTGAATACGTCTTTACATTTGATTCCATAGTGGGAGCAATTAATAAAATTCATAACAATTTTTTTTAACTCCAAGCGCGACATGCCTAGAAGGTCCTTGGCCAACCAGCCGGCTGCTGGTCTCACGTCCACGTGTGTTAATCACAGAGGTATACAATCATAAGCCAGTGTAGGGGTGACATGTGGTCAGCATGATGAGTCCCTCAGCCGTTATAGCTGGTCTTCTCAACCTGGAGTTGCTACTTATTGTGGATACCCAAATGCCTCATGATGTTGGGTCGGCATCGGTCCCTTACTAGCCGAAATTCCATGAGAAAATTTCTTCCCCCATAGGAACTCGAACCAGCGCAAGTCCCGTAGCTCTGCGCCAAGGCTTCTTGCCTTAACCACTCGGCTACGGCTCGGGACGATAACAAAATCGGAGGATAAAATTTGGTGTTGCAGCTACATATCTATCATCTACATCCAAAATTTAATTATACCACTCGACAGTAATAAATTAAAATATATAATCAATTTTATTAATTTTATTCATAGTGATCAAAACATAAAACAAATCAATATTATAATTAAAATAGTATTTAAACATCATACAATTATAAATTGTCTAAGGATCAAAGAATGCGTTACGTTGAGTGTGGTCCGTGACGCATTGCGCGCGGTGGTGGGGGAAACGCCGCCATTTTGAAGTCGTTTCGCTGCGTCACATACTTTTCGTTTAGTATAAATTTTGACTGTGAGAAGTTACGACGTTCATTTGAATTTCAATCGTCAGCTCTCATCAAGATCTATCGTTCATTATATAGAACTTTAATGTGAAATAGTTATAGAAAATATATCTTCTTCCTTTGCAGGATTAGGTCAATGCGGACCTGCTCCGATCTCAAGACCCTTGTTTCATTGGCCGTCCCAATGATCTTTACCACGCGGTTTGTAGGTGTTGATCGTTTTGGGTAATCTTGTATTGTCCATTCTGTCTAAATGTTCTTTCCATCGGTATTTGTGCTCTTCTAGTTTATCGAGTATTCCATTTCGTATTGACTCATTATGTAATCTATCCATGCGTCTACATCCTTTTACGGATTTAAAAAAAATTAATTTCAGTGGCTTGGAATGTGTGAGATAGCTTTTTTTTGTAAGTACCCAAGATTTAGATCCATATAAAAGAACAGTAACAGCAATGATTTTATAAAACCTGAGCTGAGTTTCTCTCGAGTCTTTCGGAGAGTTCTTTTTATGGTGCCGCACATCATTTGACAGCGGTTTAATTTATCCCGATCATTGCTATATGTTATATCTGTACCAAGATATTTTTTTAAAGTGTGCTATCTGTTCTATTATTTCATTATTGATTACTATTTTTGCTCTGACTGGCAGTTTGCCCTGAAAAGTCATAATTTTAGTTTTTGAAATTGAAACTTTAAGATTATAATAGTCCTAAATTGATTCAACGAGTAAATGGCTGCTTGCAAATCATCCTTCGACTTCTGTATAATTACCAGATCGTCTGCCTACATTAAAATATTCATATAAATTTCCTTACTAATTTTTATTCTTATTGGACTTGATTTTTTTACATTTTCGTACAACCTTGTCAAAATATGTATTAAACTATGCAGGTGACAATGTACGCCCTTGTCGAACTCTTTGATTTATTAAAATTTCTTCTCTGGAATAATTATCTAAATTAAGGATAATTTTCGAGCCATTATAAAGACTTTTAATTTCTTCTATGAGTTGGACCGAGTACTCTCTTTCCTTCATTATTTCCCACAATTTTCTTCTTATCACCTTATGAAAGGCTTTTTCAAGATCAACGAAAGCTAAATATGTGGTAAATTGAGTTCTCTTCTCTTTTCTATTACGTATCTGTCTCATAGTGAATATATTGTCAGAGCAGAACCTTCCTTGTCTAAAACAATTCTGTTCTTCTAAAAGCAATGCATCTGCTAATGGTTTTAATGTATTAAGTAATATCCTTGCTGCATATATTTTATGTACAGAGTTCAAGAACTGATTCCCCTGTAAAGAGAATATATATGGCATTAAAGTAAAAAATTAAAATAAATAATGCAATGTCGGCTTATACTCGTCAGAAGCCAAATAAAAATATGGAGATCGTATACGGTTGGAAAGGGCTTCTCGAAAGCAATCCAGTGGTACCCATAAAACACCACATGACAGAGTGAAGCGGTGACAGGAACGTAAAACAATGAAGGCGTCTGAGCGGATAAACGACGGCGCCAGTATATCTGCAGATGGGGTGGCCGAGCCTATACAAGTGGATGATGTAATGATTTAAAAGTGGATGATCTAATGATTATGACATACATATAATACACTCAAAGAAAATATTACTCGTTACATAGACGTATTCATACTCGCAAACCACGCCTTACACTCCTTCCCGGAGACTTGTTCCTTATGATATTACCACCCTAAAAAAAATCCATCAATCCCCGCCGACTGCGACCGTCGCGATCATAGGGAAGGAACATAACCACTAGGTCACCGTGGCCTTTCCATTCATACTCCAAGCGCGACAGGCCTAGAAGGCCCTTGGCCTACCAGCCGGATGCTGGCCTCACATCCACATGTGTTAATCACAGAGGTTGACGATCATCTAGCCAGTGTAGGGGTGACATGTGGTCAGCATGCCGGGTCCCCTAGCCGTTATAGCTGGTCTTCTCGACCTGGAGTTGCTACTTATTGTAGCTACCTACCGGTCCCATACTGGTCGAAATTCCATGAGAAAATTTCTTCTTCCTTGGTGACTCGAGCCAACGCTAAGTCCCGGCTCTGCGCCTTAACCACTCGGCTGCGGCGCGGGACTTTCCGTTCATACTAAATAAGGCGAATTTGATGACTGTATTAAAAGCTTTATTAATGCTTCATATGAAATTGCATACAAGGGAAATAAAAGGATATTTGATCTTTGCCCATTGCAAAATAAGTTCTGACGTAATCATTATATTTATTTTGTACACGTTCCTTATTTTACTTCAAGTAATGTGGGTGAAGTTGTTGCATGGAATTTCCATTCGTAGACTGACAAGAGCTTTCCAATCATATCTTACATCATATCAGTAAAACAGTCATCTTTCTTAATTATTGTCTCTTCAAACTATATTTCATCTGTCCACCGTTGTGGTCTCGAGGTAGCAGCGGGCCCGGATTCGATCCACGGTCGGGACAGTTTCCTGGGTGAGGTTTTTATCGGAATTTTTCCTCACCTGTAAGACAAATATCAGGATACTTTAAGGCCCAAACGGTCCCCGAACATCATATGGACATCGCAATCATCGTCATTCATATTCATCTCAGATTAGGCTTAGGATTAAGGACTCTCCTGACGCACCACTATAATCATCACCCATCATATCATCGGGGCAATGTAACTCCGCCTTCCAGGCGCCCCAACCTCAGAAATGGGTTATAATTACTCCAATGCTAGGAGAGAACACCAGAAATGTCCAAAAGGACAACCTGGGGCATTAAAAATAACAAATATAATATCTTCTCATTTCCTCAAATTCTTGTAATCATAAACATCGTGCACTATAGGACCATAACTCTTAACACACTGGCTGTATCGAATCCGTAGGTTCATGACCGCGCGGACATAATCTCTCCATACATCCCTATCCTGAGCTAATGTTTTCCAATCATCCTCTGTATAATCTACTTCCCTCAAATCATTGTTAATGTTATTCTCCCGCCTCATTCTTGGTCTACCAACTTGTGGTTTCCCTTTTCCATTCCCCATTCATGTCACATGTACCCATCGTGTCTACGAGACTGAACTGTTCTTATTATATATGGCCATGTAGTTGTTATATAGTCTTATGCTTATCCATTCGCCTCTCTCTTCATCTCTCTTTGGTCCGAAAATTTTCCTAAGAACTCTATTCTCAAATACTCATCTTTTCTCCTCCCTTAAAGTAAGCGTAGAGTCCCTGTAATGCAGAATCTCATATATTTCCAGAATTGAGTTTATGTTTAATTCCTTTGTGAATCTCATTCCTATTTGTGATTGTTGTTCCTGGGCATTTGAATTCGACAACTTCTTCAAAATTTCCCTCATTTGTCATTAACTGTTCATTTCAATTATATAATTTATTTCTGTGTGTGAACATATATTTAGTTTTATTGATGTTTACTTCCAGCCCCAATTTCTTTTGACTGCAAGACACAGAAATCGAAGTCGTAATCCATCAATTGGATCTGCGAAGCAGATCGATGTGTCTACTTGAGTTGACAGAAGAGTGGAATGCGTTGGGGCAGATTTTCTGGGTTATCCAATCCACGAAGTCACGAGTTGTATCACTTCCTTGTAGTTTAAATGAAAGATTTGGTGCTGGATTTCTGTGTCTTGCAGTTAAAAGGTAGATTTTTTTGGACATCACAATGCTTCTCCGGGAGAAATTTCAGGAGGATTTCGGTTGCAGTGGTTGAAAGTTCTCTTGGTAGATGAACGAACTTGTTACGTATTACTTTCAACCTTCAATTTCATATAAATCATTTCTGAGAAAGAAAATATTAGAACCTGAGTTGGACAAATTCTAAGAATTTCAGATAACGAGTTGGGTGTGGTCTTTACCAGCAGCAATAATCATAACATTCAGAACAAAGATCGGATAACGCTATCGCCACTAATTTTTACTGCAAATGCTTTTGCAATAAAATTCCGAACAATGTTTTTTTTTTTCTACATTTCCTTCTTGGATTTTTAAAAAACGGAGACATTATTTTGTGCTAATTAAAACATCAATACAATTTAATATATAATCAATTGAGTTGGTGTTTACTTCATGAAAATCCATATTTATTAATTAAATAAAAATAAAACGTAGTTTTATTTGATTTTCATATTTATTATATAATTCAGTGACAGCTGTTTCGGTACACTGTACCTTCTTCAGACATGTTAACAAATTATGAATTGTGTTTCAACTGATCTAAGCAACAATACAACAATATTTATTTAAATTTTTTAATTTAACAAAGGGGATTCATTCAAATCAAGTTGAGAATTTAACAGTTTGTTACTACTTTTCAATTTATTAATTTCTACAGCCTCCAAAAGATCTAATTTTTTACCCTTATCACAAACATGTAAAATTTCAAAATTTGGATCGAAACAATGAATATTCAAAATATGCTAACCACCTATTCCAATTTAATCATTGTTTCGATCCAAATTTTGAAATTTTACATGTTTGTGATAAGGGTAAAAAATTAGATCTTTTGGAGGCTGTAGAAATTAATAAATTGAAAAGTAGTAACAAACTGTTAAGTTCTCAACTTGATTTGAATGAATCCCCTTTGTAAATTTTAAAAATTTAAATAAATATTGTGGTATTGTTGCTTAGATCAGTTGAAACACAATTCATAATTTGTTAACATGTCTGAAGAAGATACAGTGTACCGAAACAGCTGTCACTGAATTATATAATAAAATTAATAAATTCAATATATGTTCACGCGTGGAAATACATTAAATAATGGAAATAAACGGTTAATGACAAATTGACGATGTTATACATCAACCGGCTAAGCGACATTTAAAAAATGAAATTTTGATGTCATCTGTTCCACTGGCTCATGAATTAAGTGTACGCACACTTTAAGCCCCAAATCTTTAAATATAGTCTTAATATTAAAGAAAAATATAAACCCCATCAGTCCTATTAGAGATTATTTTTTTACAACAAACGACTATGAAACCAGATCTTCATAAATTCTAATCTAAATTTTCTATCATGAACTAAGTGTCAAATGTTCCTCCTATTAGATTGTTAATGCATAACTGTCAAACAAGGAAAATACTTCAATATCCAGTATTGTTTGTTTGGCGCTACAGTAAATAGTGAAGATTGACTTAAATTTTAAACGTATTTTTTCTCGGAACTTACATCATGACGCATAACCGGTTGTTGCATAACGCCGTCCAAATTGTGGCTAAATTCAAATACCTAGGAACAATAATTACAAATGGGAATGAGAGCCACGAAGAAAATAACATAAGCTGAATTCCGGAAATGCATGCTATTATGCATTACAGTGACTCTTGTCCCAACTTCTCTCAAAAAACGTTAAACTGAAAATATATGTCTGTTATTATCTCAGTTATATTATATGAAAACGAAACATGGACTATTACTTTAAGGGAGAAGAAAAGATTACGAGTATTTGAGAATGAAGTTCTTAGGAATTTTTTTGGATCTAAGAGAGATGAATAGACAGGCGAATGAAGAAGACAACTTAACTACGAGCTACATGATTTTTTATAGGAAACCATATAGGCTACGATAAGAACAGTTAAGTCTCATAGATTGGGGTGGGCAGGGTATGTGGCACGAAGGTGGAATGAAAGAGGGGAGAAGTAAGGAAAACGCCTAGTTGGGAGATAAGAATAAGGTGGGAGAATAACTAACCATAATCGAGAGAATTAGATTAGACAGGCTTTGATTGGAAAACATTAGCTCAGGATACGGATGTGTGGAGAGCATATGTCCGCGCGGCCATGAACCTATGGGTTCGATAGTGCCAGTAGCTAGTTAGTTAATTATACTGACGTAACTGATATCTGTAAAATGCGAATATGTTTTCCTAGTAGCACTACGTTTGACTATTGCGACGTTCTACTAATTGACGTAAGTGACGGATTGTCAGACAAACAGCAGCATGTTCATATGTGTATCAGGTTCATATTTAATGTCCGAAAATATGATCACATTTCTTCATTTTCCACGAATTATAATGGCTCCATCTTAAATACAATTACACTGTCTAGTTCTCTTATTTAAGATTCTACATAATTATTTCGACAATCAATTATTTAGCCTCTCGTTTCCAGTATCTATCCTCCAACCATAATTTAAACACATGATCACAACATAATCTGTTGCTGAATATACCACAACATAGGAGGTCCCATCACTCCACATACACTATCTTCACTTCTCGCAATTGGAATTCTATACCACAGGAAATCAGGGACTGCCGAACATTAGAATCATTTAAAAGTTATCTAAATTTATATTTGCTGTAACTTTGGTTTGATCATTACCTCGTGTAATGTACATGTTTTAATTGGTGTTTTCCATTTAATTCGTTATATTAACTGACTACTATTATTTTTATTTTTTTGCCGTATAAAATGTTTGTATGTACCTGAAATTTGAATGGCAACTTTTAATATATTTTGTTCAATTATAATTAATATACTATATATTTATAATTCTATACTGTAAACATGTATTTGTATATTTGTGCTGGTTGAGTGGAAGAGAAGGCCTTATAACCTTAACTCTGCCAGAATAAATAAAGTATTATTATTATTAATATTATTATTTATTATGGTCAAAAGTCAACCTTGAATTCTCTCACAATACCCCTCCAATGTCCTCTATCCTAGCATCCATTTTCCAATTCTTCAATTCCAAACTCTTTTCTTGATCATTCTCTTCGTCTTCCTTCTTCCAATCTGGCATCTAATAACAATTTTATAAGTCTTTTACCTATGTTAAGGTGCGTCTCCGGTTAAGTGGTAGCAGGTATATTTAGTGGCCGAGGACTATAAATGAGACGGGCTTAACATTAAAACAATGTTAGGACTTAGATAAATCGACAAAGGATAGCAAAAACTAGGATATTAACACAAAAACAACACTAAGAGAATGGGACATGATAACATTAAAAATATATTTAATATAGAATGAACGGAAAGAATTAAGAAAAGTTGAAATAATATTGAAAATGAGCCTGAACAAGAACATACTAGCTAAGACCTTAATAAGCCTCTTAGGCGGTATATCTCAAAGCTGGAGTTTAGAACTCGAAAATCTGAATCAGTATTCTATGCAAAGTATCCAAACATAAAGAAGTCTTACGTGAGGCGACCCTGTGTGGAAGCAATGTTTCCGTGATTCAGCTACATAGAGTGTAGAACTATCTCTCCAACCCCCGACGAGATCATTTGGGGGATGAAACCGGAGTATTTATACTTGTGTGTAGCTTTCACCTCAGGGAAAGTGTTTGTAAAATATTTTTTATGATGATACGAGCCGGATATATATGTATTTTATTAAATAAACTGCCTGAAAGCCCTAATCAATAAAATGTTTATAGAGAAATAATTACATTTAATAACGTTCTTTTGATAGCTATAATTTCCGGGCTATCACACTATCAATCATGGGCCCAATAAACAAGGCATTTATATAGCCTATAAATTTTGGGGTATTGTAATGTCGGCGCAGTACATGAGTTACAAAACTATCTACGTACGTATTGTACAGCCAATTGTTTGAAAGGTTATAATAATAATAATAATACACATACTGTAGAGTGCAATAAGTTTCGCAAATAGAATGTGAAATTGTACTGTAAGGTACTTATGTTCTTAGATACTTATAGTGCAGTGATCACAAGAGTAATAACATGAAGAGGTACAGTGCATGGACACATGACATACATAATGTTATTGGGAAATAAAAATCAATACATTTAAGTATACCAGAAAAAAAGTAAAGCACCTGCAGACTCATTAGAGAAATTGCTCAAATTGGCCACCTCCATTCTCACGACATCGGCGACTAAAGGATTCTCGTACCCTGTTCAAGATACCGGGTGTCTCGCGGATCACATCACATGTTGCGATTATGCATGCAAGTAACAGTTCATCTGTATCAACAGAGGTCGCATAGACCAATGTTTTCAGGTGTCCCCACAAAAATAATCAAGTGGATTGAGATCTGGAGAGCGAGGTGGCCACATTACAGTTGAACTACCTCTTCCTATATCCAACGGCCAGGATATCCAAATGATTTCACACATTCTGACAGAAATGGGTAGGAGCATGATGTGAAGAGGAACTTCTTCTAGCAATCTAGGTAGGACGTGCTCTAAAAATGTCTTATAAATGACGCCATTTAATCTCTGGGGAAAAGGGTAGGGGCCAATGATATGGTTATAAATTACGCCTACCCATACGTTCGCCGAAAATCTCTGCTGGTGACCCCTCTCGAAGATGGCATGGGGATTTTCATAATCCAACGCATGATTGTTCTTTCATTTCAGAACCATCCCATCCCTATTAAATGTTGCTTCATCAATGAATAACACCGAGGAAAAGAAGTGTGGTGGCTGCAACAAAGCCCAATTACAAAATTGTACCCGTTGAGCGAAGTCCACTGGCTGTAAGGCTTGTACTTTTTGCAGATGAAAGGGATAGAGCTGGTCTTCATGCAGGACTTCCCATACACTTTGATGGTTCGTGCCCATTACACGTGGAACAGCACGAATACTATTAGAAGGACTATTTAACTCATGCCCCTAATGGCAGTCAATGACCAATCACATTTCAATGAATTTTGATTTCCAACCAATTATAGTCATTTTTTCACCTCGATTTTATCACTTTAATTTTATCAAGTGGCTCCCAGATTGTAATAGAAAAGCATCCGTAGCAATTGAATATACCATTAAATAAAAGAAGTCACTGTTTGCACTTTCTTAAACGTATTATTTCCCAGGAATTGACGTTGCAGAAAATATCATCATAGTACATTCACGAATTTAGGTCATTTGTTGACCTGTTTCGGCCTCAAGAGAAACACCATCCAGAAGTATTTTCAGTGGACGTCCTGGTCTTCTTCCTGCACGTTGATATCTTAACATTTGTTTGGGTATCCTGTGATCTTCCATTCGATGAACATGTTGCATTCATCTTGACTTATAAGCAGAAATTTTGTTTTCTAAAGGTTCCATGTGTAATTCTTCTAAGATGTCTTCATTTATTTTGTGATCTAGTAGTGCGTATCCTAAAAAAACTCCTGGCGCGACAGGCCTACAAGGACCTTAGCCTACCAGCCGGCTGCTGGCCTCACATCCACATGTGTTAATTACAGAGGTAGATGATAATCAGCCAGTGTAGGGGTGACATGTGGTCAGCATGTCGAGTACCCCAGCCGTTATTGCTGGTTTTCTCAACCTGGAGCCGCTACTTATCGTAGCTACCCAAATGCATCACGATGCTGGGTGGGCACCGGTCCCATACTGGCCGAAATACCATGAGAAAATTTCTTCCCTCATGGAGACTCGAACCAGCGCAAGTCCCGTAGCTCTGCGCCAAGGCTTCCTGCCTTAACCACTCGGCTACGGCGCGGGACAGTGTGTATCCTGCAGTCCTCCAAAGGTATCTCATTTCAGCAGATCTAAGTCTCTGTATATTCTTCTGTTTCAACATCCATACTTCGCTAGCATACAAAAGAGTTGGAAGAGCCAGTGTTTTATACACTTTTAGTCTTGAATGTTTTTGAACTAACTGTGGCTTGAAGATATAATTTATTAACCCTGAATTTCTTAAAAATTTAGATATTTTTGCATTTACATCCTTTTTTTCTTCATATGAGATATTGCATCCCAGATATGTAAAATTATTCATCTGCTCCAAAATTGTATTGTCAAGTACAATTTTACTTCTGACAGGATCTACATCTTGAAATGCCATAATTTTCGTTTTCTCTGTAGATATCTTCAATCCATATTCTTCTGTAATTTTGTTAAGTTCATACAGACCTTTCTGCAGATTATCTTCTGAATTTGCTATTATTATTTGATCATCTGCAAACAATAGGGTGTTTAATTTTGTATTTTCTGATATTCTTATTCCAAATTTATATTTCTTGTTCCAGTAACATATTGCTTCGTTGATATAAATAGCAAAAAGTGTTGGGGATAGGGGCAGCCTTGTCTCACACCACGATTTATAATTTCTTCTTCAGAAAATCTGTTATTTAATTTAATCTATATGGTGTTGTCTTTGTAAATATTTTGTGTGTTCTGCAGAAGTAAATTTGGTATATTTCTGTCTTCGAATATATTGAAGAATTTTGATCCCTTGACTGTGTCGAATGCTTTTTCAAAATCTATGAAAGCAAAATGTGTTTCTAAGTTGAATTCTCTTCTTTTTTTCAAGCAATAGTTCAACAGAAAATGCTGAATCAATACAAGATCGTCCTTTCCTAGATCCATTTTGACATTCCATAAGGAATTTTTTGCTGAAACTTTCCAATTTTCCATTTAAAATGTCTGCATAAATTTTGTAGCATGTGTTTAACAAACTGATTCCCCTATAGTTGTCCATTTTTCTCTTGTCTCCTTTCTTGAACAGGGGTATAACAATGCTTGTCTTCCATTCTAGTGGTATATCTGCATTTTCTAATACATTACTAAAGAAGGACAACGTCTTTCATGGAACTATTTGCCTGCATATTTGTACAATTCAGAATTCAAGCCATCTGTGCCAGTTGCCTTCCCAGTTTTCAATTTCTTTAAACTATTGTTCAATTCCTCCAATGATATTATGGAATCTGTCTCATTATTATTTCGGAAAATTGTAACTTCATAACAATTGTCAGTTCAAGGACATTTACAATAATTGAAAAATTCTTCTTTTGTTACTCCGCGATTAATGTTGGTAGATTCTTTAATAACTTTATTCAAATGTTTTAATATTTTGAAGGCATTAGATTGGAGTTTATGCAAGTCTGATTCTAAATGTGTAACAAAATTTAACCACGTTTTCTTATTTCCCTCTTAACATTAGCTCTACAGCGTTTGAATTCTATTTCATTTTCTACTTTCTTTGTGTTCAAATATTTTTTATAAGCTGCATTTTTCTCTTGAGTCAATTACTTTTATTTGATCATCCCAGATTTTTAGAGTTCTATTTCTTCTTTGTTGTATATTTACTTTTCCTAAAGCAAAAATATAATTTACATCACAGGACATCAGAAATTAATTAATAAACTGTAATGTTGTGTTTCATTTTTTCTCCACTAGGGTGCATTCTTACAATATTGTGATTCTATTTGGCAATAAATATGATCTAGTTGCAGTGATGAACAAATGAAACATAACGTTTCTCATTTGTTTTCAAACATCGCCGTTTACATTAAATATGTACATATTTTAAAATAACTATATTTAAATAATGATTTGTGAGTAAAAAGTTTAATTTTATTCGTTAAATAGTCCTAAGAAATGCCACTCTTGATTTCCAAATTCTCTAGATAAATTCACTCCTGATTCTAAATGTGTAACAAAATTTAACCACGTTTTCTTATGTCTCTTTCTTATTTCCCTCTTAACATTAGCTCTACAGCGTTTGAATTCTACTTCGTGAGTCAGTCGTGAATTTGTCGATAATTTGGAAATCACTCTTGGCATTACTTATAATAATCTTCCACCCTATGAAGAACATTTTCTTCGAACTCTGCAGTGCGGCGTGTACGTCTTTCACCGGCGTCTACTGTGTTTACCTTCAACGTCCAATGCTCCCGCAAACGCCTATTAACATACTCTAAGGTTGTTCGGTGAGGATGGCGTCTATTCGGATACCGCTCCGCATTCATGGCAGCAGCTCTTGCCCATTACCTTGTGCTGCATCATAAATCAGATGCATTTCGGCAAGTTCAGCATAAGATATTAAATATAAAATTCGTACCTGGTAGGTCAGTCGTCCTCAACAAAATTATTAAACTTCATTAAGTAGTTCCAATATGAAGGCCTTTCAAATACAATGTTTCATCTCCTGCAATTTAACTGGTTGAGGATGACTGACCTACCAGGTACCAATTTTATATTTAATATCTTATTATATAACCTCAACGGTACTTTAATACGAATTTTAAAAGTGTGAATGTTCAGCATAACTGTAAAGATGTTCCATTATGCTTTCATGTAATGCGACTGATACTTATGTAACTTCTAATCAGATGTTTATGTAATAACTAATATGGAAATAGGTATTTTGCGTATGCCTATACTGAACAAATTTCAGTGTTAATATATCACAGTACACACGCAGGGATAGGGGGGGGGGAAGGAAAGAAAAAAGTGGCCTGCCGTGATTTGAACCATCAGTGTTCGAACTCAAATCCATGACTTTAACCATTAAACCACACGTTAACTACAGAGATTTTGTGTGTTTTACTCTGAGCTAAGGCTCTCATTGTATCGATGCTACTTTAACCAGTGCAGTGGCGTGCAATCATCTACTAAGTTCGAAATTTTAAGGAATTTGATAACCCAATATTTCATAAACATTGTTGATGAATTATTAACAATCAGGATCTCGGAATTATTACCAAGATCTGAAGTTATTCTAGTATAATTTTCTCTCCTATTGATTTATTTGTATTAATTGTCGATAACTTTGATGCCCTATAACTAGCCTGTTTTCCCTCGTAGACCATTGGTTCCCTATTTCAAAGTACTTGTATTATACCCCTCTGTAAGCAGTAAATTAGTGCGGTATAATTCGTTTACACCCTGTATATATATTTATACATTTTAGTCATTGTGTTTTTCAGTATCTACTAGATAGGATCAATGAGAATTTGTAATTAATATATATATATATATATATATATATATATTGAACGAAGACATGTTTCTCTACAAATAACGTTCATGTATTTTTAACAATGTAATGGAATAGTGATTAATAGGGCTGGGATTTTTATGACATACTATATATTTTTTGGTAAGAGTGATATATTTCTTAAATAGGTATATGAAGGGTCCAGGGGAAAAGATGAATGTCACAATAAACTCAAACAAAGATAAATTAATTTTAAGTTCTGAAACACTATAACATTTATATATATTTTTTTCTTTTTTTTTCAAATGCCCCAGGTTTGTCTTTCGACATTCCTGGTTTCTCTCCTGGCATGGCGTACTTGTAACCCACTTCTGAGGTTGGGGCGCCTGGAAGGCGAGGTTACGTTGCCCTGATGATATGATGGGTGATGATGATAATAGTGTGCCAGGAGAGTCCCTAATCCTAAGCTTAACCTAAGATGAATATGAATGATGATGATTGCGATGGCCATATGATTTCGGGGACCATTTGGGCCTTAAAGTTTTCCTGACATTTGTCTTACAGGTGAGGAAAAACCTCACCCAGAACAACTGTCCCGACCGGGGATCGAACCCGGGCCCTTTGCGTGACAAGGCAGCACGCTACCCCGAGACCACAGCGGTGGACTACATTTATAATATTGTTTACAATATTTTGAAACAAATATATTATGGAAGGATTTTCATGACATACTATATATATACTATATATACTATATATTTTTTGGTTTGTTTCTTAAATGTAATGTGTATGTATGTATATATATAATGTTAATGCTTTTTATACAAAACTAATTATATCAAAGTATTTTGTTAAGTCATATTCATGCAAATTTGGTCATTTATATGTGACAGATTTTTTATCGTACAGTTTATTCTTCCGTATTTGAGTTGTTAAATTTGTCAGAACTGAGTTTCTTGTAAAATCTATCTTCCTCTATTTCGTTTCAAAACATAGTATAGAATTTTCCGTATTGTCTCGCGACTAACATATAGATACAGATGATTTTAATAAAATAAACAGCTACAATATCAAATTCCATACTTTAGCTTGCTTCTCGCTTGCATTTTATTCTTAAATAAATTAATTGCCATAAACTGATTTACTATTGATTTTACAATTGAAATTATTACATAATTATAATATTGGGGTCATATTTTTTATGTTACAGTGTATATTTTTGTAAATTTTAAGTCATAACTTCATCTTTTTGCATATTTCGGTAGTTATAGGTCATAAAAATCCTGGCCCAAATGATTAATATGAAATCAATCCTAGTAATGAAATTTTCCTACCCAATTCTTCTAAGATCCAAGGAAAATCTCAATTAAGTTGGTGGAAACATGAGTTTGAACCTAGGATCTTCAGAGTATGAGTATTAAACGCTATCGCTGAGGCAATCGCTGGGTAAGTATTTTCTTAATTAAACGAATATCTAGAGGGACAGCTGGTAATGTTGCGTATTCCACGCATGAACCAGAGTCTGGATGCATGTTGTTTCTCACAACTTTTTACTCTCGACGCCAAGAAACGCTCTCCGTGACCTTAACATTGTCTGGGACCTTACATAACAGACGGCATGTCGGCTGAATGCTAACAACTTCGCCTCTGTTTGTCTCTTCATCTTGTGTGGGTTATATCAATAGAACTTACTAATTCCGACAAAAACTGTCTCCCCTCTGGAAGGAGTTTCTTCAATTTACCAACCTCAATCATTTCAAGTTTGGCCACACACACATGGCAAGTTTGTTTGCTACAATAGAATATATGATTATTTACTCATTTTTCCAACAGCAAAATGTATACCTAATTACAATTCTCAAACACTTTCCCGAATCCAATAGCCCGAAAATCTATTTTCCCTATATATATATATATATATATATATATATATATATATATATATAATGGCGATTCACAATAAGTATTACAGACTTCTAGGGGTTATAGAGGGGACTTAGTAGATAAAGTTTTGATAAGGAACCCATGTCTGGAAAACCATCATTTTTATATAAAATAAGTTGTAAGATCGGAACACAATATGCTGATATCGCGTGGCTTGTGTTTCAGAATAAGTATTACAAACTTCTAGGGGCTGTACTACACCTGTCGAGTCGGAGGAAGATCTTCTTGCACGAATTCTGGCGGCAGCAGAAATTATTGAGCACACACCAGGTCTTGTGTGACGTGTGTACTAAAACATGCGCATCGTGTTCCTATCTTCAAATCTATTTTACATCGAAATGGTACATTTTCGGACATGGGTCCCTCATTAAAACTTCATCTACTAAGTCCCCTTTAAAACCCCTAGAAGTCTGTAATACTGTACTTATTGTGAATCACCCGTATATATATATATATATTATATATATATATATATATATATATCAGAGTGGGTGATAGAAGAACAATGATGAAACTCATAAAGAAGAGGAAAATAAATTGGATTGGCCACTGGCTAAGAAGAAATTGCCTGCTGAAGGATATCCTAGAAGGAATGGTCAATGGAAAGAAAGTTACAGGCAGAAAAAGACATCAGATGATAGACAATATTAAAATAAATGGTTTGTATGCAGATACAAAAAGGAAAGCTGAGTTAAGAAAAGAGTGGAGAATGCTGAGTTTGCAGTGAAAGACCTGCTCTTGAGCAGAACACATGTGACCCCTACACTGGCTGTGTGATCGTCTACCTCTGTGATTAACACGTGGATGTAAGTACAGCAGCCGGATGTTAGGGGTCGAGGGCCTACTAGGTCTGTCGCGCCATGGAAAAGAAATATATATATATATATATATATATATATATATATATATAATTCTTGGGACGTGGGAAAAGAACAGCATGTGACGAATATGTTATATTTGGGGACAAAAATCAGTGCAGATGGAAGCCATGACGTTGAAATAAAATAAGGGCAAATCTGCAATATTTAAATTAAATGGTGTTCCATGGGATCAGAGTATAAGTTCTAACAGAGGAACGAACATTTTTAACACAATACTAATAATAAGTACAATGGCATATGGTACAGAAACATTGAAATTAAAATATAGAATAGTAAGTAAATAAATTCTGCATAAATGGATTTTTGGAGGCGTTCAGTTGGAATTTCTAGAAGATATAAAATATGAAAATGTGTATATAAAGAAAATATGAATATGTAAACTTCAGTTGTGGATTTCATAATAAGCAAACAATTTATAATGGTATGGTCATGTAATAGAATGACGGAACACAGATTACCAAGAAGAATATTAGAATGGGTGCCACTTGGTAGAAGAAGAAGAGGACGGCCAAATAGCGTGGATTGTTAGTGTTTTGAGTAGCATGAGGGGAAAATGATATGACGATGAAGATTGAAATGACAGATATGTGGAGGAGAATGACAATATATTAATTGGAGATGTGAAACCTGATAAATAAATTATATATATATATATATATATATATATATAGATATTATAAATATATTTTTGACATTTGGCAATGAAGGCAAATATGATATGAAAAGAAAAATGAATGCTTGAGTCGGGATTGAGACTCGAGTTCGAATCCCGACTCAAGCATTCATTTTTCTTTTCATATCATATATATATATATTATATATATATATATATATATATATATATATATATACATACTGCTGAATAACTTTTTTTTTCGAAATTGGTAATTGAATTGATACATCTGCTAATCTCTAGTTCAGATAATTCGTAACAGTGCATCCTTCAAACAAACTAACATAAAGTATTATCAATTTTAAGTTTTACTCAAATAAAAATAAAAAGAACCCTTAAAAACACAAGAAGAGAAACAAAAATGAAATTTTATAAAATGATGTATGGATCAGAATGTTGGACGATCACTAAAAGACAAGAAGTTAGACTGGAAGCAATTGAGATGAGATTTTTAAAAAATATAGCAGGATATGCTCTGCTGGATAAGAAAAGAAATGAATATATAAGAAATGAACTAAATATTTTCAAACTTACAGATCGAATAATTAAATATAGGAACGTCTGGAAAGAACATGTTCATAGAATGTCAGAAGAAAGATCTCCACAATTATAGCTAAATTATAAACCACACGGAAGGACAAATGTTGGACGCCCACACAGAAGTTGGTCTGAACAATTTTAACAATTGTAGCTTTCATGAAACCGGAACGAACCAACAGGCTTAATCCCTAGTTGAAGAAGAAGAACCCCAACTAATTATTGTCGGCCTCGGCGGACTAGTGGTTATGTTCCATATATCTAGTCCCGAGGGTAGGTGGTTGAAATCCGGCCGAGATCAATGGATTTTTAGGATAAACATATCCATGGGACATGTTCTATGGGATGAACTAAGCCGTGGGTCCCGAGTCTGAAGATTTGAGGGCTCTTAAAACAACGTCAAGCCTAAATTAATGACTGAGCAAAATTTAGCCGGCCTTCCCCTTCCAAATAATTCCTTAGTTATGCTAACCACATGTCACTCGCTGACACATACAGGGAAATAAGCGTAAATGAATTCCCACTAGGGAAACTCATGTCTCGGGCGAGACGAATGGGGATCAATCATCATTATAATGCTAGTCCTATCTATTGGGCGCTTTTCCTCTGATTTTCCTACAAGCAGTTTCCATTCTCCACTTTCATTCCCCAGACGTCCTGCCCCATCGTAGTCTACAATACTTAACTATCCTTATTACATTTGGTTTTCCATAAAGATCATATTGGCCTAACTCACTGTTACTTAGTCTTCTCCATTCACATCTTTGTTCCAAAAATTTTCCTAAGAACTTTATTCTCAAGTTCTCTTAAAGTAAGAATCCTCATTTCGCAATCATATAATGTAATTACAAAAATAACAGTTTATATTGTGAGTACATATAAGGCTTCTTTTAAGAAGTTGCATTGCATAATAGCATGCATTTCCCGAATTGCTCATGCTGGCCGAAATTTCGTGAAAAAATTTCTAACCCCAAGGAGACTAAAACTAGCGCATTGGTCGTAACTCTGTTCAAAGGTATGATTCCGAAGACCGCTCGGCCAGGAAGCGGGACACTAAGCTTTTTACGCTCTGAAAAAAAAAAATCATCCTGCTATACCTTATCCGCTCTTAGAGTGATCCTAATATAAACAAATGCCAATGTATCCTTCCGCCATTCGCGTCACAATTACTGTCTCATTGACATGGAGCACGTGTGAAGTACGAGTATATAAGACATGTAGATCGTTGAATGAAATGCAATTGGTGAGATTTTTCACATAAACTTGTGAAATACATTAAAAATATATGTTTTTTTTTACCACTAGCCAAAGGTTTTCCAGATTTGTGTTTTAAAAATTTAGGTGGCGAGAAATCAACAGAAGACTCAACACTTTCAGGCATAACTCAAATACATCAACCATATGTAACAAACTTTTTTAAGTTGTAATTATTGAATTAGCACATAATTAGAATATTTTTCTATGTTTTGAATATTGATTATGTTAATATTGCACGAAGAATAACAATAAATTCAGAAAGGACATATTTTTAATTTAATCAAGTGAACTACTTTTATTCACGCGTACTTATTGCTTCTATTTCGTACTATCGGTGTCCATAAAAATAACCAAGGAAAAAGCGAGCAGGTCCACCATGGTTTTGATTAGGATCACTTTAAAGACGATATCCTTTAGGTCATGATCTCGCAAGTATTAGAAATGAGGTGAACATGTAACCGCTAGACCCTGGGGAGCGTCTGTGTTAATGCACCATAGAGACAAAGAACTGTCTCACTATGAGAGTTGTTTCTAGATAACAGAGGAACGTAAAGTAAAAATATAAGATGTAGAAAATTGCTTGGACACGAGGTCCTGCAACGTTCAAGGTCTTGTTTCTGTTTTTAGTTTATAAGCGAAACAAGAAGAGGGTAGGGGATTTCCCTCCTACAATACCGATGACGCCCCACCCATGATTAAGTGGGATATGTGTCTTCAATTGTTCTCAACAATAGCACTCTAATTTTTTGAATGAAACCCAGCAAGTACCTGTTGTAATCATGTTTAGCCTATCGATTTTCATTTTGATACTCGTATAAATAACTCACTGGCACTATCGAACCCGTAGGTTTATGGCCACGCGTACATAAACCCTCCATTCATACCTATCCCGTGCTAATGTTTTCTAATCATCTCATGTATAATCCACTTCCCTGAAATCATGGTTAATGTTATTCTCCCACCTCATTCTTGGCCTACCTACCAGGCAATTTCCTTCTGGCTTTCCTACAAGAATTCATGCCTCACTTTCCCTCAAATCACGGTTAACATTATTCTCCCACCTCATTTTTGGTCTCCTATTAAGCACTTTCCTTCTGGTTTTCCTACAAGAAATTTCTATGCCCCTTTTTCCATTCCCTATTCGTGTCATACATCCTGTCCATCGCAGTCTAAGAGACTTATCTGTTCTTATTATATAAGGTTTCCCATAAAGTAACTCATTGTTATCTAATCTTCTCCAATCGCTCGTCTGTTCATCTCTGTTTGATCCAAAAAAAAATCCTAAGAACTTTATTCTTAAATCTCGAATACTTTTCACCTCCATTAAAGTAAGAGTCCATGAAAATTTCACATGGAATTTCGTCCAGTAAGGAACCAGTGCCCCCACCCAGCATCGTGATGAATTTTGATAGCTACAAAGAGTACCAACTTCAGGTGGAGAAAACCAGATGTAACGACTGGGGGACACGACATGGTGATTTCATGCCATATCCTATACTCACTGGATGATTGTTCACATCTGTGATTAGCAAATGTGGAAGTGAGGTCAGGAACCGGCTGGTAAGCAAAGGGCATTCTTGGCCTGTCGTACCATATATTTAAATTACAGGAGATGACTTGAAAACATTAGCTCAGGATAGGGATGTATGGAGAGTTTATGTCCACGCGGCTATGAACCTATGGGTTTGAAGTGCCAATGAGTTGATTGATCTCCCCGTCCGTCCCATATGGGAACATGGGTGCTTCACTAATGGGAAGTTTCTTACCCAGACGAATTAAGTTACGCTTATTTCCTTATAGATGCCATTAATGGCATGTGGTTAGCATACCGACCCAACGAGACATCTAGTAGGCAACTAAGGTATTACGTGGATGATGAAGGTCGGTAAATTTTGCATATATGCCTCTTTTTTCAGGCTTAAGATTCTTTTACGAGCCTCAAAATATCCAGACAAAGTCCCTCCCTTGGTCCTTGGATTTTCCATCCTAAAAAATCTGTTGACCCTGGCCAGGTTTGATCTCGCGACCCTCGGGACTAGAGGGAAGGAACATAAGAACTAGACCACAACAGTACATTAATTTGTAGTTATACAGTAAAAGCTCCTTATTCGCGGGTTGAAAAATTGCGACACAGTCCTGTATTCGCGGCTAATAATTTCTTTATTCGCGCATCCAGCCGGTATATTATAAGGATTAGTATCGTTTATTAACACATCGGCAACTTTTTTTACTGCAGGCACGTGCCAAGGCGACTTTCACATAGAGCGATTCAAAGTAAATGGACAAATTAATATCAAATTGAAACAAACCTTATTGTCACTAAGCCTAAAATTCGTTGTTAAAATCCACAGCCGCCGTATTTCACGCGCTGCTATGTCCGCCAGAAATGCCGCCCTCGCCACAATCGGTGTTTTATTGTTTCAACTTGTCATTCGTTGCAATAATTTTGATTGAATAACAGGTGTTTCTTCTGCTTTGTTGCCAATTTATAATGTCTAGTAAAAGGAAAGAAAATTAGTTCCGAAGCCGAAAAAAGTAGTGTTGCCGCTTAAAGTAAAAACAGAAATGTTTGACCGTGTACACATTTCAATGTTAATGAATCAATTGACAAAATAAGGAATTCTATCGCTGAATTCACAGCTGAATATCAATCTTACTGAAAGATCTTTTAAAAGCTGCAAAACAGGAAAAAATTACTAACTTCTTTAAGCCCTTGCCTAAGCCTGACAATAATAATAATTAATAGAAATTGTTCAAAATCTCTCATTAATTGATTTTATTTTGAATATTTAACTCACGCCCCAAATTGGAGTCAATGACCAATCACATTTCAATGAATTCTGATTTACAATCAATCAAAGTCTTTTTCATCTCGATTTTATCAATTTAATTTTATCACTTTAAAATCAAGCTCCTCCTTTTTAACATTCTGTATAGGTCATAACATTTCTTTTGCAGTGACTGACTCTCTAAGAAATACGTTGAATATAACAATTTATATATTAAGAAGTAAGAATTCTAGACTGCATGTGGCTACCAGATTGTATATATAGTGCACGAATGTAACCAGATAGTGTTTGCGGGATATAATATAAAAACATTTGTAGCAATTGATTATACTACAAAAAAAAGAAACCATTGTTTACACTTTCTTAAACGTATTATTTCCCAGGAAGTTACGTTTCAGAAAAATATAATTGACATATTTACATCATAGGGCATCAGAAAATTAATTAGTAACCTGTAATGTTGGTTATAAACAGTTTGATGTGTTTCGTTTTTTTCTCCACTAGGGTGCATTCTTACAATATTGCGATCCTTTGGCAATAAATAATATGATCTGGTTGCAGTGATGAACAAATTAAGCATAACAAACGTTTCTCATTTGTTTTCAACATCGCCGTTTACATTAAATATATATTTTAAAATAAGTAGGAAAGCAACGGAGGAGGAAGAAAGCAATTTATTATTGCAGTATTTGATTAATTTCCTGAAAGAAATATATATGTTGATATTTGTCCCAAAAAAATGAGAAATGCCTTAAAATGAAGCGAGAAGTTGAGCCGAAAGTAGCCTAAAATCACCATATTTACAATGTAAAATACTTATTATTCATTACTCAGACAGTGTAACTAACTTATCAAAAAACAGGCTAACAAACAAGTGAACGCTATACTAACTCGCCCATTTTCTCATCCTAATTAGCTCAAACTAACACTAACTTCGGCATTTTCTCAACCTAACTTGCTCACTAATGTAGATGGACTGCTGGGATAGAATCCCCTTATATGTGAACAAACAGGTTGGTAATTAGTTAGGCCTATAATATTATTAAATTATAATTATTAAATTTGTTAATAATTCATATATATATATATATATATATACGAATTGACTATGTATACAATTCATGCAAGTTTACGAATATGGGTACTGATTAATTATTATTATTATTATTATTATTATTATTATTATTATTATTATTATTATTATTATTATTATAACATAATTTAAATCTTTATTTATAGGGGATGAGTATTTAAAAATAAAGTTCTTAGGAAATATTTTGGACCAAAGAGAGACGAACAGACAGATTAATGGAGAAGACTACATAACAGTGAACTACGTGGCCTTTATAAGAAGTCAGATATAATAAAACCAGTTAAGTCTCGTAGACTGCGATGGGCAGGACATGTGGCACGAATGGGGAATGAAAGACAGGCATGGAAGCTTCTTGCAGGAAAACCAGAAGGAAAACGCCCAGTTGGTAGACTAAGAATGGGATGGGAGAATAGCATTAACCATGATTTGAGGAAAATTATACAGGGAATGATCGGAAAACATTAGGTCAGGATAGGGATGTATGGAGAACTTATGTCCGCTCGGCCATGAACTTACGGGTTCGATAGTGAGTTAGTAATTTATAGGGGACGTGTGTTATCACGTTGACCAACATGGCATTAGCAGTCACTAGTTCTCCCATCGATATTCACATGTGATACCTTGGAATAGAATAACCGCGTCCTTTTTTCGTGGACTATATCTAAACATTGGTAGATGTTGAATGTAATAATTGTATTAATAGTTTTGATGAGGGATGGGAACGTGACCGGGCTTCGCCACGCACGAGATCATGCCCTGCAGAGTTATACAAATGCATATTATTTCTCTTCCCAAGGTCAGACCATAATTTTAGTCACGTACATTGTCGTTATCCTTGCAGCAAAACTATTTTCTTTCGTGTAATTGCTCTTTTCCAGACTATTGTGATTTGGCTAACTCTGTCCTAGCTACTTGCTTAGTTTATACCTACACAACAAACGTTTGTTTATCTCCAGTTTAAAATTCACCGAATGTTCTGCAACTCCGCAAGATTTTACAAATTACAAAGACAAATGTTTAAATGCCGATCTTTTCATCATCATCATCATGAACAAATTCGTTTTAGGCCATGTGGCCTGTACGGTAAACCTAGCGAAGATGGTCTTGATATTTCCACCGATGTTTTGGTCTTCCTTGGTCCCTATGTCCAGTTGGGGTATATTGGAATGCCAATTTTGGAAGTCTATTTCTTGCCATTCTTCTCAGATGATTTTTCCATTCTTGTTGGTATCTTTGGATATCTTCATTTAAACTTACTACTCCAAGTTTTCCTCTGATAGTAGTGTTCCTTTGGTGATCCAGTCTATTAACTCCTAACAATGATCGTAAGAAGTGCATTTGGCTTACTTGAAGTTTATGAGAGTTTCTTTTATTTAAAATCGAAATTTCACTTCCGTATTTTAGAGCAGCTTTTGATGTGACGTTATGTAATCTTAGTTTTGTCTCTGTCCTCATCTGTTTACCAAAATGTCTTCGTATTACCCCATTCATTTTATTATATTTTTGTAATTTTGAATCAATGTCACTCTTATACTCTGCAAATACACTTCCTAAGTAAGAGAAATCTGACACTTGTTCTATAATTTTTCCATCAATCTCAATTTTCACCCGTTGTATGTTTTTTCCACACATTGCCATTGTTTTGGATTTTGATGTGGAAATTTTCATATTATATTTGCTGGCAATTTTGAATAATGATATGCTGCTATTTGTAAGCTATCTTCGGAATCTGATAATATTATTTGATCATCAGCATATAATATTGTTTGAATTATTTTATTCCTAGTTATTGAAATTCCACTGTTTACTGTTTGTTTCCATTCTTGCACTATTCTGTTAATATATATATTAAATAAGAGTGGAGATAGTCCACATCCTTGTCGAACACCTTTGCCTGTGTTTATGTGTTCTGTTATTTCTCCATCTGGTAATTTAATTTTGATTTTAGAATTTTGATATAAGCTTTGTATGGCTCGTATTACATGTGAGTGTATATGTTCTTCACGCAGTATCTGCCAAAGTTTATCTCGGTTTACATTATCATATGTCTTTTCATAATCTATAAATAGTATGTACAGTGGGAGATTAAATTCTCTCCTTTTTTCCATAATTTGTTGCAGGGTAAATATTGCATCTATAGTGCTCTCCTCCCTTTTCTAAATCCACATTGTTCTTCTTCCAAAAATGTTTCAGTACTTACTGATAACTTATTTTTAATTATGTTGGCATATAATTTAGATGCAGTTGGGAGTAAGGTAATGCCTCGGTAGTTATCACATTTGTTTTTCTGACCTTTTTTATATATATTAATTACTAGACCCGTTTCCCAATCCGTTGGAATATTAAGACAATGCCAAATATTGTTAAAAAGTTCTAATAGTTTCTCTTTCAAGGCAGTTCCTCCATACTTAAAAAGTTCTAAATTTAAATCATCTAAACCTGGACTTTTCCTGTTCTTGGCCTTCTTTAAAACTTCTTCTAGTTCGTCCATTGTTATGTCTGGTTTTTCTATTTCATTTTCACAAGTCAAATTCGAAGTAAGTTTTTCAGTGTGAGTGTTCGGTTCTGACCAAAGATTTTTGTAGTAAGTAATCCAGTCTTGTTTTGGTATCAGATTAACATGAATTTTGTCTTTTGTTTCCATCTGTAATTTTTTGAATATTTTAAATCCCTGTCTTTGTGCTCCTGTAATATCACGTTCTAAGGATTTTACAAATTTATCCCAATCATCCCTTCTGTATTTTCTAGACAATTTACGAACCTTAGCTCTGAGTTTTTTATATTCTGTATAATGTTCCTCTTGTTTAGTTTGTAAATACACTTTATAAGCTTTTTCTTTTGTTCAATATTTTCTTTTAATTCGGGATTCCAAGTTCGTAATCTCTTTTTGTTTTTGATTTGTTTATATCCGAGACTCTCATATGCTGCTTCCATGATTGCTTGTTTTAGATTTATCCAGTCCTCTTCAATATCGCCCCGTGCTTGTTTTAAGTTTATTCTTTATTCTAGTTTGATATAATATTTGTGTACTATGGTCTTCCAATAAGTGAATTTTAAACTTTTTTGGTATCTTATTTTGTACTGTCTGCTTGTATTTTCTTGTGCTGATGTGTTTGTGATATAATTTTATTTTGCTTTCAACAAGAAAATGGTCACTATCAATTTCACTTCCTCTTATATACTCTAGTATCATTTACAGACTTTTTAAATTTATTATTAATTAGTACATAATCTATTATAGACTTTGATCCCCTTGCTGCCCATGTATATTTGTGTATTTCTTGTGTCTAAAGAAGGAGTTTGTGATTCTTAAATTATTGAATATGCAAAAATCTATTAGCAGTTTACCATTATGTTGCAAGTTGGTTCTCTCTCCTTCTGATCCAATGCATTCTCTTATCGGTTGATTTCCGACTCTTGCATTAAAATCACCAGCAATTATGAGATAATCTTGTTTATTTACTTTGTCAATGGTTTCTTGTAAAATATCATAACATTCTATGGTTTCTGAATCGTTTCCTTCTACAGGGGCATAAATTCCAATTATATTCAAATTATGTCCTAAAATTTTTATTCTAACTGTTACAATTTTTGGGGAAATCCATTGGTAATATAAAATGTTGTGTTGCAAATTTTTCCTTATTAAAATTGCGACTCCTGATGATGCCCAGTTCTCTGCTGGAACTCCAGAATAAATCCTTACATATTTTCCTAATTCTTCTGATCCTTTGTTCTTCTTTTTTGTTTCCGAAATAATGGCAATGTCAATTTTTCTT
This sequence comes from Diploptera punctata, assembly GCA_030220185.1. Lineage (NCBI taxonomy): Eukaryota > Metazoa > Arthropoda > Insecta > Blattodea > Blaberidae > Diploptera > Diploptera punctata. The sequence goes on from JASPKZ010004545.1 coordinate 61,096, forward strand.
TTGTCTAACTCTACTTCTAATTCTTCTTCTTTATGTGTTATTCATGTCACATTCCATGTTGCAACTTAATCATTAACCTATTTCTTGCTTTGTCGTCATCAGTGTGATCATTCCAGTCTTTGCTTAAGTTTCTTCGAGTAGTAGGAAGTCCCCTGGGTGGTTACCAGCCATCCGCAGAGCAAGACTAGTGGTAGGGCTGCTACCTTATAGCCTCTAGTCAGGCGTTCAAAATATGGAATTTCCTCCATATTCGATGGAACGGTTATACCGCCGTGACTCGGTCCCCATTACCTCGTTAGTTAAAAGCAGGGTGTACCACGTGCAGGTGGGGTTGAGAATTAGGTAGGAGAGGTTATAGAATGCACATCACTACCTCTTACACCCCGCCGATCTTTTAATATCGAAATTATATTCTATTCTGTTCTATAGTACTGTATTCTGCCTTAGGGTAGGTCTTCCACTGTATAGTTCGTCTGGCTTAACTTTGCAAGTAATTTGAAGAAAGAGACAACTGTGCTCACCTCTCTCACTCGCACCAGTGTTGTCAGTGTACGGGTGAACGAAAACTGACAACAGGGAGGGTTCTTTCTTTTGTAACTGGACGAAAGCGGTCAACGATCTACCCTTATATCTCCATCTCTCTCTTTGCCAAATTAAGCCAGACATACAATAATCATGGCATTTTCATGCTATGCTTGCTGCTTTACTATAGGTGTGGTAGCTTCCCGTTGCTTTCCACATCCGGGATGATAATGATGATGGCCAGATGATGTTCGGGGATCGTTTTGACCTCAAGCTTCCTGGTATTTGTCTTACAGGTGAGGAAAACCCTCACCCATGAAGATTGTCCCGACCGGGAATCGAACCCGGGTCCGCTGCTTAACCACAGCAAGAAATCGTATTATTTCCTAATTTATTACGTAAACATCAATAAAACTAAATATATGTTCACACATAGAAATAGATTATATAATGGAAGAGGACAGTTAATGGCAGCTGAGGGAAAGTTTGAAGATGTGGCTGAATTCGAATACCTAAGAACATTAATTACAAATAGAAATGAGGCGCACAAAGAAATGAAACATAGGCTCAATTCTGTAAATGCATGCTCTTATGCATTACAGGGGCTCTTGTCGTGCTAACTTCTCTCAAAGAACATTAATATGAAAATATATAAAACTATTATTCTCCCAGTTATATTATATGGATGCGAAAATTGACTTTTACTTTAAGGGAGGAAAAGAGATTACGAGCGTTAGAGATTAAAGTTCACGTCCACCGCTGTGGTCTCGAGGTAGCGTGCCCGGGTTCGATCCCCGGGCAGTTTTTCTGGGTGAGGTTTTTATCGGGGTTTTTCCTCACCTATAAGACAAATGTCAGGCCCAAACGGTCCCCGAAATCATATGGCCATCATCTTTATCATCATCATCCTTATCATTAAAATGCTATGATTGCAGTGAAGGACCTGCCTTCGGGCAGAATTACTGTAGAAAAAACTTTGAACCAAAGAGAGGTGAACAGACCGGCGAATGTAAAAGACTATTAGACAGTGAGCTACAGTTAAATCTCGTAGATTGCGATGGGCAGAACATGTGGCACGAATGGGGAATGAAAGAGGGACGTGGAAACTTCTTGCAGCAAAACTAAAGGAACCCCCCCTCCCAGTTGTGGTGGGATAATAATATTAACTATGATTTGAAGGAAGTAGATTATAAGGGGATGATTGGAAAACATTAGCTCAGGACACTGATATGTGGTGAATTTATGTCCGCGCAGCCATGAACCTACGACTTCGATAGTGACAGTGAGTTAGTTCGAATGGTTAGAACGTTTCAATAGAATGGCAAACGACAGATTACCATAAATCCTAAAGTCTTACAAACCAACTGGGAAAAGACGACGAGGACTTTCAATGAAAATACTTCTGGACTAAGCCTAAAACGGGATCGGTACAGACCAATAGGTCGAAAAGAAATGATGATGATGATGATTACTAGTCTTCTAACATTGTAAAGGAATTCGGATTTTCTAAAAAGTTATTTAGAATTTTACGAATGTCTAAATGGCACAAAGGTAGGCAAACAGCTTTCAGATCCTTTTGAAAATTACATCGGGTTAAGCAAGGAGACCCAAAATTTCCTCTGTTATTCGATTTTGTACTGGAGTATGTAATCAAATCTTTAGGGTATAAAGAGGACGCACAATTTTACAGTATCTGCTATCTGAATGTTATGATGTTTGGTGATAGTGAGGAAATACTAAAATCCTATGCGTATGTCCTGCCCATCTCAGTCTGTTTACTTTAATATCTGTAATGGTATCTGATGATTTAAACAACTCATATAATTCCCTTGTATTTTTCATTCATTTTTCTTAATATGTCCTTCTGAGTTTCTTTCTTTTTAAAACAGCCAATCAAGATTTGTCATGTTCAGTCAGAACTCAGATTTCACTGGTTTAATTAGTGTTATATACAATCTGGTTTCTGTTCCGCGTGTCACATATTATTATTGGGAAGTGGTTTTTACAGAATCGAGGAAAATGTTTAAAAACCGAGCGACAGCGATGTTATTAATTTCCGAGATTCTGTAAAACACTTCACAAACGTGCGTTGTACATTATTTTTTGCGCGATGGTGTTTTCGAAATAAGAAATAATAGTAAAATAATAACAACATCTTTGTTGGAAATATTTGCGTTCATTGTAAACAAATGGTCAACGGAAAGAAAGGTAGAGGCAGAAAAAGACATCAGATGATAGACTATTAAAATAAATGGATTGTAGGCCTATGCAGATACAAAAAGGAAAGCTGAGTTAAGGAAAGAGTAGAGAATGCTGAGTTTGCAGAGAAAGACCTACACTTGGGCAGAACACTATGAATGAATGAATAAAGAATTGAGTAACGTTAACAGTGTGGGCAATTTTTATTAGTTGAAACTACAGGAGGCCGTGAGACAAACTAGTGATAAAATTACGCAAGTACGTAATTATTGTTATATTGTTTCAAATAAAGTTCAGTTCATTTAAAATGCAGTGATTTGTTTCATATAATGTATATTAACACTACTTTTGGATATTTATTGTATATACATTGTATGTACTTTCCACACGCGTTTTGCAATATGTAATATTACAGTATAGTTATTTTATTGCGGTATATACATGGAGATTTAAATATTAATCGATTTATTTTTCTCGTTCTTTTATTTGTTATGTCTATAATATTATTTAGGTTGGCAACCCTGAAATGTAGGAAGTTGAACATTCAATCATGGTCGCCATTGCTGTAAGAACGACAAAACGCACTATCGCGCAAAAAATAACATTTATTAGCATTTTGAATTATTTTATGGAGTTCTTCGTGAATATTGTTTTGTTTATTAAAACTCCGAGGTAGTAGGATAGCAACAGTTGCAGAATAATATACGTTCACCCTACGAGTCCTCAAGTCATTATAAAAAAAGATAAAGATTGAAGTGATATTACCGTGTTTGTTCTTAGAAGTAATTTCGCTTACAAATGACGAGGTGTTAGGCTGATTATTAGCATAACGAAAATGTTACTGGGAACTCATATTATCTTACCAACTCCATCTGTATTTTTCTACTGGAATTAAATGCTATACAGTCCGTAGATATATAACATCAAATATAATTCTAAACCTAATAGTAATAAGTTTTTTTTTATGGCGTGACAGGCCTAGAAGGCTCTTCGCCTAGCAGCCGGCTGCTCGCCTCGCATCTACCTGTAATAATCACAGAAGTAGAACATCATTCTGCCAATATAGGGGTGATATGTGGTCAGCATGTCGCGTTCCCCAGCCGTTATAGATCATTTTCTTAACCTGAATCCGCTATTTATTGTAACTACTAAAATCCCTCACGATGCTGGGTGGGTACCGGTCCCATGCTGACCGAATTCCATGAGAATATCTCTTCCCCCATGGAGATCCGACCCAGCGCAAGTCCCGTAGCTCTGCACCAAGGCCTCTTCCCTTAACCACTTGACTACGGCGCAGGACTCGAATACGACTTGGTACACGGAACTAAACTAGTCCTCTGGGAGGGACTTTCAGCCATGGGTCCCGAGTCTGAAGATTTTTCAGGCTCGTGAAAGAACAAGGCTTAATAAAAAGGCCCTGTTAAAAATGTATCCGGTCTTCATCCAAGTAATACGTTAGGTGTATGTATAATTGAGGTGATGTGCTAATCACATGCCACTCGTTGATATCTGTAGGTAGATAGTAAAAAAGTAAAGTGATTCCACTATAGGCCTCAAGAGGCCCTTGCAGTAACAGGAAGTTAAAGCTCCCAATTTTTTCAGACAATTTCCACCGCTGTGGTCTCAAGATAGCGTGCTGCCTTGTCACGCAGGGGGTCCGGGTTCGATCCCCGGTCGGGACAGTTTTCTGGGTGAGGTTTTTATCGGGGTTTTGCTCACCTGTAAGACAAATGCCAGGAAGCTTTGAGGCCCAAACGGTCTGCGAACATCATCTGGACATCATCATTGTGCCGTGGTGACGAAAAATGTACTGCCGTTGACGTACTGTGACGTAACTTGTTTTTCTCTGTGGTTGTTAAGGTACGTATACACTTGCGCGCCGCTCGGCACACGCGCACCATGTTCCTCAGATTTGTACGAGGTTTTAAGGTGCGCGCGCGACGCGCACATGCGGCGCACCACGATCCACTCATTGTCGGCTTTTTCCACGAACACTTTGATGTTTCGCTCTTCAATTTGGACGTTAACATGAGAGGTTCGTTGTTTTCTGCGCGCACCTCTAGGTTTTATTTTATGAGTTACTAGCGTACCCGGCAGACGTTGTCCTGCCCGAACGTTCAGTAAGTTCCCAAGAAAACCACTTACAGCCTTTTGTTGTGGCTCAAGAAGCGTGAATGATGACGTCACATAGTCATGAACATTAGAATTGTACCCTCCTTTGCAGATAAGCTAAGAACCGTCATATAACAATTATATTAGAGTGAAAGAAAAAAAAAGATAAATTGATGAGAGTGAGTCAAAACAGTTTTTTTTTTCCCCCAGCTAGATTTCAATTCTGACCCAAACTGGCCGACATTCCATAAGAAAAAATTTTCTCCCCGTAGAGACTCAAACCTGCGTAAGACCCGTAGTTCTGTGCCAAGACTTCTTGCCTTAATCACTCGGCTACGGCGCGAGACTCTTGGTATCAATGAAAGACAAAAATGGTTATTGTGAGTTATCCGTAAGAGATGAGGGACTCTTGGTATCAATGAAAGACAAAAATGTTTTTTGTGAGTTATCCGTAAGAGATAAACATATGCTGTCGCGGACTTTTTTGTAGGGCTTTTTGAGATATTCAATTCTGTGTACATTAATGTTGTGTATTTCTTATGGTTTAGGCAGCGTAAGCCATTTAAGCGTCCAAAGAGCTACTTTTTTCACTTTTTCCACTACAAAGGGCGATTTTTAAGGGTGTAGGAGTTGAGTATCACAACTTTCTTATAGCCTATGTTCATCCCGGGAATCTCCTGAACATTTTGCAAAAAACCCATCACAATCGGATCAACGGTATGGCCGCGCATAAAGTACGAACAAACAAATATACAAACAAACAAACATTAATTTTTATATATAAGATTATAGTGTGGTCAGAAGGAGACATGTTAACCCTTAAATTCGCAATGTATCCTGTAGGATATATCAATTAGTTAATTTTATTTAATATTAAAAAAAACAGAAGAAAAAGAACGAGTAGAAATTACTTAAATGAAATTAGTGCTTTGCCAATTTAATTTAATTTACCATAACTACAGGGGCTTCTCATTACTTTCAACTTCGTACAAAATTCTAACAAATGTATTAGTAAGCAGACTTACTCCCTATATTGATGACATTCTAGGAGATCACCAATGTGCATTTAGAAGAAACAGGTCTACAACAGATCAGATTTTTAGCTTAAGGCAAATTTTACAGAAGAAATGGGAATATAATGGTACTGTACATCAACTATACGTAGACTTAAAAAAGGCACATTATTCAATTAAGAGAGAGAAGTTATATAGTATCCTGCTAGAGTGCGGAATTCCTAAAAAGTTAGTTAGACTTATATGAATGTGTCTAAATGGCACAAAGAGTAGGGTGCGTGTAGGCAAACAGTTTTCGGACAATTTGAAATCCACAATGGATTGAAGCAAGGATTATTTAACTTTGTACTAGAGCATGCCATCAAATCTTTAGAAGATGAAGAAGGCCTACAACTCAATGGTATTAATAAGCTGTTGATTTATGCTGATGATGTAGTACTATTAGCCGATAGCGAGGAGATGCTAAAGGACAACACGCACACACTATTGAGTAACATTAAGAAATTAGGACTGGAAGTAAATATAAAAAATAAAACTAAATATATGGTCACACGTAGAAATACATTATATAATGGAAATGGACAGCTAATGATAAATGAGGGAAATTTTGAGGAAGTGGCTGAATTCAAATACCTAGGAACAATAATCACAAATAGGAATGAGATGCACAAATAAATTAAACATAGGCTCAGTTCTGGAAATGCGTGCTATTATGCATTGCATAGACTTCTGTCCAACTCCTTAAAAAAAACGTTAAACTGAAAATATATAAAATTATTATTCTACCAGATATATTATATGGATGCGAAACATAGACTCTTACTTCAAGGGAGGAAAGGATATTATAAGTATTTGAGAATGAAGTTCTTAAGAAAATTTTTGACTAAAGAGAGATGAATAGACAGATGAATGAAGACTTACATAACAGTGAACTACATGGTCTTTATAGGAAGCTAGATATAATAAGAACAGTTAAGTCTCGTAGACTGCGATGGGCAGGACATGTGGCACGTATGGGAAATGAAAGACTTGCATGGAGGCTTCTTGTAGAAAAACCAGAGGGTAAACGCCCTGTTGGTAGACCAAGAATAACGTGGGAGAATAACATTAATTATGATTTGGGGGAAGTAGATTATACAGGGAATGATTGGAAAGCATTAGCTCAGGATATGGATGTATGGAGAGCTCATGACCACGCGGCCATGAACCTATGGGTTCGATAGTGTCAGTGAGTAAGTAAGTATAAGGATCATTAAAAAAACCTTGAAAGGAGATGCCTGGAGGGCAATAGGAAATCAGATGGATATATTTCCGGATATATGCAAGAAGAAGGTTATTTCTTTACTTTCTTCCTACCGGCGCGGCGTGAGAAAAGTAAACTAAAAAGCAGCCAAGGTACAGGAAAAGGTAAGTTGTAATATATAATATTTTTTCAATGTTTTATTATTACAATTCGTGAATACAATCGGACGGCGTTATGCCTCAATCGACTAATCGCCATTAAAAAAAATTGATGTCATGTATTGCACTGGCTCATGAAGTACACACTTTTAGCGCCAAATCTTAGAATATTAAAATAAATAAAAATGTAAACGCCATCAATCCTATCAGAGATTCTGTGTTTTGCAACAAACGCGATAGAGACATGGTTAGTTACAATTGCTCTGCAAAATGTCTATTGAAGGTTTGTGGGTTTCCTATGGGTCGCAGGACGTTCGTTGAAATTAATAATTTCGACGAACACAAGACGAGAGGCGCGCAAGTGTATACGCACCTTTAAAGACTGTGTTCTGTGCTCTTCCCGTCCTTGCTCATCCTCTCCCATTCCACTTCCTTACGTCATCGGCGCGGTTTGGTGTGCGCCGATGCTTGTGTCTATATCCCAGACACGGAGACATGCATCGTTAACAGTCGGAGTTCAAATTTGATACCTGGAAGGTCGTCGGGGATCGAAGGAAGATCCCCTGGCTGAGGAGTGTTCCTTTTTCTGTTATAGAAAGAAACTGTTCAAGAAAATGTATTTTGTTGGTATGAATGAAGAACTCCAAGCACTATAGTGAAGAGAATGTAAGGAATTATTATGTTGTATACTTTGTTATGTTCAATTAACGATTGTTCATTGTTTTCTATTTGTTATGTTTATGTTAAAGTTTGACAGCTAATTATATTGTTTGTGTTTATCATTCAATATTAATTATATTTATATTTTAGTTAAAATATCTTGATGTTTTATTGCGAATTCTTTGGCTGCCTTGTAGTAAGCTTGAACCTGAGATTTCAGTGCTGTAGAGCACGTTCCCAGCCCTGTCATGATCAGTCGTTCATATTAAAAGAAGAGAAAGATAGATTAGCTGTAGTTTAAAAGCATTGATGATTATAGTTATCCTACGAGTGGTATGCTTAAAGAAAGATGAAATTGTCTGTAAATTAGGGCCCAGCTACAGATTCTGCATATTAGAAGCTTGTATGAAACAAGCTAGGTTTGTATTTAATAAAAGTCAGGTTTCAGGTAAGAGAGAGAATAGTCCACGTTATTTCATCATTATCATCCCCGGTATGGAAAGCAACAGAAAGCTACCTACCACACCTATAATTCCCTATTAATGCTGCAAGTATAGCATGAAAACGATTACGATGATCAAAGAACATTTTGATCAATAAAACTAAATATATGGTCACACATAGAAATACATTATATAATGGAAATGGACAGCTAATAACAAATGAGGGAACTTTTGAGGAAGTGGCTAAATTCAAATAGCTAGGAACAATAATTACAAATAGGAATGCGATGCACAAAGAAATTAAACATAGGCTCAATTCTGGAAATGCATGCAATTATGCATTACAGGGACTCTTGACGTCACAACTCCTTTCAAAAAACGTTAAACTGAAAATATATAAAACTATTATTCTACCAGTTATATTATATGAAAGCGAAACATGCACTCTTACTTTAAGGGAGGAGAAAAGATTACGAGTATATGAGAATAAAGTAGTTAGGAAAATTTTTGGGCCAAAGAGAGATGAACAGACAGGTGAATTGAGAAGACTTACATAGTAGTGAAATACATGGTCTTTATAGTAAGCCAGGTATAATAAGTACAGTTAAGTCTCGTAGACTGCGATGGACAGGACATGTGACATGAATGGGGAATTAAAGACGTGCGTGGAAGCTTCTTGTAGGAAAACCAGAAGGAAAACGCCCAGTTGGTAGACCAAGAACGAGATGAGAGAATAATATTAACTATGATTTGAGGGAAATAGATTATACAGGGAATGATTGGAAAATTTAGTTCAGGATAGGGATGCATGGAGAGCTTATGTCCCGCGGCCACGAACCTACGGATTCGATAGTGCCAGTAAGTTAGTTACTTAGAGAACATTTTGAGCTTAAAGTTTCCTTACATACATTTTAAGAGTGAAGAAAATCCAGAGACAACTTCATTCAGAAAACGTGTCTCTACTTGGTATCGAGTCCTGGAACCTTCCGTCTTAAGGAACTATATTACCACTACACCATAATAGTAGTAATACTATAGTAGCAGTTGTAGTTCCTGTCACTCCTCTTGGAAGCAAAGAGCCTTTGTGAAAGAACGCCACTGGATTCTGTATTTTGTCATATACCTGACTTCATTCCAACTCTTTCCTTGTACTTCAATTTCTGTTGTTACTGCTGCGCCATATAATAATATTTGGTCTTCCTCTTTTTCTGGGCAATCCCTGTGAATTCCATTCCAGAGCTCTCTTTGGCACACTGTCTAGTTCTCTTCTAGTGTGTGTCCAATCCATTTCCATTTGCTATATTCTCCTTCCAGATCTCATCCTGTGATGTTATCTACCATAATTCAACAGCTGGTATGGGTTTTTTGCCACCAGATTCTCAAAATAAATCTCAGGCATTTATTTAGGCCTATATGTACGTGCATTTTTTTAAAAATATAATGCGATTATTCCTTTATAAGTCTCACATCCATATACTTTTCGCATTGCTATTAAATAGTCTTAATTTAGTTCTATATTTGTTTAAACTCCATATGAGTGACAATTGTGTGAAAACAGCTTTTAATTTTCCAATTCTAACCTTAATATCTTCCTCTGGTCCTGTTTTATTTATATATATATATATATATATATATATATATATATATATATATCATGCTTCCTAAATACTGGAGTGGCCATGGAAAGTTTGGATGTTATAATAGGAGATTTAATATTAACCCAGACAGTGATCACAATTGTGAATGTCAAGAATCAATATAATCTGTAAAACATATTTTATTTGATTGTCCTATATTCCAAAGACAACGATTCTAGTTAAACTTACTTTTAAACGATGGTGAGACTTCTTTCTGAACGTGTGAAGTGATTTTTAAGAATTAAAGTTATTATTAACATTTTATGAAATTCATAACAATATGCAATATTTTGCCAAAACTCTTATAGACATTCTGCCGCTCATTCACAGTCGAATCTACGACAAGGGAACACCACCTAGAAGCATTAGCCACTGAAGATGCCCACCGTAATTGAGGGAGAAACGTCTGGAAGAAACGCCAGTTGTAGACCACGGCCACATAGCCCGGAATCTTTTATTATTACTCTTATAGACAATTTATGTAATTGATAACACTCATTCAAAAACATAAGTTAATATTTCTGTTTTACAATATCTAATATATAAAAATGAACCGTTGTTTGTTTGTTGGTTTGTTTGTTTATTCGTACTTTATGCGCGGCCATACCGTTGATCCGAGAGTGATGGGGCTTTTTGCAAAATGTTCAGGAGATTCCCGGGATGAACATAGACTATAAGAGAGTTGTGATACTCAACTCCTACACCCTTAAAAATCGCCCTTTGTAGTGGAAAACGTGGAAAAAGTAGCTCTTTGGACGCTTAAATGGCTTACGCTGCCAAAACCATAACAAATACACTAAATCAATGTACACAGAATTGAATATCTCAAAAAAAACTCTACAAAAAAGTCCGTGACAGAGTATGTTTATCTCTTATGGAATAACTCACAATAACTATTTTTGTCTTTTATTGATGCCAAGAAGATCGAGACAAGTACGTAGATTCCTATGCAACCATGGCGGTTATTCTTTTACGGATAACTCACAATAACGAATTTTGTCTTTCAGCTCATTTATGCCAAGAAGATCGAGATAAATAGATTCCCGGGCAACACCGGGTAATAATCACGGAGAATCTTAAAATAATTACGATATGCTATACATTTATAATTATTGTTCATATTATTTATTCAATTAAACATAAGAAGTACATCAATTTTCGTCTTTCACCTCATTTATGCCAAGAAGATCGGGACGAGTGGATTCCCGGACAACGCAGCAAGGGGTATCTAAAAATAATTACGATATATTTTTTTTCCGTTTACCTATTTAACTAAACATAAAACACATTAATTTTTGTATTTCAGCTCATTTGTGTCAAGAAGATCGGGATAAGTAGATTACCGGGCAACGCCGGGCAATCAGCACGGGGTATCTAAAAATATAAATTTATAATTATTTTTCCTTTTATTTATTCAACTAAACATAAAAGAACATTAATTTTCATTTATTTAGGCGTAGCAGCGCGCGCCGGGTATTAGCTAATATAATATAATATTTTTATAGCTACAACCCTAACATGCCTTTGTGGCGAAATAGGGTTTCAAAATGTTTGGAGATTCAATAATAAATAATAAATACTGGTATTCGGCTACCTCATTACACCAAAGTGGTGAATCATAAATTACTTTTTAGTAAGTAAATACTGTTTACTGCACAATTTATTAGTCGCTGGTGACCAGATTATAATAGGCAAGATAAAGAAGATAGAGAATAAATGATTAGAAAGTTGGTAGATGCATTTGAGGTAGGGGGACTGAAAATACATTATATTAAAACAGAATATAAGGTAATCCGAGGAAATTCAGAAGATCTACAAATAAATAATATGGTAATTAAATGTGTTGAAGAAATTAAATATCTTGGTTCTACAATAGATAAATCTGTTACTGGATGAAAAAGATATTATTAGCAGAGTAAATTGTGCAAGGAATAAAATTAGAACAGTTGAATTTGATTATCTTAGAAGAAGCCTTCAAAAAACAAGACAGGATAAAATAAGAAATGAATTCCTTTGGAGAGAAATGAATGTCACCACATCTGTTAAGAGGAAAAATCAAACTCTTAAATGGTATGACCATATACAGAGAATGGAAGATGAAAGATGGCCAAAAATATATATCCAATGGTCACCCCCTGGAAGAAATAAACATGGCAGACCAAGATGGAAATGGAAAACTTATGTCAGAACTATAATAGATGATAGGAATTTGGAAGAAGGAGATTGGAATGATAGAAATAAATGAAAACTGAAGACGGCAAACCTATAAGTGGGAGAAAGCAGAAGAAGAGGCCGAAATTGTGCAAGGAAGACGATTAGATCCCTGAATGGTCTTTTATGGAATAGAAATCTGACCAGAAAAAAAAATGGATTATACAAACAATAATAGAAAGTATGCTACATGTGGATCAGAAAGCTGGTCAATAAATGAAAGGATGCAGCAAAGAGTATTGGCGACAGAAATGGATGAATTACGGAGAAGTATGAGAATATCCAGGCTGCAACATATTATTAGAAGTACATATATTAAACAAGAAATGGATGTACAAGAAACGGTTATCAATAGGATAACAAAGAGAGCTTTGCAGTGGTACGGACATGCATAACGGATGTCGGATGAACAGTTGTCTAAACCGGTGTTAGATTGGATGGTACCAGGCAAAGGAAGAGGGGGAAAGCAGAAGAATATGGTATGAGGGAACATATGATACCATGATAAAGAGAGGTATAGAAGAAGGACACTGGGAGATAGGAATCTCTGGAAAGAAGGAAATAAGGGCGAACTGCTGTCAAGTGGAAAGCCTATATTAAGTAAGTAAATAAGGATTATTTTCTGTCTGTCCAATGGTGTTGGAAATTATGACACTATAAATTAACTATACCTGCGAAACAAATGACACCAGTGTGGAGTCAAAATCATTGGCACTAAACAAGTTGAATTTTATTATTTTGCAAGCTTCTCTCGTGTGACTGAAAAACCTCTCTTCCTGTAATAAATTTGTACGACAGAATGGAGAAAGAAGTTGAGAACATAGTTGAGAAGACAGAATTATTTTCTCCCGGATTCAATCAAGGATCCAGGCACGAGATGCTGCAGGGGTGTACAAATGTTGAGACGAATGAACATCTTTACTTAAATTATCGTATTTGTTATTTCCCCTATCATTTCTCCCATTGGATTAATTTACATTATACATACATATATTTTGAGAATTTTTCTCATCATTGAGGGTTTTCTCCAACCAATCGTAGTAATTAACATGGGTTTAAAAAAATCATAAATGACTATGGACTTATAGATTATCAGTTTGTAACAAACAATCACAAATTCCCCTTAATTAAAGTTCTCCATCGGTCTCTGCCTTCTGTGTCTTCATCCGTTACACCAAATTTCCTCATTGGATTCTGAATGTTATTCTTCCAGGTTGTGCTAGGTCTTCCTTTTCTGCTCCATCATTGAATTTTTCCATGCATAGACAGCCTTTGGTAGTCTTCCATCCTGCATTCTTCTTACGTGTCCATACCATTTTAGCTTTCTGCGTTCAATCTCATCCATTTAACTTATTTCTGCATTCATCCATTTTCTAATTTCTGTATTTCTAATTCGTTCTAGTCGAGATTTTCTGATAGCTCTTCTCCAGAAATCCATTTCAACTGCAATTATTCTGTTGGCATGTTCTGTCATTGTCCAAACTTCCGAACCATATAACATTACAATTTCTAGTATGGATTTATAAACTAGTCGCTTTGTTCTGTTATTAATTTACATTAGATCATTTAAAAACAAATTATCCAATGTCGTACATTAACAGAAATAAGTAGGGTTAGGATTTCAATGTAAATGTATACATTTTTTTTTTTTTCAGAACAGCAGCAGCACGACAGTTCGTTTCGAGCCTCGGAATCCCCCAAAACCTCAGTTCTCTAGGCTTAGAACCCCCTTCTAGGCATCAAAGTCACAGATGAATTACCCTGCGACCTGCGTAAGCGTCTACTGTATGTGAGTCTGGGTTCAAAGACAGATATTATTTGCCCCGGGTAATTTGGGTTTAAAATTTTTGAGTCATGTGCTATGAAACTTTATGTAATGGAAATGGACAGCTAATGACTAATGAGGGAAATTTTGAAGAAGTGGCTGAATTCAAATAAGTAGGAAAAATAATTACAAATAGAATTAGATGCATAAAGAAATTAAACATAGACTCAATTCTGGAAATGCATGCTATTATGCATTACAGGGATCTTGTCGTCCCAACTCCTTTCAAATTATATAAAACTGTCATTCTCTCAGTTATTATGGATGCGAAACATGGACTCTTACTTTAAGGGAGGAAATGAAATTATGAGTATTTGAAAATAAAGTTCTTAGGAAACTTTTTGGACCAAAGAGAGATGAACAGACAGGTGAATGGAGAAGTCTTAATAACCGTGAGCTACATGATCTTTATAAGAAGCCAGATATAATAAGAAAAATTAAGACTCGTAGACTGCGATGGGCAGGACATATGGCAAAAATGGAGAATGAAAGAGGTGCATGAAAGCTTCTTATAGGAAAACCGGAGAGAAATCGGCCAGTTGGTAGACAAAAAATGAGCTGAGAGAATAGCATTAAACATTATTTGAGGAAAGAAGAACATTCAGAGGATGATTGGAAAATATTAGGTCAGGATAGGGATGTATGGACAGCTTATGTCCGCGCGGCCATGAACCTATGGGTTTGATAATCCCTGTGAGTTAGTTTTATCTTCTGGACAAAAGTATACAATGCCCTTTCTACGTCTTTCGAATGTGTTTTGGGAATCAAGAAACAGAACTGTTATTCTAACCTGTGACTCTCTTCTCTTGTTTTATGATGCAGAGTAATGGTCAATAAATTATCGATTTCAATGCACTTCCCATTAGAAACAAATAAATACATAAACAATTTCCTAACAAGCGTTATAAATGTGTTCTCTATGTCAACAGAACTCGCTGGCACTATCGAACCCTTAGGTTCATGGCCGTGCGGACATAAACTCTCCATACATCCCTATCCTGATCTAATGTTTTTCAATCATTCCCTGTATAATCTACTTCCCTCAAATCATGGTTAATGTTATACTTTCACCTCATTCTTGGCCTACCAACTGGACGTTTTCCCTCTGGTTTTCCTACAAGAAGCTTCCATGCACACATTTCATTCCCATATGTCCTGCCCATCGCAGTCTACGATACTTAACTGTTCTCATTATATCTGACTCCATAATGACCATGGAGTTCACCGTTATGAAGTCTTCTCCATTCACCTGTCTGTTCATCTCTCTTTGGTCCAAAAATTTTCCTAAGAACTTTATTCTCAAATAGGCTACTTGCAATCTCCTTTCCTTCTTATGTTCCACATAATATCCATGTTCCGCATCCATATAATATAACTGGTAAAATAACAGTTTTATATATTTTCAGATTAACGTTTTTTGAAAGGAGTTGGGACGTCAAGAGTCCCTGTAATGTATAATAGCAAGCATTTACAGAATTGAGCGAACTTATTTTAATCTATAACTTCTTTAAAACACACTATTAGAAAGTCACGTAATGCGTCAATTGTAAAAATCATTAGAAGAGTTTAGTAGCAGAACAAAAGTTATGACATGAGTCACGATGTCGAAAATAAGACAAGTGGTCACCCCTCGTATGGAGTGGTATGTATGCTGCGGGCTCCAAGTCAGGGTCAAGGGCAGTCACATCCGGGGGCGCACAACACAATTGCTCCAACTGATCATGCGTTACGCACCAATGCCTCTCCCATTTATATTATTATTATTATTATTATTATTATTATTATTATTATTATTATTATTATTATTATTATTAACTAACAAACTTACTGGCAGTATCGAACCTATGGGCCAATGGCCGAGCGGAGATAAGCTGTCCATACATCTCTATCCGGAGCTAATATTTTCCAATCATCCTCTGCATAACCTATTTCCATCAAATTATGAATAATGTTACTCTCGTACCTCATTCTTGGTCAACTAATTGGGCGTTTTCCTTCTGGTTTTCCTTATAAGAAGCTTCCGTGTCACTGTTTCATTCTTCAATCGTGCCACATGACATGCTCATCACAGTCTATGAGACTTAACTGTTCTAATTATATTTGTTTCCTATAAAGTACATGTAACTCACTGTTATGAAGTCTTCTCCATTCTCTTTGTTCCAAATATGTTCCTAAGAACTTTATTCTCAAATACTCGTAATATTTTCTCTTCCCTTAAAGTATGAGTCCATGTTTCCATCCATGTAATATAACTGGAAGAATAACATTTTTATATACTTCCAGTGTAATGTTTTTTGAGAGAAGTTGGGACAAGAGCCCCTGTAATGACAATGGCATGCATTTCCAGAATTGAGCCTATGTTTAATTTCTTTGTGCATCTCATTCCTATTTGTAATTATTGTTCCTAGGTATTTGAATTCAGCCACTCCTTCAAAATTTTCCTCATTTATCACTAACTGCCCATTTACATTAGGCCTATATAATGTATTTCTATGTGTGGCCATATATACTTAGTTTTATTGATGTTTACTTCCAGTCCCTATTTTTGTGTTACTCAATGTCTCTAGTAGATAATATTCCACATTGTTGGACTTCGGATCAAAAGAGTGCATTTCGTGAGAATTTCAAACAATCTTTTTATAACAATTTTTTTTCTGTGTATATAGCTGCAATCCTTCATGCTTATATCATATAGAACATGATGATTTGCATAAAAAATAATCAAAATTTCGTCGTTAAATATGTCAAAGTTAGAAAATACGCGCTGTTTTGCCGACATTTTGTCAATCTTTTTTTTTTTTTTAGCAATTTCATTAAAGGAAACAGAGACTAGTTTCTCTACTCTCTGGAATCGTCGTCCATATCTCCATAACCTGGTTTTTCGGACCCTAGGTTCTCTACCTCAAACTGTTCATTGGACCATTCCCTATTCTATTCTAATCTATAGTGTTTTTCCCGAGGGCAGGTCATTCACTGCAATCATAGCATTTTCATGCTATGCTTTGCAGCTTTACTAGGGAGTTATAGGTGTGGTAACTTCCCGTTGCTTTCCACACCGGTGATTGATGATGATGATTTTCGGGAACCGTTGGGCTCTAAGCTTCCTGACATTTGTCTTACAGGTGACGAAAAACCCCGAAAAAATCTCACAAGGCAGCACGCTACGTCGAGACCACAGCGGTGGATGCATTCTCTGTTTATTTTTTACACGTCCTTACAGAATCATTCTGTATAATATTTCGTCGCTCTAAAGGCTACCCGCTCTTAAAGTGGTCCTCATCAAAACAAAACCATGTGACCTGCTCGCTTTCATGGATGCCGACGTACGATGTAGAAGCAATAAGTACGCGAAAAAGTAATTCCCTTCATTAAATTAAAAATGTGTCCTTTGAATGTACTTGTTATTCTTCGTGGATGAAAACAATAATATTCAAAACACATAAAATATTTTGAAATATACCTAATCAATAATTACAACTTAAAATAGTGTATTACATATGGATGTTGCATTTAAGTCATGCTTGAGTCGATTCCGATGCAACAAAATGGCTGAAGGTGTCGAGTCTTATCTTGCTGTGTCGCCATCTTTTAAAACACAAGTCTAGCAAACCTTTGACTAGTGGTCAATGGCAGAATGATACAAAAGAGTTTGTTTATGTTAGGATCACTCTAAGAGCGGATGAGGTACAGTGATGATTCTTCTGATTCGGCATTGCTCAAGTAATGTTCACAAAGGAAAGTTTCGGACGATATGTTTTAATTCTCACGACGAGACGATTGGAAAAAAGTGAACATCTACCTATACAGCATCCTGACGGTTCTCACGTGTTTCTGTAACATATTATAATTTTCTTGTGCATCCTGTTTACAAGAGCGGATATCCTGCGCCTTGAGACATGCTACTTACACATCACTATTACTTGCCAATCGATTAATTTCATGACTACCCTCATTTCTTCAACGTTCTGTATCTATCTATAGTGGCGTAGCCCAATGTTGAACCATACCTCTCCTTTGTTAGGAGTTATTAGACCAAGTTAATTTAGTTACCTAATTTGACCTTAGATGTCATGAATGGCATTCGGCCAATATACCGACTCAATGAGACATCTAGCAGGCAACTATAATATTACGAGGATATTGAGATTAGTAAATTTTACTCAGAGACCTTTTTATTCAAGCTTAAGGATATTTTACGATCCTGAAAATCTTCAAACTCGGGACACAAGGCTTAAAATCCCTCCCGGAGGACTTGCTGCTTGGATTTTTCCATTCTAAAAAAATCATCGACACCGGCCGGGTTTGAACTGCGACCTCGGGACCAGAGGCAAGTAGCATAACAACTAGACCACCAGGCCGACACCAATATTCTGTATGCATTTATTATTTTATCTCTTACTACTCATATGTCTTTCCTTCTTTATCTATATATCTAATCGGCCACGGTGGACTAGTGGTTAAATTTGGTTGACTATTTAAATCATGCCCCAAATGGGATTCAATGGCCAAACGAATGGCAGTCGTGTGTTTCGCCTCGCATTTATCGAACTCTGTTTGCTAAAATAAAGAAAACGTCTCCTTTTTAATATTGTGAACAGGTCAGAGCATTATTTTATTTTATATGCCATTCTTGTTTCCCACGAAGTGACCCGTGAATTTATCGATGATTTGGAAATCACTCGTGACATTACTTATGATAAATGTACACAATTTTAAGAATATCCGTTAAGAAACATTGAAACCCTTTAACAGCTGATTTTATTAACATTGTAATTCAAATCTAATCGTGAAAGTTGACGACAAATTTTGCTCAGAGGCTTTTTTTTTTCTCCAGTCTTGAAGTTATTTACCCCACCGAATTTTAACCCACAAACAACCTCTGAACCAGATTTGATCACTGTAACCACTAGACCATCAGATCCTACATGAGGGTAGTGAAATAGTACATGTTGTTTAAATGCAGCTCCCTTCTATGACCTACATTAGATCAATTGGAAATTAACTAAGTAATAATAATCGTTAATTAAAAACAATTGAGGTAGATACGGGCTGCAGGATTGAATCACTACACGCTTGACGTTACTCATCTGTTGCGATTATTGTTGATGGCACGCGCTGCCCGCATCATAACATACGGCATTGCATTGTTGTTTGATCCAATCAGCCAAACGAATGTACTGTATTTCTCTCATGAATGAGGGTGTAAAGACGATGCCAGGTTTCATTAATTTATTTAATGTCAATGGTAGATTCTTCAATGTTAATATGTTCTATAGAGTTGTAAGGAGGGAAAAAAAAAATATATAAAGAACTTTTGACATCCACCATAAATCCCCACTAATTAATAGTCAATTAAATACCTATTTAGGAACCCTGTGTTTCAAATGTTAAATTGTATAGCTTGATGTTAATCTATTGACATATTTTAATATCAATAATAATTCTAGCATTTAAAATATCATTTAATTTGCAGTGACAGTACAGTAGACTTGCAGTCTGTCATTCCATTAAGGGCAGCAATGGGCGAAATTCCTATTTTCCACAATTTTTTAGATAGAATTCATTTTTGGTACATATATCCATGCTGGTACAAATAATGAAATGTTATTTCGATAGTTTTAAAAGTATTCAGATTTTAGTTTTAACAAAAGAGGTTTTTTTCAAAATCTATTTCCATTGTCATGTCTGAGGTAAAATGTTTAAAAAATATATATTTATATTCAATAAGATGTGTATGATAACATATTCAATTCAAGATTTTCATTATTTTCCTAGGAGAAATGAAAAAAAAGTACTCGACATTATTTTTTTTTATATTTAGATCATCATATTTTTTTATTTTGATAAATTCTTAATATGAAAGAATTATGACTACCTTATTTCATTAATTAGTGTGTCCAGAACAACTGTAAAAAAAATTAGCTCATATTGTAAAAATTATAAGAGAAGATAGATTTTGAAGATAACAAAATGCGCTTTGTATAGATATGAAAAAAAAATAATTTTGAAGTTTTCATTGCAAATTAAGGATAATAATTTGAAAATAAATATAAAAAGTCCGAACAGGTACCAGGAGAATTTAGAATGAGAGAAAATACTGAACTTGATTGACCAGGAAGGCAATACCCATTAACTACAATATTACCATTGTAGCTAAAGCCCCTATAATCGGGACTTAAATAGCGCAGCCATTTCAGTATGACGTCATTATACTATGTTCTAAGTGTCATAGGTTCATAAAACTTTGGTAATATATAAAGGTACATTTTTTCCCCTGCAAAAACAAAAATTGTCAATTTTTACCCATTGTCCCCTTAACGCAGTTTAATCCCTCACTTTATAGATACTTTTATGTGCCACTTAACACCGAGCCTTGCAGTGGCACGACCTGTCGGGAGGGATTTTAACGGATCATAAATATACTCTTTTGACCACACAACGAGACGGAGGCTTCTTTAATGCGTGATCAGCTTAATGTCAGGGCCTCCTCCGAGACAACACAACATTAAAACGAAACGCACCCTCCACACACACACACACACACACACACACACTCACACACACACACACACACACACACACACACATATTCACATTAAACATGGCAAAATGTGATAATGACGTTTATGATGGTCATATTATGTTCGGGGACGTTTGGGCCTTAAAGTTTCCTGGCATCTGTTTTACAGGTGAGGATAAACCTCGAAATAAACCTAACCCAAAAAACTTGTCCCGACCGCTGTGTCGAGGCTGGCACTACCGAACTCGGAGGGCCATGGCCGCGCGACCATAAGCTCTCCATACATTCCAAACCCAAGATGATGTTCTGCAATCATCCCCTGTATAATTAATTCACCTCCCTCAAATCATGCTCAATTTTACCCTCCCATCTAATTCTTGAATTATCTATTGGACGATTTCCTTCTGGTTTTCTTTCAAGGAGTTTCTACGTCCTTGTTTCTTCCCCATTCGTGTCACATGTCCTACCCATAGGAGTCTACGAGTCTTAATTGTTCTTACTACATTTGGTTTCCTATAAAGA
Organism: Diploptera punctata; assembly: GCA_030220185.1. Classification (NCBI taxonomy): domain Eukaryota; kingdom Metazoa; phylum Arthropoda; class Insecta; order Blattodea; family Blaberidae; genus Diploptera; species Diploptera punctata. Next base: position 82,161 of record JASPKZ010004545.1, read on the forward strand.
TCACGTAGCTCACATTTATTTTTTTTATTCATCTGTTTTTCTCTCTTTGCTCGTTTTTCTCTCGTTTCCCTAAGAACTTTATTCTCGGATATTCGTAATCTTATCTCCTCCCTTAACCATATCAAACGAGGAATTATGAAAGTAACATCACAGGATGAGATCTGGAAAAAGATTAAATATCGCAAGTGGAAATGAAATGGGCACACTGAAAAAGAACTCTGAAATGGAATCCACAGGGATTGCCTAAAAAAAGAGGAAGACCAAAAATGACATGGCGCAGCATTATAATGATACAAATTTAATAAGGGAAAAGTTGAAAAGTTGGAATTAAGTCAGGAATTTGGCAAAAAAAAAAAGTCCTTTGGCGTGCTTTCACAAAGGCCCTATGCTTCCAAGAGGAGAGATGAATTGAATGAAAGTGCGGGAACACGCCCACAATGAAAGAACAAGCATATGTCACGCGTCATTGTGGTTTATTTCAGACAGTTTTTCTGGTTGTGCATCAGACTTGGAACTAGCACTGAGAGACTGAAAGGTTCAGATATTACAATCCCTCTTGACGTAATATGCTGTGTAATACATTCCTCATAGTTGCTTTCTTCTGAGCTGTGAACTGTACTACTACTATCTCCTCCTTTAAAGTAATGGACAGGTGAATGCTTTATTAAACGAAAATTATACGTGTTCGAAACCCGAAAAGTGTTTTGTGGGGACCCTGAATATTGGAGATTGTAAAGTAAATTAAATGACATAATTCACCGCTGTGGTCTCGAGGTAGAGTGCTGCCTTGTCACGCAACGGGCCCGGGTTCGATTACCTGTCGGGACAGGCTTTTTGGGTGAGTTTTTTTTTTCACCTGTAAGACAAATGTCAGGAAGCTTCGGGCCGAAACTTCCCAAAAATCATCCGGCCATCATCATTATCATCATCTTTCACCGGTGTGGAAAACAACGGGAAGCTACCACACCTATAATTCCCTAGTAAAGCTGCAAAACATATCATGGAAATGCTATGATTGCAGTGAAAGACATGCCCTCGAGCAGAACACAGTAGAATAGAATAGAATTAGCTGTGAATTAAAAATACATATAAAACGACGTTTCGCTCTCTCTCACACATACATACACACTCTTTAAGTTATTTCATTTTTCCCTATAGGTAGAGGATAATGTGTGGTACGTATTACTAAAAGTAACACAATACAGTGAGAAAAAGAGGAAAAAAAGGGAGAAATGAGGCAAAAAAGGAAGGCTAAAAGGTCTTAAAAAAGTGATAGAAAATGACACCATTCATTATTTCAGGCAACGTATCACTCGTTGGTTTCTTTCAGAGAGCTCTAATTCGTAATAAAAAAAAAGTGTAACTTTTATTATGATCAGATTTATTCATTTTGTCACGAATTGTCATGGCTAAGAAAATTACACTGTCTAGTGCTCTTATTTTTTAAGATTCTACATACTTCGACACCCAATTATTTAGCCTCTCGTTTCCAGTATCTATCCCCCAACCATAATTTAAACACACGATCACAACACAATCTTTTACTTAATATACCGTAACATAGGACAATACATCACTCCACGTTATAAACTATCTCCACTTTTCGCACCTGGAATTCCCTAATAATTAATAATTCCATGGCGCGACAGGCCTAGAAGGCCTACCAGCCGGCTGCTGACCTCACATCCACATGTGTCAAAGACAGAGGTAGATGATCATCTAGCCAGTGTAGGGGTGACATGTGGTCAGCATGTCGAGTCCCTCAGCCGTTGTAGCTGGTTTTCTCAACCTGGAACCGCTACTTATTGTAGCTACCCAAATGTCTCGCGTTGCTGGGTGGGCACCGGTCTCATACTGACCGAAATGCCATGAGAAAATTTCTTCCCCCATGGAGACTCGAACCAGCGCAAGTCCCGTAGCTCTGCTCCCTGGGACTTGCGCTGGTTCGAGTCTCCATGGGGGAAGAAATTTTTTCATGTTCAATTTCGGCCAGTATGGGACCGGTGCCCACCTAGCATCGTAAGGTATTTGGGTAGCTACAATAAGTAGCGGCTCCAGGTTGAGAAAACCAGCTATAACGGCTGGGGAACTCGACATGCTGACTACATGTCACCCCTACACTGGCTGGATGATCATCTACCTCTCTGATTGACACATGTGAATGTGAGGCCTGAAGCCGCAAGAAATTAGGAGCTGCCGGACGTAAGAATCATTTAAAAGAAATCTAAATTCATATTTGTACTAATTCGGCTTGATCATTACTTGTACGTGTATTAAATGGTGTTTCCCGTTTAATTTATCAACATCATCATCATAGTATATTCACGAATTTAGGCCATTTATTTACCTGTTTCGGCCTCAAGAAAAACATCATCCAAAAATCTTTTGAGTGGACGTCCTGGTCTTCTTCTTCCTTGATAGCTTAACATTTATTTGGGTATCCTGTGATCTTCCATTCGATGAACATGTTGCATTCATCTTGAATTGTAATCAGAAATGTTGTTTTCTAAAGGTTCCATGTGTAATTCTTCTAAGATGGCTTCATTTTTTTATGATGTAGTAGTGTGTATCCTGCAGTCCTCCGAATGTATCTCATTTCAGCATCTCTAAGTCTGTATATATCCTTCTGTTTCAATATAGGAACTTCGGGTAATATGGACCCCTGTTTTGAATTCGTTGTTTTTCTTCTTTTAATTAAGGAGGTTGAATTTTATATAATTATTTTAATTATCATTAGTGTTATAACTATGAAATAGCATTGTTAATTTATTCAAATATGGAAACATATTCGTAATTGATAAACTTTTTTACATTACAAGAAAGCTCCACTTTAACCTCCATATTCAGGTAAAGTGGACCCCAGAGTCCACCTTAGCTTTCAGCCTATTTTTATGTTAATTTACTCTATTAATTTATACAGACTGGCACATATTAACCTGCAAATATTTATGGCTGATCGTAATTAAAATGCGTTGATTATTATTTAATATTTTGTAAAATTATTGTTCATTATGACATTCATATGTCATTCATCAGCAGAAAGCGACAGTCTTTGGGTTTAGTAAAATTTCAAGGATATTAAATAAAATTAATTAAGTGTATGGTTTATACAGATAGCATCCTCATTGATAAAATATACGTATTCATATAAAGTGGACCCAGGTCCTCGTGCAGGGTCCACATTAAGTGAATTCCTTTGTTATGTTTAATTATTTTATACAGCCACCATGTCACATAATATCAAACCAAACCCGTCAGTATATTAAAACAGCATCTACATGATATAATATATTTAGGAGTTTTTTCATCATTTGTAATATTCAATAGCAGAAATTAAGAATTAATTCTTAGCTTGAAAAACTTTTTAAATAGTCATTTCCATAAATATCGCAAATAAACCCTTCTTCGCACTAAGAATAAAAGAAACTGGTCTTGAACCCGTCAAAGTTGATGAGGGGAAGAAGTTAAAATATTTTCTGTTCGGGGGCAGCACGAATTAAAGAAGATATTAACAGGGTCCATTCAAACCAAAGGGTTCACATTACCCGAACTTCCTCTATTATTATTATTATTATTATTATTATTATTATTATTATTATTATTATTATTATTATTATTATTATTTAATCAATTGAATTGGTGTTTACTTGATGAAAATCCATAACTTGTTTAATTAAATAAAAATAAAACTTACAGTTTTATGTGATTTTCGTATTTATTATTATTCGGATCTTTGGCAAAAGAATTAAGGAAGAGTCTAGTGAAGTGCTTTGTGTGGAGTGTAGCATTGTATGGTGCAGAGACTTGTACATTACGACGGAATGAGAAAAAGCGACTGGAAGCTTTTGAGATGTGGATATGGAGGAGAATGGAACATATAAAATGGACATACAAAGTAAAAAATAAAGATGTGCTATACAGAGTGGGTGAAATAAGAACAATGCTGGAACTCATAAAGAAGAGGAAAAGAGATTGGATTCGCCATGATACCGGATGATGATTATGTTTGTCATATAAGATATTGTATGTACATGAAACGTACAATGCAATTTTTAATTGATTTCAATTAGTATGTTATATATATATATATAAAGTTGTATATAATTTATTTATTTAGCAGGTTTCAAATTGTTTCACATCTTCCTGCGCCCAATTACTCGACTATCATTCTCCTCCACATCTCTCTGTAATTCGAATCTCCATTGTTCATTCCTTTTTCCCCTCAATGCTACTCAAAACACCATCAATCCATGTTATTTTTTAACATCTTATTCTTCTACTAAACGGCACCCATTCTAGCATTCTTCTTGAGACTCTATAATAATAATAATAATAATAATAATAATGTCTTCTGTCATTCTTTTTTGCATGACCATACAATTTTAATTGCTTTCTTTTTATGAATCCACAATTTAATTGAAATTTGACCATCCATTTTTTGTTTAATTACGCTGTTTCTTACTTTATCTGTTTTAGAATTTCTAACTGAACACCTCCAAAAATCCATTTCTGCAGAATTGTATTTATTGTTCTAGATTTAAATTTCTATGTTTCCGCACCGTATGTCATTGTACTCATTATTGTACCATATTAAAAATGGTTGTTTTTGTTTTAGAACTTTTGTGTGGGCGTCCAACATTTCCCCTTCCGTGTGGTTTATAATTTAGCAATAATTTTGGAAATCTTTCTTCTGGCATTCTATCAACATGTTCTTTCCAGGTATTCCTATATTTAATTATTCGATATGTAATTTTCAAAATATTTAGTTTCTTTCTTATATCTTCATTTCTTTTCTTAACCAACAGAGTATATCCTGCTATATTTCTTAAAAATCTCATCTCAATTGCTTCCAATCACTATTCTTGTCTTTTATTGATCCTCCAACATTCTGATCCATACATCAATACAGGAACAGCCATTACTTCATAAAATTTCATTTTTGTTTCTTTCTTTGTGTTTTTAAGGTTTTTTAATAGTGCCACACATTAGATTAGATTTATTTATTTTATCATTAATATCTTCAATTTTAACATACGTTAAATTGAAACCTAGATATTTAAAACGATTCACTTGCTCTAAAATTTTATCATCAATTACTGCACCAGTAATTTACCCAAATATATACATTTATGTGATGTAATTATATATTATATATATAATTTATGTTGTAAATATGTATTTGTATATATGCGGTGGTTGAATGGAAGAGAAGGACATGGCCTTAACTCTGACAGAATAAATAAAGCATTATATATTATTATTATTATTATTATTATTATTATTATTATTAGTATTATTATTATTAACTATTTATTTTATAATCTTATAGGAAAATGGTGTAAGAGTTCTGAATTCTATTTAATATGAATAAAAAAATAACAAATGAGAGTGAGAAATAAACAACTACAACTGTTGTTATTAGCATGGGATCCTTCAAAGTGCTTCCGTTAGTATCAGAGGTGACTGAACTCTAAATTATGCATGTACGTTATTTCTCACAACCCCCCCCCCTTCCAATCTCATTACTAGAGTCGAGATTTTTATCCAATAAAAGTTAAGAATGCAACATTGTATAATGAGGAGTAAGACTTATGGCTGTCTTTTGTCTTTGTTCCACTTACGAACAGTTGAATAATGTGCACTAGAGCCGGTCAAGTCACTCCCGCTCGAATCTCGTTCCCCGAGATTCCCAGTCTCGTTTCTTCTACAGAGGCATTTGGCTTGGAGAGGAACACCAAACGCATGCGCGGGAGTAGAATGCAAGCGAGAAAGACCTGGAGTTCTGTTGGATCAGATTTCTCATGAGCAATGAACAGTCTTTATAACAAAATCTTTATATATAAAAATTCTGCCTGCGTATGTTTGTGCTTTATAGACTTCTAAACCGCTCAACACACCTTCATGAATATTTGTAAAAACGGTTTTCAGGTACGGGTAGTATTTAACCGCCATCTATTATGTTCTAAAACCATAAGTGTAGGAGATCGCCTGAAACGAAAATTTAAAATAACTCTAGCGGTCGCAATTTTCAGTGTGTCATAACTAAACTCGGTATTTCCTATTAAAATAAACCGAACTAGTTATTATCCAAAAATCAGCTAAATTCGACTATTACAAGTGGGGGTTTACCTGAAATTCGAAATTAAAAACTGGTTCTAGCTACCCCCATGTTTGGTTCGCTGCAATATATACAATATTATTTAATTAACCCTTAATGTTTCGTTTATTTAGCCATAACAGCGCACGCCGGGTGTTAGCTAGTAATGTATAGACTACAATATTGTAAAAGCTAAAGAGAATATTATTAAATCAATTATCTGATGGAACCTACATTCTACAAGCCTTACTCTTTGAATATAAGGCAGTATATTATAATCCGGTCAAAATAGACATTTCAATTTACAAAAATTCGCATAGAGCTGAAAATTGGTACGAATATGGGAACACCATTATAAATGTAATGTGAAAATTTCCCATCGATCCCACATCTCCAAAAAAAAAAAATATTCAAGGTAAAATTTCGCAAATATTGTTTTTTTGCATTTTTCAGCCAAACAGTAAGTTTTATCATAAAAAAGTTGTAGATCGTGTAATTATCTACAAAAATTGTTCGTTTACATTTTTCATACGAATCACTATTTTGAGATATCTTCTTCTTTCTTCTTTGTCAGGCTCTACGACTTCCAGTGGAATGTCTTGGCCTTCTCAACTAGTTTACGCCATTTCTTCCTATCTTGTGCAGTAGATTTCAAATCAAAAATACTCATCTCTCTTAAATCTTCGATTACGTCATCTTCCCATCGATCTTTAGGTCTTCTTCTTGGTCTTGTTCCCTGTGGCTTCCAATTTAAAATATCATTCGGCAATCTTCCCTTTAGCATTCTTAGTGTATGTCCAAACCATTGCAATCTTTTGGATTTGATGAAACTAACTATATTTTCTTTATTATTCTTGAGGTATAATTCGTTATTCCTTCTTAACCTCCAAGTTCCATTTTCCTTTACCGGACCTAGCACTCTTCTAAATATTTTCCTCTCAAACGTCAATAATCTTAATTTATCTGCTTCTTTCAGTACCCAGGTTTCAGCTCCATAACATATGATTGGTCTTATTATTGCTGTATATAATTTGAATTTAACATTTTTTGATTCTTGAGATATCGCGATTCTAAAATGTAAAGAAGACGTATTCTACATAATATGCACACATTTCCGCACCACCTATGAGATAGTGTACTTGGCGCATTTTTTTTAAACATGGTATCCCCGATAGGTATACTCCACGATCTATTATGATAAGTTTTATTAAATAATATTCTATTAATTGATTAAGGTTACAATTGGGAATGATTTAAGTGACAAAAATTATTCTTGATCCGGGTAATATTAATCTGACTGATAATCTTTGAATTCTACTTCGACAGTAATGTCTTCTTCGATTTCTTCTTTTTCTTCTTCTTGATGGATATTTGTTAATTGTTTTGAGAAAGATGTATCAGTTGTTTCCTCGCTGAAAATCATATAAATCTTTATCTGTTCCATTTGATTCAACATTGGAGCAAGACTGGCCTTGACAATTGGTACATACTGTGAACAAAATAATCCGACTTTTTTACAGCCGCATTTTGCACTACGACCCTTCTTGCAAAAAAAAAATGGTGTCAAGAAGTCTTTGTGGAGCAGGTGTGAGTAACGTTAGAATTGGTTCATAAGTATTATCTATTAATTGACCCAATTGGAATTTTAATTTGAAATATCTAGGTCTAACAGCAGTCATAATAGTGTGGCTGATATTAGTACACACTAGTTTTAAATGTTCTATTTTAAATTGTTTATTTTTAAAAATTACTTGTTCCAAAAAGTAAGTCAGTGTAAAGTAAAGTGATCCCACAACAGGCCTCAGGAGGCCCTTGGGGGTAGTAGGAGGTTAAGGCTCCCACTTTTTCTAGACAATCGGCACTTTATGTCAGCCGGGTTGTCAGCCCTGCGTGACGGCCGCCTTTACCCCCAGAACAAGCGTCTGGTACTCATTTCCGTTAGAGGCTGAGTCGACCCCAGGGCCATAGTGCCGCCAGAGGGTTTGGGTCAGTTTAAAAATTCTGACCCCAACGGGACTTGAACCCTCGACCCTCCGGCTTGTAGCTAAGTGTCTTAACCACTAAGCTACGGCGTGCCTCTAAAAGTAAGTCAATGACTCCGGAATATCATTGTTAATATTTTCAAACAATCGACTAGGCGGGGGTAATTGGTATTATCACATACTAAAGAGTGAATGTCCTCTCGAATGATTGCTGCTCCAGCTTTGAGGATTCTAAATCGTTTTTACTTTTAATTTTGACTTTTTTCTCATTCCAAACTTGGTTAAGAATAACGTGATGATCATGAATGAAACAAATTAATGTTCATCTTCCCGGTTTTTTTAGTGATAATAAGTTTATTACCATACTTTAACTTCAATCGAATCTTAATTATTCTATTATCTAAACCTGGATTTTTGCAATTATTTTGTACGAGTAATTCTTCCAAACTAACAGTCATCACTATTTTGAATATATGTGAATATTTCCTCCATCGCAACATTAGTAGATTCATCTTGAGAACGACCGAATTTACCCCCAGTGGTGGGTCTCAAGAAGGAATTATAGCAATTATGGTACCTAGCCTCGGCTGTAACTAAATGATATTTGTACTGAATACATAATAATAATAATAATAATAATAATAATAATAATAATAATAATAATAATAATAATAATAATAATAATAATAATAATAATAATATAATTGCGCACAATCGTGCAAAATTAATTAATTGGCGTATTGCGCTAATGACATTGTCACTTTGGAACACAATTCCAGATGATATTTTGTTCACTTTAGTCCGCACAGTTTACATCTACAATTGTCTTCGTTTTGATGGTGACATTCACACACACTTTGTGATGGAAGCCCTGGACTGCATAGCGGTTTATCTGGTGCCTTAGTTCCTTGTTTGGTCCACACCAGCTCCTATCTATCATGGCAGGCGTACCGTAGAATTCTTCAGGAATGGCATCCCGCTTCTTTCATCTCTATTGCATCTGTTGTTCGTAAGCTTTAGTGGATGGCAGGTAGTAGCGCATTCTGAGGTCTTCCAGGAAGAACTGTTCTCTTGCTAGTACATAGAGCAGTCTCGAAGGAGTGAATTTAGACTTTTAGAGACTGCTAGAATTTTCTTTATGCTATGGTTTATCTACGACGCAAAGCGCCATCGCAAAAATTGCTCCCCATGTATTTAAATGGATGTGGTTTAAGGTAAAGTCGCCAAATAAGAGATAGTCTCCTAATAAGAGATACCTTATTATCTAGTCCATGAACAGCTGTCATCTGGTGTTTGTAACAAAAATCTGAGCTTTGTACTATTATAGCATCGTGGTCTTTGTTTGGTGTCACTTGGTCGATTGAAACGAAGCAGAGAAGTTTGTGTTTGTTTTCGCGACAATTGAATTTTTGTAGTGACGCTATTCAAAGTTGTGGATAACTGTGAAGGTGAGTTCTGATATTAATTTTACTTATTTTCCCGAAAAGCTCATGAAATGCAGACTATTATAAACTAGAGTGATTATTAGTGACACAATTTATTACAGTCTGACCAGCCACGGATTTGGCGACCGTGCCGTTCCCTAATAAGAGATACTTGTGGTTCCAAATAAGAGATAGTGTCTCTTATTAGGAACCAGAAGTTGTTTCATTGACATATGCAGATTCTCCTGTATACAAGTGCGCTACATTTTCTTAAACAAATTCATCTCGTTTGATAAATACGTGATTTAACTTTATAAAAATAAAGTGGTCACTTTATAGGCCCTGAGAGGTCATTTAGATAGTAGAAGGTTAAGGTTTCTTCTGTCTTTCTAGAAAATCGGACCGAGGAATCAACCGGGCTGTCACCCCGGCTGCTACTCTACAAATTTCGATCAATGCATTTCGAAAGACAGGGCTTGTTCCGTGCAACAGGAACATTTTTTCTGATAGCAATTTTGCCATCCACACCGGAGATAAGAGTGATGCAATCGTAGTTCCTGATTCAGGAACTCTCGTGGGTCTTACTGATGTGTCACCACTCCCTCATATCCAACAACCATCAACAAGTCGAGAACCAGAAAAAAAGGAAAGGCAGAACCGGAAAAGCAGCCCTTCTGACAGGCAGTCCGTATCGCCAAGAACGAAAGGACAGTTTGAATAGAACCAATAAACTAAAATGAAGCAACTTTTTCAAAAAACAAATTCAGTAAGATCTAAAAAGTCTCGGTCAAGAAAACGCCAACTGAGTTCTTCAAGCGAAGAAACAGACACGGAAATGGAGATAATTGATTCAGGCGATGATGATTCAGAGTTTGGTGCTGATGCCGAGTGTTTATTTTGCACTGGATTGTATTCAGAGGACACAAGAGGAGAAAAATGAGCTCAGTGCATTGACTGTCATCGCTGGGCTCATGAAGATTGCGGGGGTGATGAGGAACCATTCGTCTGCTTATTTGCTCAAAGATGCAAAATTAATTATCTACTCTGAAAAGACACAATTAACATGTATAGTGAAATTAATTAATAGTTTGTGTGTGATAAAGTGTTTTTGTTTTGAATATACTGGATTATTTGAATGTTTTTGCTAAAGATATAGAAGCAAATGTAGGTATCTCTTATTTGGAACCCTCTTCGAAATTTTCAATTTTTACAGTTCTTATTGTTCTTAGAGTTTTTTAAAATACTTACTATGTAACGAGGTTTTATTTTATGGAATGTCAAAATAAAGAATATGAAACATGTATTACCATTTTAAATGTAATAAATCAGTTCCCATTCTGATACAGAAGCGATTTTTCAAAAGGTATCTCTTATTTGGGGCCTTTACCTTATCTACAACGCAAATGTGTGAATGACCAACATTTGCATTTAATTCCAAACCATATTTTAAGAAATAAATGTTCAATCACTTCATTTTGTTATGTTCCGATGGGTCAGTTTAGTGTACATCAGATTAGTTTATAGTTTACTAAATAGTATGTATGTAATTAATTTCATTAGGTTATGCAGGGACAGGTTTGTTGTATACATTAATTTTTGTAAACACGTTTGGAAATTTATTATGAACGTTGGTCATTTTGATTTCCAATATATGTGGTCCCATCTGGCGACAATTCCATAAACATAAGCGCTGTACCGTATGCGCTCCATGCGAAACCAGTATCACGCCGTGCGTAACGGAATGCGTCGGGCGCGACATGCTGTATATTAGTCATTCAAAATATCTCTGCAGGCGGAAGAATTGCGAAGCTCTGTCTGTTTCTACACGTGACGTCATATAAGGCAGTGTATACTGTCAGCGTCCCACGTCCCATTCCCCTCTGCACTCATAGATAGCAGTGTCACGTGTTCTATTCCTGCATAAACACGACTGCAGTGCCCTCCGTCAACAACTGCACTTACTCCTTAAACGGGTAATAGTAAATCGTAGCATTAGATAGGAGACCTTGACGCTTTCCCAGATTTTTAAGTCATTTATCTTCAGATGTTCCCAAACTATCTCCATCCCACATGCGATTATTGGCATTATTTTTGCATTGAAGAGTTGCACAGCTGTGTCAATTGATAGTAGGGCAGGTGATTTTATGTACTGAATACAAGCAGTAATATTTTTTGCTACGAGTCCGAGCTACCTTCAGAACGGATTCTTTAAATTTAAGTGTAGCAACTTTATAAATTTTACTCCGACATTATGCGCTTTTTTCTTCTCAGCTTCTTCATTCGCTTCATCTTCACAAAATAAGCAATATTTTTTTAACAAAAAACGGATTCACTTATGCATAATCTAGTACGAGGAGGACTGATTTCAGATGTACTGGCTTGCTCCATCTCATGCTGTTTTTTAAATGCAGCAATAGAAATATTCCGAGTATACATTTTACGGCACTGCACATGAATTGTCACATGTTTTTTGTCCTTCAGGTATTCAGAAACCCCATCATTTCTTTCAACACTTGAATCAATAAAAGTCTTCATTCCACAATCAACAATAACTGTTTCATTTTCAGTCAAAGGTTTACTACAAACAAAGCAATATTGCGACATGTTTTAATTATTGAACAGCACAAACTGTTTTAAGAAATATTATTAACAAGCACGTGTATCAATAGTCACGTGTATTCAGTGTAAAGTAACGTTCAACACTATACTAAAAGTCTTTCGTTTAAGCCTTCCAGAAAAAAAAAAAACAGGTATACGACTATCGCCATTCGAACAACAACAGAATAGTCGGCAGACGTTGCTCAAGGTTATACGGGCCAATTAAATTAGAGATTAATTTTTTTATATTCTCACAATCATATAATATATAATTTGTATATATAAGTTATCATCATCATCATTGACGCAACAACTCGTTCCTGAGTCCTGGCTTCCTCAAGGAGCCTCCTCCAATTAGCTCGGTCCTGTGCCTCTCTCCACCAATTTCTCAATCCCAAATCTCTATAGCATCTCCATCCACCCCATCCTTCCATCACAGTTTCGGTCTTTCTCTTTTTCTTCTACCTTTTGGTTGAGTGGACCATATTCTTTTACATATTTCTGACTCTTCCTTTCTTCTTACATGCCCTGCCCATTGTAGTCTGGTAAATTTAATGAATTTGCTAATTACCTCTTTGAATAATGCATACAACTCCTGATTATAGCGTTTTCGCTAGACACCGTTCTCACATATAGGGTCATACACTCTCCTTAACATTTTTCTTTCAAAAATTGCAGAGCGCATTCATTGTTTCATCCCATTATCCATGCTTCACATCCATATGTCAAAACGGGTCTATAAATAAGTTATACAGCCAATATTTTTACTTATATTAAATATCCCATACTTGAGATTGAAAAGCGTGCATATTATTGTTTTCAATGTTTCAAATGGTGATATCTCAAGAATGGTGATTCTTATGAAAAATGTATAAGAGCAATTTTTGTAGATAATTGAATGATCTACAACTTTTGTCTGGCCTATTTATATGATAAAACTTACCTTTTGGCTGAAAATGCAAAAACTCCATATTTGCGAACTTTGACTTTGAATATTTTTTTTGCAGATGTGGGATGGATGGGGACTTTCCACATTTCATTTATAATGGTGTTCCAAACATTCGTGTCAATTTTCAGCTCTATGCGAATTTTTGTAAGCCTATCCCTATTTTTTGAGCTAACATGACTGGGCTATTACATACAAGAAAAATAATTAAATATGTAGGCCTACAGCCCTTGAAAAAAATGATGGCGCAACTCTTGATGATGGAAAGTTACGAGTTTTGAAGAGCGATTCACACTAGTACGTTGTTACATGTTCTGACTCATTTGAGTATAAAGCGAACGCCGTAAGTCTCTCTTCATGCAGGATTCGTATCGTTCGCTTCAATGGAGCAGTTGGTAAGATGCTCTTTTTTTTCCGACGACGCGGGCCGACGTTTGGTCAGGTATATATTTATTCATTTATTTCTTCTTCTTCTTCCTTCCAAGTATTAGGCCAAGGTCTGTTACGATCCTATAGAAAATTTTCCCTCCGGGAAATTCTCGTATAAGACTTGAAAGCATAATAATAGTCCCTTCGATTGGTTGCTGGCCAAAGGAAGGCAAGACCAGTGATGGGGCTGCCATCTTATAGCCTCTGGTCAGGCTTTTCTGGAGAAGAAAAGAAAATAAAGGAAAGAAGAAATGGAAGAAAGGAAAGACTCCCTAGCCCTCGAATGCCCTAATAGCGTCGGGGTCGAAAAAAAACAAGAGTTAACCAAGAGAGGTTAGATAGTAAAGTTAAAAGAGTGCAAAACACAAGTAAGTGGAAGAAATGTTTTGCTCAGCTTGGGCACCTTGTGGTCGCCATCCACATATCCCCTAGATGAGGACCCCTGAGGGGTTATTCATTTATTTATTATTATTTAATAACGTCGTTAACTTTCATAATACCTACATGTTACCAGGCTTCGTTATATAAATAAATTTGTAGCCTATATATATATATATATATATATATATATATATATATATATCCATCCATAGTAATTCTGCCCGAAGGCAGGTCCTTCAGTGCAATCATACTATGCTTGCAGCTTTACTAGGGAATGTTGTAGGTGTGGTAGCTTATATATATATATATATATATATATATATATATATATATGGAAATATTCCCGATCGGGACAGGCTCTTGGGTGAGATTTTTTTCGGGGTTCTTCCTCACCTGTAAGATAAATGTCAGGAAGATTATGGGCCCAACGGTCCCCGAAAATCATCTGGTCATCATCATTATCATCATCCTTATCATTATCTTCATTATTCTTCACCGGTGTTGAAAGAAACGGGAAGCTACCACACCTACAGTTCCCTGTAGTAAAGCTGCAAGCATAGCATGAAAATGCTATGATTGCAGTGCCATAATAAAATTATTTGTTTCCATTACTAATACAAAATGCGTCTGATTAATTTAAATTGATATTTAATTTCATTATACAAGTAAGTCCTGAAGCACTGCATCGCCTCATATAGACAATTTCTAGGAGAGATGGTTATGGTCTAGTGGAGGGAGCTTCTGTTTCCTGTGTTTCGCGTGTTCGATCCTGCTGCCATGCTTTTTTTTTCTCTCTCTCGCCCTTATTTAAATTATTATTTTCTTTCTTTTGTTTCGTTTCTTTTGCTTTGTTTTTATTTTCAGTCTTTACCGCTCTACTTATTTACACGAAATTGTTTTCCATTGCACGACACACAACGAAATAGAATGGATTTAGTTTCTCAAATAGTTGTAAACTTGTGAACCAAATAGCTGTGACTTCGTTCTGAGACTTGAAAATTATCTGTGCGCCATCAATTATTTCAAAGGCTGCACTTAGTACTGGAAATAAAATATACTCGAATAGTACGTGTGCTTAGAATTTACAAAATTTATTTCCATGCGAAATTGTTGAGAAAATTATAAATTATGAGGTTTCCTTTCATCTACCAACAAATAAAAATATCAGATAATAGTTGGTCAATACGGAATAACTTATTATTATTATTATTATTATTTATTTTTATAAAATGGTTAAAATGGTCAATTGTATATTAATTAAATTTACGCTGTTTAGAAAAATGTAAATATCAGTGTACCGGTACAATTTTTTAAGCGATTACATATAGGCCTAAATTATATATAATGTGGCTAACTTTTCAAATTTACGGAATAGTTACACTTTGCAGTTCAATTTATGTTGTCAATACCAACGGTTTTTTTTTTCTTTTTAAAAATGGCGACTCTAAATTGACAGATCTATTATTCTTTATTTACAGTTTATCAAACTGAGATCTGAAATTGTTCAAATGCTCAGTGCACCTTAACGTTTCACTATAAATAATTGTATTTTTTTAAGATGCGAGTCAATTTATATATATATATATATATATATATATATATAATATGCCGATTTCATATGGAATGACCCTTAAATAGTTTATAGATTTATATTTCAGTAATAATAATAATAATAATAATAATAATAATAATAATAATAATAATAATAATAATAATAATAATAATAATAATAATAATAATAATAATAATAATAATAATAATAATATGTATTCGTAAAAGAAGGAATTATTTTCTTTGTCTTTTATAGACTATTCTAATCGATCGTCATAAAAATTTCTACATACAGGTTTTAAGATAAGGCGAGCGTTTGCCGCTATGTAATATGCTCTAAAATCATAATAATTTAAAAATCGCTCTAGCCATTGCAATTTGCGATGTTTCACGACACTCAGCATATACTATTAAAATAAACTGAGGTACGCATTTTATAAAAAAATTAGCGAAATCCGACTATTAGAAGTGGAGGTTTAACTGAAATCTGAAAATAAAAATCTACTCTAACAACCGCAATGTTTGATTCATCGCAATGTACACCTTTGTACATACAGGTTGTCAGGTACGGCGAGTGTTTAGCCGTTATCTACTATGCTCTAAAACTACTAGGTGTAGGAGTTCAATTGAAACGAAAATTTAAAAATCGCACTAGCGATTGTAATTTTCTATGTTTCTCAATGAAACTCATTATATGCGATATAAATGTATATTTTACATGTTCAGCTAAAAAAGACATATTTCATTTGTTTAGGCATAGCAGTGCACGCCGATATTTAGTATGTTGTTATTTATAAACCATCCTGCAATAAATATCAGAATTCTGCCATGTGACTATGCCTCAGAAATATATTCTTATGCTCCCTCTGAGAAGGCACGGCCTCTCGATCGAGATAGCACAGAAAAACAAATCTGTTGACACAAGTTTGCGTGTTGTCCAATCATTGGGTATTCTCGCCTAAACGAAAGCGGCCGGCATAAGACTTTTTCCAAGAAGTTAAAATGTTGCAGAAGTTAATTTGTTCGGAAGACTCGTTGGGAAAGGTTTGCAGAGGAGTAGCAGTGCGTGACATCATCCGAGCTCACGCGAACCACTAATTTCTGTCTATCTGCTTCCCAGACTTGTCTTTCTGCATCCAAGTAAGGAAATAAACGCGAGACTCCACTGAGTACTGCAACATGCATGCAACTTCATTCCACAATTTTCTAGCGCAAAAAATAATTCTAAAATATAATCTCTAAAAGATTCCACCAACTCTGACCGTGTGCTGCATGCTAAGAATCAAGCAAATCATCTATAGTCTGTCCGTAGAATCTGTAGATAAGCTGTTTGAAATAAGCCATCTATGCAGGAGGCGGGCAAAAATACACGGCCAATGAGGCCGCGGAAGGAAGTGCAGGAGGGAGAATAGATCATGGTGACATTACTCATTTCGCTCTTGAGCTTCAAGTGAGAAACATATCTAATCGGAAAGCTGGCGAATTTCTCTACACATTTCACGGACAGATTATAAATATCAATGCATTCAACTGGAAGAGAACAGTTCTGTAATTTATCCAAAGAATTTAATTGTTAATTTCATCACAATCGCTACTACTTTTTCAAGTAAATTACAGAGGTTTCCTTCTTGGACTCCAGAATTATGTTCCAAAATCACATTCGACGTATCTTTATACTATATAAAAATGAGTGTAAGTCTGTCTGTCCTTTATTGGACCAAAAATCTACTTGACCGATTTTAATGGGGGTTTCGCCATCATTTAAAGAATATATTCGGTCGTGTTCTAACTGAGCATCTCCTTACTAAACCTCTGCATAAGTAATTAATCGTCTAAATAAATAAATATCCTCAACTCGTGTCCAATTCAGGATCGGGTCGAGGAATGAGATGAGAAGAATTCCCATTTATTGAGGTCTGCGAACGACAAGGGTGCCGGCCGACCACGCCTGACGCACCGTCGCAGGGGCAGATGAACGAAATGAAACAAAATGGATGAGATGAACTCCAACTCCATGGCGCGACAGGCCTAGAAGGCCCTTGGTCTTCAAGCCGGCTGCTGGCCTCACATCCACATGTGTTAATCACAGAGGTAGACGATCATCCTGTCAGTATAGGGTTGACATATGGTCAGTATGTTGGGTCCCACAGCCGTTATAGCTGGTTTTCTCAATCTGGAGCCTCTACTAATTGTAGCTACCCAAATTTCTCACGATGCTGACTGAGCACAGGTCCCATACTGGCCGATATTCCATGAGAAAATTTCTTCTCATATGGAGATTCGAATCTGCGCAAGTCCCATAGCTCTGCGCCAAGGCTTCTTGCCTTAAATGAATGATATGAATATGGATAAATGGGTAATGAAAGTGTGGCAGGTGAAAACGGGAGAAAAGCCCAAGAAAAAACTTCCCAAACTCTGTTTCGTCCACCAAGAAACCCACATGGAGTGACCGATACTCGATCTGGGGACCCCAGCGGTGAGAGACGAGCGTCTAACTGCTTGCGCCACGGAGCCGCCCAGACGTTTAAATAATTATATTTAAAGTAAGGTAAAATAGTATTTATCACTACAAGATATGATACAAGGATGGTGTCAACATTCAGTCTAAGTCCGTTGGATCATGCAATAAAACGTCATTTTTCAACAGACAAATACAATAAACATGTACACCGTCAATCATATACTTAATTCTCAGCCACTATAAAACTGCAGATTGATAATTAATTAGGAAACCAAAGCGTTCATACCATTGGAGTTAAAAAGATAACAAGAAAAGCTCACCCTAAACTTAGTAGAAGTTAGGCACTTGTTTCATACAGGGTGCTTCATTTAAAACCCAACGGGCACACGGCGTTTTGCCTGTGCGCGGTTGGGTGTGCCACAGCCGGCTTTGCTCCTACATAAACTCCGCGCGTAAAGCATGTATTAAAATCTTACCTTATAGAAGATGCTGGAAATATAGTTAGAAGAAATGGGCGCAAGTTTTGAACGTATACAAACAAAATCCATAACAAAATTAGCACAACAGATGGAAATTTCAGAGTCTTCTGTACATAGAGCAAATAAATTATTAAAACTAAAACATTATAAGTGTACATGTGTCCATTGTGTCCATGAATAAATTTAGGGAAGTGTTTTAAGGTAGAGTGATTAGTGCTGGTGTATGGCCCTCCTGCTCCTCTGATCTAAATGTGTGATTTTTTACTTGTGGGGTAACTTGAAAGACAAAGTTTACGAGACAAATCCTCATACATTGGAAGAACTAAAACAAAGTATTAGAAATGAAATAGGAAACATTACAGTGGTCCAACTTAATCAAGTGAATCAGAATGTGTTTTCCCGATATAATACCTGTTTAGCGGAGGGTGGACGACATTTCCAGCATCTTCTATAAGGTAAGATTTTTATACATGCTTTACGCACGGAGTTTATGTAGGAGCAAAGCTGGCTGTGGCACACCCAACCGTGCACAGGAAAAACGCCGTGTGCCCTTTAGGTTATAAATGAAGAACCCTGTGTTTATAAAGAAATCATAAAACTAAACAGTCGCAGACTACTAGATTTCTTATAGAATGAACTGTTTCCTTAGTAATTACTTGATTAAGTTGCTTACCCCAAATATGCTGCAATTAAAATTGTATTTAGAGAAATGTAAGAAACTTTATCATTGTTAGAATAGGCTAATAATTAATGTTTGTTTACTCACATACTCCACTCTTCTCCTCATCTGTCACGTTCTGATGGATGTAATTGTTCCCATCCTTTACTTGTTAAAGTTCGGAGAAGCCAATCTATCTGTAACAAGAAGATTAAAAATAGCGATTGTGCGGTTTAGAAATTTCTTACAGATAATTTATACATTCCTATCCTGAGCTAATGTTTTCCAATCATCCCCTGTATAATCTACTTCCTTCAGATCATAGATAACGTTATTCTCCCATCTTATTTTTGACCTACCTACTCGGCGCTTTCCCTCTGGTTTACCTACAAGGAGCTTCCATGCCTTTCTTTCACTCCCTATTCATGCCACATGTCCTGTCCATCGCAGTCTACGAGACTTAATGTTCTTTTTACATCTGGTTTCTTATAAATACTATATTGTACTCAGTGTTATCTAGTCTTCTCCATTCACCCGTCTATTCATCTTTCTTTCGTCAATAAAATGTCCTAAGAAGTTTATTATCAAATACTAGTAATATTTTCTCATTTTTTAAAAATAAGAATCTATGTTTTGCATCCATATAAAATAACTGGGAGAACAAAAGTTTTTTTTTTTTCAGCTTAACGTTTTCATAGAAAAGTTCGGACGACAAGAGTCCCTGAAATACATAATAGCATACATTTTTAAAATTGAGTTTATGTTTAATCCATTTTCTGCACCATTCTTCTTTATAATTAGGTTACTGTTCGTAGGTATTTGAATACACCCACTTCTTCAAAATTTCCCTCGTTTGTCATTTATATTCTTTATATGTATGTATTTATATTTATTTATTTATTAGTTATACTTATTTCCATTATATAATACATTTCTATGTGTGATCATATACTTAGTTTCGTTGATGTTTTCTTCCAGCCCCATTTTCTTAATGTTACTCAATAGAGTATTCATGTTGGCACTTAGTACCTTCACGCTATCGCCTAATAATACTATATCATCAGAATAAATTAACAGCCTATTAATTCCATTGAGTTGTAGGCCTTCTACATCCTTTAAAGATTTGATGACATGCTCTAGTACAAAATTGAATAGTAGAGGAAATAGTACAACTCCTTGCTTTAACCGATTGTGAATTTCAGAATTATCTGAAAACTATTTGCCTAACCGCAACCTATTCTTTGGCACGGAGTCCCATACTGCTCGAAACTCCGTGAGATAATGGGGACTAGAACCTGAGCATGCCCTGTAGCTCTGCACCAAGAGATTATACCTTAGACAACTTGACTACATTACGCATTTGTTTTTAACTTGTATTATAAAAACGTAAGGTTGAGAAAACCAGCTATAACTGCTGGAGGACCCGATATGCTGACCACATGTCACTCCTATACTGACTAAATGTTCGTCTGCCTCTGTGATTAACACATGTAGATACGAGGCCAGCAGTCGGCTGGTAGTCAAAGAGCCTTCTAGGCTTGTAGGAGTTTTGAGCTTGTTATAAAAACGTTCCGCTTCATAGCCGAGTGGTTTAGGCATTACGTCTTGGTTCAGAGCTACGGGGCGTGAGCTTGTTCGAGTTTCCATGGGGGTAAGAAATTTCCTCATAAAATTTCGGACATTATAGGACCGGTCCCCACCCATCATTGTGAAGAATTAGGGTAGCTACCATAAGTACAGGCTCCAGATGAGAAAACAAGCCCAAACGGCTTGGGGTCGCCAAATGCTGACCACATGCCACCCCTGTATTGGCTATATATTACCCTTAATATTAACACATTTGGACGTGTGGCCAGCAGCCGGCTGGTAGATTGAGGATTTTATAGACCTGTTGTACCGTGGAGTGGAATAGTTATAAAAACTAATGTTTAAGTTTTTCACATTTGAGTTCTTGGAAAATTCCACTGTTATATGAAGAGAATAGCTTGAATGTTATGTAACTTTCTTCTCTGACAATTCGCTTTAGAATTGAACCATATCTCCCAACTATAAGCCTACAACTCAATGGTATTAATAGGCTGTTAGTTTATGCTGATGATGTAGAGCGATAGCGAGGAGATACTAAGGGTCAACACGCATACCACAGACGCATACTCTATTGAGTAACATTAAGAAATTGGGTCTGGAAGTAAACATCAATAAAACTATGTATGTACACACATAACCAAAATTACATCAATAATGCTTTTGGTCCTCAAGAACTAAGATTAGGGACATACGATTTCCCTCCAATTACAAACGAGGAGGTCGCCAATGCTATAAGGGCCCTAAAGAACAATAAAGCCTCCGGCCCTGACAATATATACAACGAACATCTAAAAGAAAGCTGTAGCATCCTGGGAAATGTATTGGCACAACTTTTTAATAAATGTATAGAACTAGGACGCACGCCAGAAACCTGGAGAGAAGCAACGCTCAAAATCTTATACAAAGGTAAAGGAGACACCAATTCTACAGACTCCTATAGATGCATTGCAGTTCAAAACACAATCTATAAACTCTTTACCAAGATCCTGACAAGTCGATTGACCAGAATTATAGAAGAAAAATTACCTGAAAACCAATTTGGATTCAGAAAAAACCGGTCAACGACCCACGCCTTGCAGAACCTACTAACTGAAGTCACAGATGCGTTAAGAGAACCAAGAGGAAAACTATTAACAGTATTCATAGATTTCTCCAAAGCATTTGACTGCATAAACAGAACAAAACTACTGCAGAAGCTGCAAGATAATATCGGAGAAGGAAGATATATACTGCCGGTTATTCACAATATACTGCAGGCAAACTACGTCACCGTAGATGACAACATAAAGAATTCCCACAGAATCACCCAGACGAACGGAGTGCCACAGGGAGATTGTCTCAGCCCACTTGTATTTAATGTAGCCACAATAGATGCAACAACATCCTACAAGGACTGTAAGATCAAATGTCTCTATATGTCTATGCTGATGACATGGTCATCACTTCAAGAAAGGTGGATGCTCTCCAACAGGACTTTAATGCCTTAACCATCTGGGTAAGAGGAAATGACCTGGTCATAAACAAAGAGAAAATGGTCTCTAGGAAAGGAGGCAGAGTGAAGATCGGAGACTGCATTAGAACAGATCAAGGCGCGTTAGAAAAAGTCAGCCATTATAAATATCTCGGTATTATCTTTCAGACCTCTGGCACCACCTTCAAGATACACGTCAGAGAAAGAGCAGCAGCGGCTCTAAGAGCCATGAAAGAAATAAAATCACCTGCCCTACTATCAATAGACACAGCTGTGCAACTCTTCAATGCAAAAATAATGCCAATAATCGCATATGGGATAGAGATAGTTTGGAACATCTGAAGATAAATGACTAAAAATCTGGGAAGGCGTCAAGGCCTCCTATCTAAAGAAAATTCTAGCAGTCTCTAAATTCACTCCCTCGAGACTGCTCTATGTACTAGCAAGAGAACAGTTCTTCCTGGAAGACCTCAGAATGCGCTACTACCTGCCATCCACTAAAGCTTACGAACAACAGATGCAAGAGAGAAGACAGAAGCGGGATGCCATTCCTGAAGAATTCTACAGTACGCCTGCCATGATAGATAGGAGCTGGTGTGGACCAAACAAGGAACTAAAGCACCAGATAAACCGCTATGCAGTCCAGGGCTTCCATTACAAAGTGTGTGTGAATGTCACTTACCATCAAATCGAAGACAGTTGCAGATGTAAACTGTGCGAACTAAAGTGTACAAGATATCATCTGGAATTGTGTTCCAAAGTGACAATGTCGTTAGCGCAATATGCCAATTAATTAATTTTGCACAATTGTGTGCAACTATATTATTATTATTACACACATAGAAATACATTATCATATATAATGAAAATGGAATGACAAATGAAGTCTCAAGACAACCCTTGAGGATGCCAGACGCAGTCTCTGGCGAAACGTCTGGGAACTTCAAGCCTCGAGACCACGGCCTACAACTCGGAAATCTTCTTCACGATCACCATAGCAACTCCGGCCGTGAAAGCCTAAGTCAATACAAATGAGGTAAATTTTGAAGAAGTGGCTGAAATCAAATACTTGAGAACAATAATAACAAATAGGATTGAGATACACAAAGAAATTAAACATAGGCTCAATTCTGGAAATTCATGCTTTTATGTATTACGGGGAGTCTTGTCGTCCCAACTCCTTAAAAAAACGTTAAACTGAAAATATATAAAACTGTTATTCTCCCACTTATATTTTATGGATGCGAAACATAGACTTTAGGGGAGGAAAAGAGATTACGAGTATTTGAGAATAAAGTTCTTAGGAAATTTTTTGGACTAAAGAGAGATCAACAGACAGGTGAATGGAGAACAGTACACATAACAGTAAGCTACATGGTCTTTATAGGAAGCCAGATATAATAAGAACAGTTAAGTCTTTTAGACTGCGATGAGCTGGACATGTGGCATGAATGGTGAATGAAAGAGGGGCATGGAAGCTTCTTGTAGGAAAACCAGAGGGAAAACGCCCAGTTGATAGACCAAGAATGAGGTGGGAGAATAACTAACCATGATTTGAGCAAGTAGATTTTACAGGTGTATGTAAATATACCCCAAATGTCCCACGTCAGGATATGGGTGCTCTCTTGAGTGAGTTTCTTAACCAATTCAGTTAAGCTTATTTACCTACAGATGTCAAAGAGTGACATGTGGTTAGCACATCGCCTCAATGAGACATCTAGTAGGCAACTAAGGTATTACTTGGATATCAGTTAAATTATGCACAGATACCTTTTTATTCAGGCTTGCGTTTCTTTTACGAGCCTGAAATTCTTCAGACTCGGGACCCACGGCTTCTCCCTCCCGGAGGATTTGTTCCTTGGATTTTTCTGTCCTAAAAATCCATCGACTACGGCCGGGTCTGAACCTGCGTCCTTTAGAACTAGAGGCAAGGAATATAACCACTAGCCCACCGTAGCTGACAGATTATACAGGGATGAATGGAAAACATTAGCTCAGGATAGGGATGTATGGAGGTTTATGGCAGTGTGTCCACGAACCTACGAGTTTGATAGAGCCAATGAATTAGTTTGTTATTTATATCCCAACAGGTTTGGGCTGGGAAGGACAATATATAAATAAGAAAATGCAGAAATTTCATCATATTTGTGAAACAATCAGACGCACACTGAGGAACAAAGCAAGAAAGGATACGCAGCTAAGATTTTCCTCAACGATGCACTACCAGTGACGATGTATGGAAGTGAGGCCTGGGTCCTGAAGGAAAAAGAGAAAAGTAAAATTCAGCCAGCGGAAATGAGTTTCCTATAGGCTGTGAAAGGTTGTACGAGAGAAGAACATATTAGAAATGAGAATATTAGAGAGAAACTAAAAGTACAACCACTTCTACAACAAATAGAACACAAGAACAATTGGATAGCACATCCGCAAAGAATGACAGAGGATAGGCTACCACAGATGACAATGAATTACATATAATCCTGGAGGACGAAGATCGGTAGGAAGAAAGCGCTGGCCTGAACAGATGTGAGATCGGAACGGGCTAAGACTTAATCCGTGAAGTTTGATGATGATGATATCCCAACTATATATTTGTAATTGTTTTGAAAATTTTAAACCGTTTTAAGGGAAAGCATAACGGTTGTAACAAAAGCATTGCCACCTGTCCAAAATTCAATAACTGGATAGTACATAAGTCCAATGATACCATATAACAGTCAGTACGTTTTGCTGATTCAAAAGAATCCTGCCCGAAAATAACACAAAGACAGGTTTCTGCTCTAAAGTGTACAAGATGAAATTTTTACAGTCTGAGTGTTCAGAACAATGAACGACAACGACCGCTTCCTTCAATTCATTCTTCATTATTTCTTATTGGCTTATGTATTGTATTTTTATACAGTCGCTCCGTAGGCGAAAGGTTAAGCCAATGCGCAGAGCTTACGGGACTTGGGCTGGTTCGAGGCTCCATGGGGGAAGAAATTTTCTCATAGAATTTCCGCCAGTATGGGACCCATGCCACCCATCATTGTGAGGAATTTGGGTAGCTACAATAAGCGGTTCCAAGATGAGAAAACCAGCTATAACTGCTGGGGGACCCGACATGCTGACTACTATGCTTAACACATATAGACGTAAGGCCAGCAGTCGGCTGGTAGGCCAAGGGCCTTTTAGGCCTGTCGCGCCATGGAATTTGTTTAGTTTAGAAATAGGGGAATATCGATTATTTTAGTAATTAGTCGAAATACTCCATGGCGACCAGGCCTAGAAGGTCCTTGGCCACATATCCATATATGCTATATATGTGCTATGTCACATAGATAGACGATCATCTAGCCATGTCGGGTTCCCCAGCCGTCATAGCTGGTTTTCTCAACCTGGAGCCGCTACCTAATGTAGCTAGCTAAATTCCTCACGTTGCTGGGTGGGCACCGGTCCCATATTGTCCGAAATTCTATGAAAAAATTTCTTCCCCCCCCAGGGGACTCTGCGCCAAGGCATCTTGCCTTAACCACTCAGCTACGGCGCGGGACGAATAACTATATTATTCGTAAAAAGGAATTGAAAAAAAAAGTTCTATTACTTAGATATACATAAAACATAAATATACTACCAACTAACCAGAAAAAACATTTATTCTAGAACCTGGGTTTGATCGCAGTTCCCTGACACTTGGGTCTTTCCGATCACATTATTGAAAGCTAAAGAAAAAACTGAATTACAAAAACAAACAAAAAATGCACAAAGTTCTATCTCTGCAAAAAAAACACACAATTATTTGTGGCATTACAGGGAATGAAATGGCAGATTTGCTGGTCAAGAAAGGAACCCACATCCTTTAGACATCATCGGACATTATATCTTATTCTAGAGCAGCTATTTTAACATGAACATCCGCTTCAGAGTAAGAGAAGCCTTCAGAACCTTCCAAGAGCTCCAAATGACTGACAAACCTTGGAAGGTATCCATCCAAACTACCCTCCCAGGATACGACTGTCTAGGTAAACACTTTCATCGCCCCCTACCAACTCAACAATGTATCCTCTGCAGCACTATGGAAGATATGGATGCTGATCACATCCGAACTTGCCCATCCCTAACAACCAACAATTTCGTGGACAAATACTGAGAAGCTAGGGAAAAGATGATGAACTTTTTATAATCTTTATTGTTAGTGTTTGTTTTCCCCAGTCGTTGTTGCTAATGAGAAATTTCAAACGCCACTGCATTTATATAAATAAATAATTTGCTGTTTCATATCCACTGTATTTTACATGAACTCACTCTGTACATGAAGTGCACCTGTACACAATTTGCTGTCCCGGTCTACAACATCATATGATTAATTGAATTGTTTAAATGTTCGTAATAAAAATAAAAACACCTATTCGAACAATGCAAAATCACCTCTATCTCTCGGGGTAATTTCGATCAGTATTGATCGGAGTTACCCCAACGTACCATGTTGGAAATATTTCGATATAATTTCGAATTGGAGTTAAATGTTATGACGTTGGCCAAAATGACGCTAGCAGTCACTTTCTCTCCCATCGAATATACACAGATGGTACGGTAGCATAGAATAGCCGTTTTTTTTAAAACTCTATTCCTTTGAAATTTATCACTAGAGCTCGGAAGTTGAGGAAAAATGCTTTTTTTTTATGCCTGAAGATGAGGCCCAACTTTATATATATATACACACACACATTAGTCTACCGCTGTGGTCTCGAGGTAGCGTGCTGCCTTGTCACGCAGCGGGCCCGGGTTCGATCCCCGGTCGGGGCAGATTAACTGGGTGAGGTTTTTATCGGGGTTTTTCCTCACCTGTAAGACATATGTCAGGAAAACTTTAAGGCCCAAACAGTCCCCGAAATCATATGGCCATCATCATCATCATCATCATCCTTATCATCACCATCATCCTTCATCGGTGTGGAAAGCAACCACACCTACAATTCCCTAGTAAAGATGCAAGAATAGCATGAAAATGCTATGATTGCAGTGACTGCCCTCGGGCAGAATTACTATGGATGGATATATACATTTTGGGTCATTATAGGCCAGAAAAGAGTGGATTTTATCCATACTTTTTGTCCTTTTTAGACTTTTTTTTTTGCTTATTGTTCCTTTTTAGCTTTTTGTTTTAGAGCTTAACGGCTTTTTTTGCAATGTTATCTTCTTTTGACTACATTAAATTTTAAACCATTTGTATAATTCAAGAATCCGCAGAGTCTATAGTCTCAATTCCAACTTCTTCAAAAAAAAAAAACATCTAGTTTTAAATCCAAAGACTCTTCACATTGCAAACATTTTTGTTCCGCGAGAATTTACTGAACCCTCACAAAATATCCATTTATTTTTAACCAGCCTATTGACCGCCTGATATCCATTGTGGGTTCGTTGAATTCATTCTAGGTGGGGGAAAAAATCGTTCATTCTACGTAAATTCTCCAAGAACTTTCTTTTAAATAAACACAGAATTCCTTTTTCAAACTATGTTGACTAAAAAAAATTATGAAGGAATATGCATTTTTAGTAAACAATTCTTTTTTTCGCTATGTATGTTGTATTTCATTACGATTTTGTGTTTTTTAAATATATGATATTATATTCATTAAGTCCACCGCTGTGTGGTCTCGAGGTAGCGTGTTACCTTGTCATGCAGTGGGCCCGGGTTCGATTCCCGGCCGGGACAGGCTCCAGGGTGAGGTTTCTTTTGGGGTTTTCCTCACCTGTAAGACAAATGTTAGGACGCTTAGGTCCCAACGGTCCCCGAAAATCATCCGACCGTCATCATCAACCTTATCATTATCAACATCATTCTTCACTGGTGTGGAAAGCAACGAGAAACTAACACATTATAATTCCCTAGTAAAGCATGGCATGAAAATGCTATGATTGCAGTGGAAGACTTGCCGTTCGGCAGAATTACTATGGATGGATATTCATTAAAAATGCAGTTGAAACTGAAAATACTATTTAATTTTAATTGCCTTTTTACGTCCTTTTTTCAGTTTTTATGTATTTTTTTAGGATATGTTTAGGCCTTTTTAAAGGTCTTTTATAGGCGTTTTATAGGTCCTCGAGCCCTAATTATCACAAACAGTTCATAACATGAATATACTTTTAAATACAGAAGTTCTTTAAAGTTAGGTAGGAATCCTGTACCAAGGATAGGTGGAAAATTTTACAATAAAAAGTAAGATAGCATCAAAGAGAATCTTATTATGCAAAGAGGTAGATAAAGCATGAGAAACTGGAAGGTCATTGCCAGCAACGGTCAACAGAGCATATCTAATTGTACCAACCTGAGTTCACAATACCAGGGTTCATTATCAAGGTGCATCCCCCCTCCTGTGAAGTTAACGAGACCTGGGCTATATTGACACAAACTACTATTACGCAATGTTCATTCAAGCATCTATATTTTAATGAAAGTCCGTCACGCAGCAACTGCGTAAAACATGCTAATTTCTCAAGTCGAATTTCTAGACCCGTTTTGCTGGTTTACGGAATTTAATATTTTATAAACAAAAACAATAAAATCTTGTAGTGAGATCACATATTTAGGAATTAAAATAAATAAAAATGGAAGTTATGAAGAAGAAATAGAAATAATAAAGGAAAATTTGCAATTTCTTGCCTCAACGGAATACTGTGGGATAAAAATATAAGTGATAAAAAATAAAAATAATATATATCATAAAATTGTTAAAAGCATCATTACTTATGGAGCAGAACTTTGGCCATTAACAACAAAAACACATAGATATATTTTGGCAACGGAAATTGATTTTATACGAAGGGCACCAAGAATTTCAAGAAGAGAAAAAAATTAGAAACTCAGTTGTAAGGGAGAAAATGAAGATTGAAGACACTATTTTAGATTATATTTAAACTCAGCAATTAAGATAGTACGGACATGTCCAGTGAATGGAAGAGGATCGGTTACCAAAATGTGTTTTGGAATGCAAACCTGAGGGAAGACGAAGCAAAGGAAGACCTAAAACCTTCTGGAGTTAGGAAATATATTTATTTATACATGAAGGAGAAACATCTACAACCAGGAGATTGGATGGACCGACAAATTTAGCTATTGGGAATCGGACGATGTCGAAGACATTAATCAACCGATGATCTATCTATATATAAACAGGTTTACAATGTAATACAACTTCAAGGTGTAGATCCTGTCAGAAGTAAAATTGTACTTGACAATACAATTTTGGAGCAGGTGAATAATTTTACAAATAGGAATGAGATACACAAAGAAATTAAACATAGACTCAATTCTGGAAATTTATGCTACTCGTATTATGCATTACAGGTACTCGTGTCGTCCCAACTCCTTTCAAAAAACGTTAAACTGAAAATATATAAAACTGTTATTCTCCCAGTTATACAGTATTATATGGATGCGAAATATGGACTCTTACTTTAAGGGAGGAATGAAGATTACAAGTATTTGAGAATAAAGTTCTCAGGAAAATGTTTGGGCCAAAAGAGATGAACAGACAGGTGAATGGAGAAGACTTCATAACAGTAAACTCCATGGCCATTATAGGAAGCCAGATATAATGAGAACAGTTAGGTCTCGTAGACTTCGATGGGCAGGACATGTGGCACGAATGAGGAATGAAAGACGTGCATGGAAGCTTCTTGTAGGAAAACCAGAAGGAAAACACCCAGTTGGCAGACCATTAATGAAGTAGGAGAATAACATTAACCATGATTTGAGGGAAGTAGATTATACATGGAATGATTGGAAAACGTTAACTCAGGATAGGGATGTATGGAGAGCTTATGTCCGCGCGGTCAAGGACCTGCGGGTTCGAAGGTGCCAGTTGAGTTAGTTAGGTAGGAATTCAGCTATTACTTCAACATTTTCCTAATTTTTCATTAACTGCCCATTTCCATTATACAATATATTTCTATGTGTGAAGATTAATTTAATTTTATTGATGTTTACTTTCATCCCCAATTTCTTAGTGTTGGCCCTTATTATCTCCTAGTTGTCGCCTAAATACTGCTACATTACATTGTCATAAGTAATGCCACGAGTGATTTCCAAATTATCGATAAATTTACAACGTCAAGAAGTGACGAGTTAATTTATCTAGAGAATTTGGAAATCAAAAGAGTGGCATTTGTTAGGACTATTTAAACGTATAAAATTAAGCTGTTTACTCACAAATCATTATTTAAATATAGTTATTTTAAAATATTCATATATTTAATGTAAACAGCGATGTTTGAAAACAAATGAGAAACGTTTTTATGTTTCATTTGTTCATCACTGCAACCAGATCATATTATTTATTACCAAAGGATAGCAATATGTATGAGAAATAAAACAAATTTGACTGAACTAACTATAAATAGTGACTGTATTGATCAAATTAACTCCTTTAAGTACCTAGGCACAATACTAAACGATAATAATACTGTTGAAGAAGAAATCAAAACAAGAATATCGCAAGGGAATAAAGCATATTTTGCTAATTTCGATATATTCAAAAGCAAATTAATATCAAAAAATGTTAAATTCAAATTATATACAGCAATAATAAGACCAATCATATGTTATGGAGCTGAAACCTGGGTACTAAAAGAAGCAGATACATTAAGACTATTAACGTTTGAGAGGAAAATATTTAGAAGAGTGCTAGGTCCAGTAAAGGAAAATGGAAATTGGAGGTTGAGAAAGAATGACGAATTATACCTCAAGAATAATAAAGAAAATATAGTTAGTTTCATCAAATCCAAAATATTACCATGGTTTGGACATACACTAAGAATGCCAAAGGGAAGATTGCCGAATGATATTTTGAATTGGAAGTCACAGGGAACAAGACCAAGGGGAAGACCCAAGGATCGATGGGAAGATGACGTAGTTGAGGATTTGAGAGAGATGGGGATTTTTTATTTGAAATCTATTGCACAAGATAGGAAGAAGTGGCGTAAACTGGTTGAGAAGGCCAAGACATTCCACTGGAAGTCGTAGAGCCTGACGAAGAAGAAGAAGGATCGCAATAATGTAAGAATGCACCCTAGTGGAGAAAAAATGAAACACATCAAACTGTTTATAACAAACATTATAGGTTATTAATTAATTTCTGATGTCCTTTGATGTAAATATGTCAATTATATTTTTCTGGAACGTTATTACCTGGGAAATAATACGTTTAAGAAAGTGCAAACAGTAGTTTCTTTTTTCTTGTTCTTTTTTTGGTATAATCAATTGCTAGAAATGTTTTTCTATTATATCCCGCAAGCAGTATCTGGTTACATTCGTGCACTATATGTATACAATCTGGGAGCTACTTGCATTCTAGGATTCTTACATATTAATATATAAATTGTTATATTGAACGTATTTCTTTGAGAGTCAGTCTCTGCAAAATAATGCTATGACATATTCAGAATGTTAAAAATGAGAAGCTTTCTTTAATATGATAAAATTAAATTGATAAAATCGAGGTGAAGTATGGCTGTGAGTGGTTGTAAATAAAAATTCATTGAAATGTGATTGGTCATTGACTCCCTTTTGGTGCATGAGTTAAATAGTCAGCATAAATTAATAGCTTATTAATACCATTGAGTTGTATGCCTTCATCCTTTAAAGATTTGATGGCATGCTCTAGTATAAAATTGAATAGTTCGCAGTTTGTCCGCATTGAAAGTTAGTGTGGCCGAGTAATATACGCACTCTATTCTTTGTGCCATTTAGACATATTCGAATAAGTCTAACTCTTTAGGAATTCCTAATTCCAGCAGGATACTATATAAATTCGCTCTTTTAAATAAATCCTATGTTTTTTTGAAGTCTATATATAGTTTATGCAAAGTGCTAGTAAATTTTCATTTCTTTTCTAAAATCTGATGGATTGTAGATAATGCACAAGCTACATGAAAAACTGTTTGTTTGTATTTGTATTAAAAAAACTAGTTTTGGACACCCCTCTTGAGAGGGTGTAAGACGCTCATTTCGCTTGGGGAGCTGCGTCTTTGTGTTTTAGAAATCTTACCTGTTCCAATGGAATGGACGCTAAAGGGGGAAATGTTGGAGACAGCTGGCTTCTGTAACGGCTAACAGTGTAAGTAATAGCAAATGAGAGAATCATTCCGTCTTCAAAATGGTTCTCAGAGAACCGTGTTCTCTTATGCAAAACATGTCCGTGATAATCCTTCGACCTATGTAATCTTTCATAAGTCAGATGAAGTTGCCGAAGTTGGGATAAAACTAAAAATTCATATGCAAAATTATTAATTCATTTGTTTTGAGAATTTTCCTCATCATTGAGGGTTTTCTCCAACCAATCTTAATAATTAACATGAGTTTTAAAAAACTACATGAATGACTACGGACTTATAGACTATCAGTTTGTAATAGACATTCGCAAATTTCCCTTAATTAAAGTTCTCCATCGTTCTCTGTCCTCTGTGTCTGCATCCGTTAGCTACACCATATTTCCTCATTGAATTCTGAATGTTATTCTTCCAGGTTGTGCTAAGTCTTCCTTTTTTGCTCCATCTTTGAATTTTCCATGCATAAGACAGCCTTTGGTAAGCTTCCATCCTGCATTCTTCTTACGTGTCCATACAATTTTAGCCTTCTGTGTTCAATCTCATCCATACTTCTTTCTGCATTCATCCATTTTCTACTGCCAAATTATTACAGAGTTACTGTACCTGTTGTAATAAAGGAAATTAAGGGTGACAGCCTCCATGCTTCTCTTTCATTCCCCTTTCGTACTACCTGCCCATCACAGTCTACGAGATTTAATTGTTCTTATTATATCTGGTTTCATGTAAATATCTCACTATTATGGAGTATTCTCCATTAACCTGTCTGTTAGTCTATCTTTGATCTAAAAATGTTCCTAAGAATTTTATTCTCAAATAGGCCTAATCGTAATCTTTTCTCCTCCTTTAAAAATAAGAGTTCCATATAGCTGGGAGAATAATAGTTTTATATAGGCCTATTTGCAGTTTAAGGTTTTTATTGAAGTTGGGATGTCAGGAGTCCCTGTAATGCATAAAGTATGCATTTCCAGAATTGAGCCTATGTTTAATTTGATTCTGCATCTCATTCCTATTTGTAATTATTGTTTCTAGGTATTTGAATTCTTGTAGTCCCAATTTCTCAAAAAAAAAATTAAACTGAAAATTTATATAAAACTGTTATTCTCCCATTATATTATATGAATGCGAAACATGGACTCTTACCTTAAGGGAAGAGAAAATATTACGCGTATCTGAGAATAAATTATTACTTATTATACATGACTTTTTTGTACCAAGAGAGATGGGACAGGCGAATGGAGAAAACTGAATAAGTGAGCTACATGATCATTATGGGAAACCAGATATAATAAGAGTTAAGTCTCGCAGACTGCTATGGGCAGGACATGTGGAACGAATGGGGAATAAAAGAGGGGCATGACAACAACTTGTAGGAAAACGAGAGGGAAAGTGCCCAGTAGGCAGGCCAAGAATGAGGTGGGAGAATAATATTAACCATGATTTGAAGAAAGTAGATTATACAGGAGATGATTGAAAACATTAGCTGAAAATTGGGATGTATGGAGAGCTTATGTCTGCATGTCCACGAACCTACGGGTTCAATAGTGAGTTAGTAAATTTTATCTCATTCCTGTTTGTAACAGTTAAATCTAGTAGACTGCGATGGGCAGGTCATATGGCACGAATGGGGAATGAAAGAGGTGTATGGAAGCTTCTGGTAGGAATACCAGAGAGAAAACGCCCAGTTGGTAGACCAAGAATGAGGTGGGACATTAAGCATGATTTGAGGGAGGTGGATTATACAGGGGATGGTTGGAAAACTTTAGCTCAGGATAGGGATGTATGGAGAGCTTATGTCCGCTCGGACATGAACCTGCGGATTGGATAGTGCCAATGAGTTAATTAGTCATTGTGTCTAGGTACAGTATTTGAATTCAGCAAAATATCCTAATTTGCTCAGAAAAGTCTGGTATTTCTGATAGAGATCTTTGGAAATTTAACCAATTAACCCTAAGAGTATTTATGAAAAGTTTACCGTTGTGTTGTTCAGTAAACCGTTAAGTGAAAAATATACATGGCTCTTATTTCATATATGTGTCAACAAGGGAAAACCACAAATTCCCAGCTTCATGAGACATGGGTTGGTCTTGTCTTCATTTCTTCAAGCTGACATGTATTCATACATTATTGGTTTCTTGACATTCCAATTATCGCTTCAGGCATTCTTCTTTTGTCATTCACAAATCAACTGACCGTGGGTAACTAATTTACAAGAGTTTCAATTTTCAAAAACCTCTTTCATTGAATTGAGTATACACAGAGCTATATGGAAAAAATCATAGAACAAGTTTATGTATTTAATTACCTCGGTAATTAAAAATTATACTTAATTACAAACCAAAAGGAGACAGGAATGTTGGCAGACCTAAAAAAGAGATGAATTCAACTTTTTCAATGAGAATCTATGAGACCGGAACAAGCCACATAGGCTTAATCCGTGATTTGCTGATGATGATGAATTAGCTCGGTCACCTAGCATGTGATAAAATAAATGACACAGATATACAGTTACATAAATACAATGCAATAAATGGAGTCATAAAATAAATTATGGTAAGCAAATGTAAACCACAAATAAATTTTAGTAAGCAAATGTAAACCACAAATAAATTTTGGTAAACAAATGTAAACCACAAATAAATTTTTAGTAACAAATGTAAACCACAAATAAATTGAGTTTACACAATGTAACTGCAAAATCAGGACTGAAATGTAGCAGCGAAAATTGGATACTAAATTATAAAATGGAATAAAAATTGCAAGCAGCACAGATGAGATTTTTACGTACACTCCTATTTTTTTAAATATGTATGACAAAAATGGACAAGCAAAGAAACAGATATACGCGATAAATTAAAAGTTCAAGATATAGTTGAAAAAATTCAGAATTATCAGCAGTTGGTTACTGTACCCATCTCGCTGTAATATAATAGCATTGCAGTATCAATCTAAAGGATTTAGAGATAAAGGTAGACCAAAATTAAGATGGACTGACGAACCACATCTTGAGATCTCATAGGAACAGGCTCAAACAACGACCTAAGCCTAAATAAGTTCATGATGATGATTAATATACGTTAAGCCTGTAAATTGGCGAAAAATATAAGCACAGTGAGAGTTTCTGAATGCGAACCTCTATAGGGCTGCTATAGCGTCCCTTTTGGGTGATTAGAGTAATCTACCGCGGGTTCGAAGGCTCTGTATTTTAGCCCCGCTAATTTTGAAATAGGTCCACCGCTGTGATCTCGAGGTAGCGTGCTGCCTTGTCACGCAGCGGGCCCCGGTTCGATCCTGGTCGGGACAGTTTCCTGGGTGAGGTTTTTATTGGGGTTTTTCCTCACCTGTAAGACAAATGTCACGAAACTTTAAGGCCCAAATGGTCCCCAAACATCATATGGCCATTGCAATCATCATCATTCATATTCACCTTAGATTAAGCTTAGAATTAAGGAATCTCCTGGCGCACCACTATCATTATCACCCATCATATAATCGGTGCAACGTAACCCCTCCTTCCTGTGCCCCGACTTCAGAAGTGGGTTACAATTGCACCAATGCCAGGAGAGAACAACAGAAATGTCCAAAAGGGCAAACCTGGGGATTAAAAAAAATTGAAATAGAGTTTGAAAAGTAAGAAAATAATTTACAGTGGTGATTCTACGATCACACCAGAACTAACCTACTTTCAATAACACGTTCTTCCCGTTATCCTAGTTCCTACACTGTTTCTATTGTTAGACTTTTGAACTCCTTATCACAAGAAATCAAGGACTGTCAGATATTAGCTTTCTTTAAAAGAAATTTAAATATCTTTATTTTAGTAAATGGTCTTTCCATGGTTTACTTGATGGTTTCTTACTAATTTGTTTCTCTAATAATATTGATTTGATTCATTTTAATTTGCAAAACATTTACTTATAATTGTATATATTATGATCTTTCTTTTTTTTCTGTATTTAATATTTTTCACTGGTCGAGTGGAAGAGAATATTGTGAATTTGTATGAATTCTATACTTACTTACTTACTCACTGGCACTATCGAACCCATAGGTTCATGGCCGCACGGACATACGCTCTCCATACATCCCTATCCTGAGCTAATACTTTCCAATCATTCCCTGTATAATCTACTTCCCTCAAATCATAGTTAATGTTATTCTCTCACCTCATTCTTGGTCTACCAACTGGGCGTTTTCCCTCTGGCTTTCCTACAAGAAGCTTCCATGCACGTCTTTCATTCCCCATACGTGCAACATGTCCTGCCCATCGCAGTCTACAAGACTTAACTGTTCTTATTATATCTGGCTTCCTATAAAGACCATGTAGTTCATTGTTATGTAGTCTTCTCCATTCACCTGTCTGTACATCTCTCTTTGGTCCAAAAATTTTCCTAAGTACTTTATTCTCAAATACTTGTAATCTTCTTTCCAATTCTATAAGGAACCCCAATTAGTGAAGTATATAAAAATTATTAGATTGGCCTGGGCTGGACATTTGATACGTAGTATTCTTAGTATGGACAATAATAAAACTGTTAAAAAATCTATATGGCACAACCATTACAAACCAGAAAAGTTGGAAGGCCAAAATTAAGATGGGAGGATGATGTCTTGCAGGATATTAGAATTAGTAAAATTATAAATTGGAAGAACAAATAGAGAAGACTGGAAGGACATTTTGAGGAAGGCTTAGGGCCCAAAATGGGCTGTCATGCCATATATGATGATGGTGATGATGAGTGGAAGAGAATGCCTTATGGCCTTAACTCTGCAATTTTAAATAAATATGTAATACTTACTTACTTACTCACTGGCACTATCGAACCCGTAGGTTCATGGCCGCACGGACATAAGCTCTCCATACATCCCTATCCTGAGCTAATGCTTTCCAATCATTCCCTGTATAATCTACTCCCCTCAAATCATAGTTAATGTTGTTCTCCCACCTCATTCTTGGTCTACCAACTGGGCGTTTTCCTTCTGGCTTTCCTACAAGAAGTTTCCATGCACGTCTTTCATTCCCCATACGCGCAACATGTCCTGCCCATCGCAGTCTACGGGACTTAACTGTTCTTATTATATCTGGCTTCCTATAAAGACCATGTAGTTCATTGTTATGTAGTCTTCTCCATTCACCTGTCTGTTCATCTCTCTTTGGTCCAAAAATTTTTCTAAGAACTTTATTCTCAAATGCTCGTAATCTCCTTTCCTCCCTTAAAGTAAGAGTCCATGTTTCGCACCCATATAATATAACTGGTAGAATAATAGTTTTATATATTTTCAGCTTAACGTTTTTTTAAAGGAGTTGGGACATCAAAAGTCTCTGCAATGCATAATAGCATGCATTTCCAGAATTGAGCCTATGTTTAATTTCTTTGTGCATCTCATTCCTATTTGTGATTATTGTTCCTAGGTATTTGAATTCAGCCAATTCCTCAAAATTTCCCTCATTTGTCATTAGCTGTCCATTTCCATTATATAATGTATTTCTACGTGTGACCATATATTTAGTTTTACTGATATTTACTTCCAGTCCTAATTTCTTAGAGTTACTCAATAGTGTGTGCGTGTTGGCCTTTAGTATCTCCTCGCTATCGGCCAGTAGTACTACATCATCAGCATAAAAAAATATTATTATAAATTAGCTACTGAGATGAGAAATTTGAGAAAAATTGTAAACAATAACAGATAAAAAACTTGATGGCGCGACAGGCCTAGAAGGCCCTTGGCCTAAAATCCGGCTGCTGACCTCACATCCACATGTGTTAATCACAGAGGTAGACAATCATCCAGCCAGTGTAAGGGTTACATGTGGTCAACATATCGAGTCTCCCAGCCGTTATAGCTGGTAAGAGATAAATTAACAAGTGAAAATATTTTTAAAATATGTGAAATAGAACCTATCAATAGTTGAATAATTTATCGGAAAACAAAATGGAAAGGCCCCTAGCCAGGGTTACGGTGAAGACCTCAACGGCAGATTCGGCGCAGAAGGAGTCCTTCATCACGGCGGATCTGGCGGAAGTGGCAACCCTCTAGATGGGGTTAGTACATTCAGAAGCTGGACCTAAAGCTTTGAGGTGGCAGCCCCACCAATGGTCTACTCTGCATAGCGTTGGTACCGCGATCGGAGGAAAACATGTTACTCGTATTCTTCACAATGGAAACTCGGACGGACTTAACCAAAGACGACCTCAGCGTAGAATTAAGGACAAACGATTTGGTATAAAGGATCGGATTAAAGTGGGAACTTGGAATGTCAGAGGACTAACACACAAAAGAAGAAGAACTGATCAGAGAACTAAATAATCAAAATATTGATATAGCAATACTTACTGAAACAAAAAAGAAGTTGAAAGGAACAAAATATATTGGTAATTATATACTAATATACAGTGGAGTACCTCAAGTTAGAAGAGCTTGCAGTGGTGTAGCTATACTAATTAATAGCAAATGGAGATAAAAAATAATAAGCTACAAATATGTGGATGAGAGAATAATAACAGTAAGGTTGAAAATAGATCGGAATTACTTAAACATTGTAGGAGAAGAAGGGAAAATTGAAGACACTGTTATTTTCTATGATAAATTACAAGAAATAAATGATATTAAAAACACAGAAAGTATCATCTTAGGAGGTGACTTAAACGCCAGAGTTGGTAATCTCCCAATCCCAGGAATAGTAGGTACGAGTATGTTTGGAGAAAATGTAATAAATAGAAACGGGGAAGAACTTCGACAATTTGCTACCTATAATAAACTAAAAATCACGAATACTTTCTATAGGAAAAAGGACATACACAAGTATACATGGTGCGCTAGAAACCAAAAATCTTTAATAGATTACATAATGATTAATGATAGACTCAGGAATCAAATACAAGATGTAAGAGTATACAGAGGATGTGACATATATACAGACCATTATTTATTGGTAGCCACGATACTTATAATAGCCAAATGGAAAAAAAAAAAACCGAAAACTCAAGAAAGAATAAAAGAAGAGGTTTTTAAAGTATATCTTCTAGAAGAAGAAAGTATAAGACAATTATACCAAAAAAGGCTACAAGAACACTTAGAAAGAAAAGCAATTAATGATAATCTAAATGAAGAGTGGGAAAATATGAAAACATGTATTATAAATGCTGCAAATGAAGCTATAGGAAAGAAGAAAAAGATTCGCAACAAAAGAGGATTAAAGATATGGAATGACGAAATAGAGGAAGCTGTGCGAGACAAAAAAATAGCTTATTTAGAGTACTTACAAAAGAAAACTGAAGAATCTAGAACTATATATAAACAAAAAAGAAATCGAGCAAAACAAATAACTCGAACAGCTCATAAAGATTCCTGGGAAAGATTTATTTCCAAAATAGAGCACGATGTACATGGCAGACAATCGTTAGCATTTAAAGTAATGAAACAATTAAATACAACAGCAAAAGATACTGCAAAACTAAATACCATTGATCTGAAGACATGGGAGAATCACTACAGAGAATTATGGTGTAACGAAGAAGAATTAGTTATAGAACGCCCTTCTGAAAGTGAAAATAAATCAGAAATAGACAGAATTACTCTAAGCGAAATGAGAGAGGCATTGAAAGAAATGAAAAATAGAAAAGCACCAGGTATAAGATGGTATAAACAATGAACTGATAAAGTATGCAGGTTTATTTGCAGAAATAAGATTATTAAACTTAATAAACGAATGTTGGAAGACATGTAAAATACCTGAAAATTGGAAGATAGGTGAAGTCATATCCCTCTTCAAAAAAGGAAATAGATTAGATAGTAAAAATTATAGAGGTATCAGCTTATTGAACTCCACTTATAAATTATATGCAAAAATAATAAATAATAGATTGAAGAAGATATCTGACACACTCTTAGAAGAAGAACAAGCAGGGTTCAGAAAAGGAAGATCCTGTAGTGATAATGTGTTTATTATAAA
The DNA here is from genome assembly GCA_030220185.1 of Diploptera punctata. NCBI lineage: Eukaryota > Metazoa > Arthropoda > Insecta > Blattodea > Blaberidae > Diploptera > Diploptera punctata. The sequence goes on from JASPKZ010004545.1 coordinate 122,265, forward strand.
GAGACTAATTGAAAAGAGAAGAGAATTTAACCTGCCAACATACTTGTTGTTCATTGATTTTGAAAAGGCCTTTGACAGAGTAAATAGATCTATACTATGGGAAATAATGAAGGAACGAGGATATCCACACCATCTAATAAAATCAGTCCAAGGCTTATATGAAGAAACTAAAGTTGTGATAAAAACTGATGGAAAAAGGTCAGAAGAAATTTTAATAAATCAAGGAGTTAGACAAGGGTGTAGTCTATCACCCACTCTTTTTAATATATATATCGACGACATTATGAAACAATGGAAAATTATAATGGACAATGGCCTTAGATTGAACAATAACTCAAGTATTAATAACTTACTTTTCGCCGATGATTTGGTCTTACTACACCATGATGAAGATCTGTTACAATTGGCTGCTTACAAACTAAATGCAATATGTAGCGATTATAATTTTAAAATTTCAGTAAGTAAAACAAAAGTAATGGCATTTTGTGGAAGAAATACTCTGCGTGCAAAAATAGTAATTAGAGACGAAATTATTGAACAAGTATCCCACTTTAAATATTTAGGATGTGACATCAGCTATGGGTATGATAAAGATATTGAACACAAAACACATCAGTTTCAAGCTATTTGTGGTACAATAAATAGAACATTGAATAATAAAGCCCATAAACAAACAAAATTAAAATTTTATAAAACAATGGCTGTCCCTGTCCTTTTGTATGGGAGTGAATCTTGGATTACCACTACCAAACAAGAAAGTAAAATCCAAGCAGCCGAGATGAAATTTTTAAGAAGAGTAAAAGGCTGCACTAGAATGGACCAGATAAGAAACGAGGATATCCGTGAAGAACTGCAGATCTACTCCATAAAAGAAAATATATTTAACAACAAGATACAGTGGAAAGAACATGTAGAAAGAATGGAAGAAAGAAGATTACCAAATAAAATCTTCCATTATTTTCCAAGAGGAAGAAGAGATGTCGGACGTCCTCGGAAGAGATGATCTTAGATCTATTAGTGAAGACGGAACAGGCAACTCTTGCCTAAACCAGGAAGTGAAGAAGAAGAAGAAGACAAAATGGAAAGAACGCATCGACCGCATCTGTATAAAAATTGATGTTTGTACATCTGAGATTATTATTATTATTATTGAACCTCCAAATATTTTGAAACCCTATTTTGCCACCAAGGCATGTTAGGGTTGTAGCTTACTATAACAGTATTATACTATACATTGTAAAACAGAATTATCTTATGGTTTTGAATGAGTGTTATGAATTACATAAATTGTCTGTAAGTGTCTTAGAAAATACTACATATTGTTATGAATGTTTGTTATGAAGATCATAAAATGTTTATAATAATTTTGGTTCTTAAAAATCACTTCACACATTGATGCAGAAGCCTCTTCGTCATTTAAAAGTAGGTTTAACCAGAATCTTTGTCTTTCGAATATAGGACAATCAAATAAAACATGTTTTACAGATTGTATTGATTCTCGACATTTACAACTATGATCACTCTCTGGGTTAATATTAAATCTCCTAAAATAACTTCCAAGTTTTCCATGGCCAGTCATAAATTGGGATAAAATTAAATTTGGAATAAAATGTTTTACCTTTAGCCTATGGTATACTGTAGGAAAGAAGAGCTCTTTAGTCAAAACGTCATTTGTACTCCCTTTCCAATCTGTGATGATATAGTCCAACAGTTTATTTTTAACATAGGATATTGGACACTTTGAAATTGAATAATGAAGCTCGGAAGATGCTGCGGATTTAGCTAATTGATCAGCACGTTCATTTCCCACAGTTCCCTGGTGTCCTCGTATCCAAGACAGGCACAGGTGTTTTGTGTTATTCCTGATTTCAACAGAATTTGCATTTAAATTAAATTTATCTGCGATCGATTGAAGAGCAGCCTGCGAGTCACTAAAAATTCATGCACTACATTTATGTTGAAGACACCACTGTACTGCTTCTTTTATGGCATAGAGTTCTGCTTGGAAAACAGAACATCTGAGATTAATAGACTTCGACACCGTTTAACCGATCACCATGCAAGTGGCACATATATGTATTTTTTCATGCAGAGAGTTTTTATAATACTACTACTACTACTACTACTACTAATAATAATAATAATAATAATAGCTTTATTTTATCTGGCAGAGTTAAGGCCTTGTCTACCACTCAACCAGGTTTTAAAAAGTACAAAAAATAGTCTTAAATCTAAATTACATTAAACATAAACAATTACATGTTTTATATACAATACAATTATTAATTATAATGTATTTTGATTTACTCTAGATTTAACGAATTAAATATAATATGTACAAGTTATAAAAAAAGAGAAAAGTATTAGCGACATAGTATAAATTTAAATAAATAGAGAAAAAATCTATTATGTTCTAAAACCATTGGGTGTAGGAGTTCATCTGAAACAAAAATGTAAAAATCGCTCTAGTGGTCGTAGTTTTCGATGTTTCGTAACGAAACTCTGTATATCCTACTGAAATAGACCGAGGTAGGTATTATCCAAAAATCAGCGAAATCCGACCGTTAGAAATGGAGGTTTACATGAAATTGGAAATTTAAAAAAATGATTCTATCAACCGCGATGTTTGGTTTGTCGCAATGTATAACTTTATACCAGTTTTCTGGTACGGCGGGTGTTTAGCCGCTAGCTATTACACTCTAAAACTATTTAGGTATAGGAGTTCAACTGAAACGAAAAAGTTCCCGGGCAACACCGGGTAATATTCAGCAGTACAGATTATGAGACCAGTGAAGAAATTAAGGAAATGGATACCGAAAGGTATAAGAAATAGAGGACGACCAAAACATACTGAAGGATGTACAATGACTTAAGAATCAGAGAAAGGATGCATCCAAGCTTAAATCAAAAGGAGAGTTTTCTATAATCTTATTTATAACTCTATATGCAATGAATTATGAGTAATTGCATAATAAAATACTAATGTCATAACTAAATATAAATGGAGTTTGATTGTAATCATAAATTATTGGGAGAAAAATGTTATCACAAGTAATGTCACGACTGATTTCCAAATCATGGATAAATTCACGACAAAGTGACAAGTGAATTTATCTACATGATTTGGAAATCAGGAGTGACAATTGTTAGGACTATTTAACGAATATAATTAAGCTGTTAACTCAAAAGTCAATATTTAAATATAGTTACCGATATTTAAAAATATTTATATATTTAATGTAAACGGCGATGTTTGAAAACAAATCAGGTATGTGAGGTTATGTTCATTCACTGCAACTTAATCATATTATTGCCAAATAGGACCGCAGTATTGTAAGAATGCATCCTAGTGGAGAAATAACGAAACACATCAAACTGTATACTATAATCAACATTATAGGTTATTCACTTTTTTTTAGCAAACAACTCAGTAAAATCAAGGAATCTGTTCATTATTTGCTATATTCGATGTATTTGTTGGAGAAAAATAATGCTCTGACCTGTTCAGAATATTAAAAAGGAGGAGCTCTCTTTATCAGAAAAGCAGGAGCTGATAAAGAGAAATCGATAAAGAGCCAGGTGAAACACGACTGTCATTGTTTGTAAAACAAAACTTATTGAAACGTGATTGGTCATTGACTACCATTTGGGGCATGAGTTAAATAGTCATCATAAATATTTTTGGTTTAGGCTTAGTTCAGCCATTTCCTTTATCTCAAGATTTTTTTATTTCCCCTTTTTCTTTGTTCCTATTGGAATGCCTTTTAGCGATGAAGTTGTTCTCATGAAAACATTTTTTAAATAGTTTTACACAACTTCACCGATCCTATTCGGCAGACACCGAAAATTACAATGACTATTTAACTCATGCCCCAAATGGGAGACAATGACCAATCACGTTTCAATGATTTCTGTTTTACAACCAATCAGAGTTGTGTTTCACGAAATATTTATCAGTGTTAAATTTACCATATTAAAGAATGCTCCTCCTTTTTAATATTCTGAACAGGTCTGACCATTATTTTGCAGTAACTGGGCCTGTAAGAAATACGGCTACCAGATTGTATATATAGTGCATAGATGTCAACACATAGCGCTTGCAGGAATTAATATAAAAATATTTGTAGCAATTTATTACACCACCAAAAAAAGAAACCACTGTTTGCACTTTCTTAAATGTATTTTTTCTTAGATAATAATCCAGAAAAATATAATTGTCATATTTACATCATACGATATCAGAAATGAATTAATATACAGTTTCATGTTTCACTTTTTCTCCACTAGAGAGCATTCTTACAATATTGCGTTCCATTGGCAATAAATAGTATGATCTGGTTGCAGTGATAAACAAAAGAAGCAGATGAAGCGTACCTATCGTTTCTCATTTGTTTTCAAAGATCGCCGTTTACATTAAATATATACATATTTTAAAATAACTATAGTTGAATAATGATTTGTGAGTAAACAGCTTAATTTTATTCGTTAAATAGCCCTAACAAATGCCACTCTTGATTTCCAAATTCTCTAGATAAATTCACTCCTCACTTCGTGAGTCGTGAATTTATCGATAATTTGGAAATCACTCGTGGCATTACTTATGACAAATAAAATATATATGACCGTTAATGTTCTAGCGGCCGCATTTTTTGTTTTATCAAAACCAAACGTGGCATATAGCAATTCAATGAAGTGTGACGATGAGAAACATTTTAAACTATCATATTTACGCTAATTTAATAAAAACAATCATAGAGAAAAATAAAAGCATGTGACGAATATGTATATTTGGGGATAGAAATTAGTGGAGACGGAAGTCATGATGCTAAAATCAATGAGAGAATAAATAGGGGCAAATTTGCAATATCAAAATTAAATTGTATTTTATGGGATCAGAATATAAACTCTAAAACACAAACATAAGTTTTATTGTCTAATGCCACCAGGATGTCTTTTATGGCATTTCTGGCTTTCTCCCCTGACATTGGCGGGACCGTAATCAATTTCTTATGTCGGGGCAACTGGAAGAAGGAATTACTTTACCCCGATGATATGGGTGATAAATGATAATGAAGCGCCAGGAGAGTTCTTAAGCTAAATTCCAGACCATGGACAACCACAGGAATAAATCTCTTTAAGGAAAAATTCCTATGGTTTAACCGGGAATCGAACCCGAAACCTCATGAACTGTAGCCAGAAACGCTGACCACTTCCCCATGAGGCTGGTCACAAACATCTTTAATACAATAATGAGTAATTGAGAATTAATATCTAGAACAATAAGTAAATAAAATTCTGCAGAAATGGATTTTTGGAAGCGTTCAGCTGGAATTTCTAGAAGAGATAAAATATAAACAGAAAAATGAATGCACAAACTTCAACTGTGGATTTCTTAAAACAAAAGTAAAATAAAATGGTATGGTCATGGGGAAAAAAGACAGATTTCCAAGAAGAAAACTAGAATAGGTGCCACTTGAAAGAGGAAGGAAAGGACGACCAAAAATTACGTGGATTGATGTTTTCTGAACAGCATGAAACAAAAAAGGTTGGAGTATGCAAAATGGAATGACATATAGAAATGGAGGAGAATGAGAGTAGATTAATTGGGCGCAGGAAGATTTTGTGAAACCTGCTAACTAACTAATTCACTGGCACTATCGAACTCGTAGGTTCATGGCCGCGCGGACATAAGTTCCCCATACATCCCTATCCTAAGCTAATGTTTTCCAATCATTCCCTGTATAATCTACTTCCCTCAAATCATGGCTATTCTCCAACTTCATTCTTGGTCTACCAACTGGGCGTTTTCCCTCTGGTTTTCCTACAAGAAGCTTCCATGCACGTCTTTCATTCCCCATTCGTGCCACATGTCCTGCCCATCGAATTCTATGATAATTAACTGATCTTATTATATCTGGCTTCCTATAAAGACCATGTAGTTCACTGTTATGTAGTCTTCTTCATTCCGTCTATCTCTCTTTAGTCCAAAAATTTTCCTAAGAACTCAAATACTCGCAATCTCCTTTCCTCCCTTAAAATAAGAGTCCATGTTTCGCATCCATACAATATAACTGGTAGAATAACAGTTTTATATATTTTCAGGTTAACGTTTTTTTTAAGGAGTTGGGATGTCAAGAGTCTCTGTAATGCATAATAGCACGCATTTTCAGAACTGAGCCTATGTTTAATTTCTTTGTGCATCTCATTCCTATTTGTAATTACTGTTCCTAGGTATTTGAACTCAGCCACTTCCTCAAAATTTTCTTCATTTGTCATTAGCTGTCCATTTCCATTATATAATGCATTTCTATGTGTGACCATATGTTTAGTTTATTGCAAAAGATGAAACATTGTTTTTGAAAGGCCTCCATATTGGAACTATTTAATAATTTAGTTGAGGACGACTGAGTTACCAGGTATCAATTTTATATTTAACATCTTATTACATAACCTCAACGGTGCTTTAATATGAATTTTAAAAGTGTTGATTTACTTCCAGTCCCAATTTCTTAGTGTTAGCAATAGTGTGTGCGTGAAACCTGCTAAATAAATAAAATAATACAGGAAATGATTGTTGGAATAGATTGATGAAAGACTGAACATTTTCTCAGGCAACATATTTATACTCATCTCTTGGAGAAGTTCAAATCCAACATCCCGGACTTGCCTTCCGTTTGGCTCAAACCTGTTTTTCAAAAAGGGCCCCGGCTTGAAGGCTAGACTTTTTTTTGTATATTGGCTTGAGGCAGAATGCTGGGATTGGTGCTACAATAGACAGGTGTGGTTCATTCTTTAAGGGGGGGGGTGGAAATTATTGTGTAGGAGGCAAGTAACAGGTAGGGAATGCAGCAGGTAGAAGACTTTTCTTTTTTCAAAATACAATCTCAGTTCTCTCCCCTACTAACATTTTCAACGATTTATAAGACGCTAGCATCATAAATTTATTGTAGATATATTACTTAAATAGACGTGTAATTTTTGCTCTCATAAAAATCACTTAATGAATTAATAAATTACAAAGTACTGTAAAATAACTGTTTATTAATTTGAGCCATAATTTATTTGATCGGGGCAAGAGGTACTATACCAGGATTCCTAGCCAAATTTTGGAATTCCTTAGATTTGGACAGAGTGTATCTTTCTAAAATTGCCATCGCTGCCATTAGATGTATTTACAAAATGTATTTCATAAATTCAAAAAATTACTTGTCTGTATCACTTTGTCCTTGAGGCAATCCTCTAATGAGGAAAGTTTATATAATAATAAATCCCTAACTAACTAACTCACTGGCACTATCGAATCGATAGATTCATGACATCATGGACATACGCTCTTCATACAGCCCCATACTGAACTATTTTTTTCCAATCATCCGCTGTATAATCTACTTCCCTCAAATCGTGGTAAATAATATTCTCTCACCTCATTCTTGGCCTGCTGACTGAGCACTTTCCCTCTAGTTTTCCACAAGGAGCTTTCATGCCCCTATTTCACTCCCTATTCGTACCATATGTCCAGTCCATCTCAGTCTACGAGACTTAACTCTTCTTATTATATCTGGTTCCCCACAAAGATCATGTAGCTCAGTGTTATGCAGTTTTCTCCATTCGGCTGTCTATTCATCTCTCTTAGGGCGGTAGCGAGATACTAAGGGATGACACACACTCTATTGAGTAACACTAAGGAATTGGGACTGGAAGTGAATACAGTAAAACTTGCTCAAAGCGGAATAGCAAGGGACCAATTTTTTTCTACATTGGACAAAATTCCGCATTATAAAAAACTAAAACTTATTAATAACCTTAGATTATGGAGTACCGTATATGTCTTTTTATGTATCTTGGATTAATTGTAGTTCTGCTGCCGTTGAAAAGTAAAGTATAGTATGTATGAGCGACTTCGACGATAACGCGCGAAAAATCAGTCCCATTTTGTCAGCGTTAAAAACGTCTCTTATCCTGAAATTCAAGTACGCAGTTTCCGTTTTCGCTAACTACACTTTCGTCCACATTCTTTGATCCCCCGCAAATTTCATTCCGCACTACATTGTATCGTCTTTTAAAACTGTCCAGCCAACCTGAAGATTCCTTGAAATCGTTATTCCTTTAGGGATTTAACAAGAGCTAAAGCATGACTTTGGAGCATCGATCCGGAAATGTTTGGAGATTTATCTTCAATCATTTTCACTTTTTCGCTTAATGAGAATGATACATACGTTTCAGCCATGTTTATTCCGTAAATTCAGAACGCTACCTGTGAAAGATCGGTCTCAGAACTTAACCAATATAAGATTTTACAGCGCAATTGTTATTTGCAAGACAGGTATCTGTGTTTCGCATAACGGATGTGCAATGAGGCCGAATCTATACAGTAAAAGCTCCTTATTCGCGGGGGATATATTCTGTATGGGTCCACCGCTGTGGTCTCGAGGTAGCGTGCTGCCTTGTCACGCAGCGGGCCCGGGTTCGATCCCCGGTCGGGGCAGTTTTTCTGGGTGAGGTTTTTATCGGGGTTTTTCCTCACCTCTAAGACAAATGTCAGGAAAATTTTAAGGTCCAAACGGTCCCCGAAATCATATGGCCATCATCCTTACCATCATCCTTCACCGGTGTGGAAAGCAACGGGAAGCTACCACACCTACATAATCAATTCCCTAGTAAAGCTGCAAGCATAGCATGAAAATGCTATGTTTGCAGTGAAGAACCTGCCTTCGGGCAGAGTTACTATGGTTGGATATTCTGTATATATGCCGCGGATACAGAAACCGCGAATATGGAATGGTAATTTGTTTGAGTACATAGGGAATACGTTCCAAGGTTACAGAATAAAATAATTATCAAAATAAAATCAATTAATGAGAGATTTTGAACAGTTTCTATTAATTATTACTGTCAGGTTTAGGCAAGGACTTCAAGAACTTAGTAATTTTTTCCTGTTTTGCCGCTTTTAAAAGATCTTTCAATTAAGATTCATATTCAGCTGTGAATTCTGTGATATAACTTCTTATTTTGTATTCGGATTTCTTGATTCATTACACTAAAACAGCGTGATATAGACGCAAACGACTCGCCAACGCGTATAAACGGTCAATCATTTTTATTTTTACTTTAAGCGACAACACTATTTTTTTTCTCTTCGGTACTAATTATTTTTCTCGACATTATAAACTGGGAACAAAGCACAAGAGACGCGTGTTATTCAATCAAAATTATTGCAACAAACAAGTTGAAACAATAATATACCGATCGCGGCGATGGAGGCATTTATCAAAGTACATATCGGCATGTGAAATACAACAGCTTTTAACAATGAACTTTAGGGTTAGTGACAATTAGGTTTGTATTGTTTTGATATTTATTTGGCCATTTGGTTTGAATCACTATTTGTAAAAGTCGTCTTGGCACCTGCCTTCCGTTCCCGCGTTGGACAGATTCCGTTTTATGCAAAATAAATACCCGTATATTTTCCTTAATTCCGCCGGGACCAATAAATGTTTTCACATTGGACAGATTTCAGCATTATTCACGTTCCGGATTAAACAAGTTTTACTGTATCAATAAAACTAAATATATGGTCACATATAGAAATCTTTATATATACTGTATATAATTCTTCTGTGCGTGTGTTTATCAATCTACTGGATGGATTTTCATGACATTTTTGTGTGTGTGTCTGACTGGATACCTCGATGGTTTAGATTCACAGCTGGTCCCTCTAAAACCATTAAGTGTAGGAGTTCACCTGAAGTGAAAATTTAAAAATCGCTCTAGTGGTCATGATTTTCCATGGTTCAAAATGAAACTCAAAATATCGTATTAAAATAAACCGAGGTAGGTATTATCAAAAAATGAGCGAAATCCGACAATTAGAAGTGGAGGTTTACCTGAAATCCGAAATTAAAAACTGACTAGCAACCATGTTTGATTTGTTTTAGCGTTTATTATACAATTTAATTTAACTAGGGGTAGCTACGCGTGACGGGTATCAGCTAGTGTGTGTATATATAAAATACTGTTTTATAATAATAAGGGAGATATATAATATTCTGATCCAGGAGTTGCTTTTACCTATTTTTACAATCATCAACCCTTAAGAGATTGACATAAGAATGTTAACAGTTTAGGAAAAGTGTAGATGACCCGACGCCGAAAGGTCAAGTGAAACGTGAGAAGAAGAAGATCAGAAGGGGAATGTAGAATTGCTCCAGGTGCGCAAATTGTCATACCGCAGCAGCAAGATGGGAGACATGTAATTAGGATAAACCCAAACCCGCCATCTTACTTTTGTATTTCATGTTTGTCGTGCAATTAGTCATTTTGTCAGAGCGTATTGCAACATCCTAAGCCATGAACTGAATGGCATGACAGTCCTACAAAACCCTTCGTATACTTTCCAGCTGCTATCTCACATCCACATGTGCCAATTATAAGATGGACGATATAATCCGGAAAGTACAGGGGTGAGTGACCGCGGTGGTCATGTGGTTATGTTATTTTCTTAGTCCCGGGGTCGCGGGTTCAAATCCGGGCGGGATCCATGGAATTTTAGGACGGAAAATTCCAAGGGATAAGTCCTCCGAGAGAGACTTTAAGCCGTGGGCTACGAGTCAGAAGATTTTCAGCCTCGTAAAAGAACAGCAAGTCTGAATAAAAGGCCTTTATGCAAAATTTATCAGATATTCATCCATCCAAGTAAACTTTAGCTGCCACCTAGATGTCTGATTGAGGCGATAGCTAACCACATGTCACTCGTAGGTATTAAAAAAAAACTCCAAGCGCCACAGGCCCTTGGCCTACCAGCTGGCATCACATCCACGGTGTTAATCACAGAAGTAGACGATCATCTAGCGGCTATATTCTAGTCAGTGTAAGGGTGACATGTGGTGAGCATGTCGGGTCCCCCAGCAGTTATAGCTGGTCTTCTCAACCTGGAGTCGCTACTTACTGTACTACCCAAATGCCTCACGATGCTGGGTGGGCACCGGTCCCATAATGACCGAAATTCTATGAGAAAATTTCTTCCCCCATGGGGACTCGAACCAGCGCCAAGGCTTCTTGTCTTAACCACTCGGCTACGGCGCGGTACTCATCTGTAGGTAAATTAACGTAGTTTAAATCTACAACCAGGAGATTGGATGGACCGACAAAATTGGCTATTAGGAATCGAACGATGTCAAAGACATTAATCAACCGATGATCTATGTATCTAAATTAGTTTAAAAACTAGCGCTAGGAAGCGCCCGTTGTCCAATACAGAACGTATACGGTATGTAGATATATGCATAAAAGTGTCATCGTCAGCATATCAGGTCTCCCAGCCGTCCTAGCTGGATTTCTCAACCTGGAGCTGTTACTCTAACTATCCAAATTACGCTTCTGGGTGGGCATCAACCCCGTACTGACCAACATCCATTAGAACATTTCTTCCACATAGAGCACTCCTTTCAAAAAACGTTAAACTGAAAATATATATAAAACTATTATTATACCAGTTATATTATATGGGTGCGAAACATGGACTTTTACTTTAAGGGAGGAAAGGAGATTACAAGTATTTAAGAATAAAGTACTTAGGAAAATTTTTGGACCAAAGAGAGATGAACAGACAGGTGAATGGAGAAGACTACATAACAATGAACTACATGGTCTTTATAGGAAGCCAGATATAAGAACAGTTAAGTGTCGTAGACTGCGATGGGCAGGACATGTTGCACGTATGGGGAATGAAAGACTTGCATGGAAGCTTCTTGTAGGAAAGCCAGAGGGAAAACGCCCAGTTGGTAGACCAAGAATGAGGTCGGAGAATAACATTAACTATGATTTGAGGGAAGTAGATTATACAGGGAATGATTGGAAAGCATTAGCTCAGGATATAGATGTATGGAGAGCTTATGTCCGCGCGGCCATGAACCTACGGGTTCGATAGTGCCAGTGAGTAAGTTAGTAAGAGACAAGACCACTTAGCTACAGCATGTGATAAATAACGATAATATAGTAATTCACTGGCACTATCGAACACGAAGGTTCAGTTCATGGCGCGCGGACATAAGCTCTCCATACATCCCTATCCTGAGTTAATGTTTTTCCAATCATCCCCTGTGTAATCAACTTCCCTCATATAATGATTAATGTTATTCTTCAACTCATTCTTGGCCTATCTACTGGGCGCTTTCCTTGTGGTTCTCTTACAAGGAGTTTCCATGCCCCTCTTCCATTTCCCATTCGTTTAAAATGTCCTGTCCATCGTAATCTACTAGTCTTATCTCTTATTATATCTGGCTTCCTATAAAGATCATGTAGCGCACTGTTATGTAGTCTTCTCCATTCGCCAGTCTGTTCATCTCTTTTTTGTTCCAAAAAATTTTCTAAGAACTTTATTCTCAAATATCCCTAATATTTTTCCTCTTCCAAAGTAAGAGTCCATGTTTTGCATCCATATAACAGGGAGGATAACATTTTTATATATTTTCAGTTTAATGTTTTTGAGAGTATTTGGGACGACAAGCATCCTTGTAATGCATAATAAACACATTTCCAGAATTGAGCCTATCTTTAATTTCTTTGTGCATCTCATTCCTATTTGTAATTATTGTTTCTTGATACTTAAATTCAGTCACTTTTTCAAAATTTCCCTCATTTGTCATTAACTTAATTTCCATTATATAATGTATTTCTTCTATGTGTGAACATACATTCATTTTTATTGATGTTCACTTCCAGTCCCAATTTCTCAGTGTTACTCAATAGTATTGCATGTTGGCCCTTATTTCTCCTCGCTATTGTCTAATATATAATACTACACAACCAGCATAAACAGCTTATCAGTAATGAGTTGTAGGCTTTCTATAGCATCTAGTTTTATTTTATTCCCATGACTTATTACGTATTTTCTGGAAATTTATGATAAAACCACAAAAACACACTCTGAGACAAGTATGGCCCTGAACAGGTAGCTTGAGGCTACCTGCCAGAGGCAAGTACAGAGATTTGACCTCTGCATGAGTTTGTCCTTGACAGTCTCTTGATTTACTTTGAGTTTTCAACATGTGGATATATTCAGTTTTCTTTATGGATATATTCAGATTTCTTTATGGCTCAGGATGTTTTATACAGTATTACAACATTCTGTATATCTGGCATATTATTCACTCTTAACAATTGTTAACAACAAAATAATATCTAGAAAAATCAAAATTAAGATTTATAAAACTTTAATAAGACCCATTATAACGTATGGTACCGAAACATTGGCCTTAAATAAAAATACATGCAAACAACTAGCAGTATTTGAAAGGAAAATCCTGAGAAGGATTTTCGGAGCAATTGAAACAGCCGATGAATGGAGAGCCAGATACCACCGATGAGATATATGCATTGTATAAGGAATTGGATGTCAAATATTGAGATGATTAGGACATATCACAAGGATGGAAACCACAAGGAAAGTGAAGATTGTCTTCAACAACAATCCAGACGGAACCAGATTAAGAGGAAGACCAAGAACAAGATGTGGAATTGTGTGTAAGCAGAATGAAAGGATTTGGAATGAAGAATTGGAGGGAGTTGGCGATGGATAGAGAAGGATGGAAGGAGGCCATAGAGGAATCAAAGGTCCACTCGGGCTGTAATACCAAATAATTAATAATAATAATAAGACAACACTCTGTGGGCAGAATATCCATGTTCCTATTCAGTTCATTGTCTACTGCCTTTTTGTCTAATAATATAAATAATTGTTTGTTATTCTATGCCACATTGCCACGTGTAAATATTTGATCGGAGACTGCTAGCGTCATATTGGCCAATGTGATAACACACGTTTCCTCTAGAGCCAATTGCCAACATGTTTACTCATATATAAGGTGATTCTTTCCCAGGAGTCCATTTTACATTAGTGGACAAGTCAGTGTCAGATGGTGAAGTGTTAGTTTGGATAGGTTAGGATGAGGAAATGGGCGAGTTAGTACACCAGATTAGTTGTACACTTGTTTGTTAGCGGGTTGTTGTGAAAAGTAGGCTATACTGTTTGAACAATGACTATTGCATATTTTAGTTGCAAATATGGTGATATTAGGTTACTTTGAGTCCAACTTTCTATTTCATTTTAAAGCATCTCTCTCTTTTTGGGGGGGGGGGGGGGAAGTCAACATATACATTTCTCTCAAATATTATTCACATAGGCCTACTGAAACAATACATTATGTGTTTTTCGTTTTTTTTAAATTTGAATTCATGTAGATGGCTTAGAATCTCTCTATTTTTTTTACCGATACCACCAGGTTGTTTTTATGATTTTTTTTTCTAATCCCTCCTGACATTGGCGGAACTGTAACCAACTTCTTAAGTTGGGGCGCCTGCAAGGCGGAGTTACGTTACCCCGATGATATGGTGGGCGATTAATTTAAATGAAGCGGCAGGAGAGTCCTTAAACCTAAACTTAACCTAAATCCAGGCAATGGGCGACCACAGAAATAAATCCTCATCATCATCACTCCAGGGATTAGGCAATTGCCCGTTTGGAGAAAAAAAAATTATGGTCTGACCAGAAATTGAACCCGAGACCCCATAAACTTTAGTCAGACGCTCTGAGCACTAGCCAATGAGGCTGCATAATATCAATATTAACATTTATAAAACAATATCTTAAATGTGATACTCTATTAAAGGGAATGCTCTACAAACCGGAAGGTTGCGGATTTGAGTTCTAGTGGTTCAAGATTTTGTCCCGCGCCGTAGCCGAGTGATTAAGGCATGATGCCTCGGCACAGAGGGACTGGACTTGCGCTGGTTCGGGTCTCCATACGAGATGAAATTTTATCATGGAATTTCGGCCACTATGGGACCATGAGGCAGGTTGAGAAAACCAGATATAACGGCTGGGGGACCTGACATGCTGACTACATTCACCCCTACACTGGCTTGATGATGGTCAATCTCTTTGATTAACACAAGTGGATGTGAGGCCAGCACCTGGTTGGTGGGCCAAGGGTCTTCTAGGACTGTCGCACCATGGAGTTTAAAAAAAAGGAAGAAGTGGAGTTCTGATAATGTGAAATGGAACAAATAAAACAAATAACATCGAGAAATTCTTACTAAATCTCAATATTAATATCAGAACTGATATCAGTTATAGTGCTTTAAAATCCAGTGTAGGGAATATAGATTCAACACACATCTTTTTCCTCATAGACAGCACTTCGGAGGTACCAGGATGTTCATGATGCAACAGGAATATACATCATATTTGAAGTGAAAAATTATACGCTCAGACTGGGGCTTCAACCCAGGACCTTTGCCTTTCGAGGCCAATACTCTACCGACTGAGCTATCTGAGCAAGTTCCAATCTAAACGCAAATCTTTCTCTTATATATCCGGCCGGGGTCGATGGATTTTTTAGGACGGAAAAATCCAAGGAGCAAGTCCTCCGGGAGGGACTTTAAGCTGTAGGTCCCGAAGATTTTCAGGCTCGTAAAAAATCCTTAAGCCTGAATGGAAAGGCCTCTAAGCAAAATTTACCGAATTTTCCCGTCCTAGTATTACCTTGGTTTCCTAGATGTCGGTATGAGGCGGAACGCTGACCACGGACCACTCAAACGACATCTATACGAAAACAAGTGTAACTAAATTAGTATGGTCCAAATTCTTCCCTGTAGGGGGAGAGCGCCTAAATCTCTGTAAAGGGAAAACATAGGCTTACAATA
Organism: Diploptera punctata; assembly: GCA_030220185.1. Taxonomy (NCBI): domain Eukaryota; kingdom Metazoa; phylum Arthropoda; class Insecta; order Blattodea; family Blaberidae; genus Diploptera; species Diploptera punctata. The sequence continues at coordinate 137,967 of JASPKZ010004545.1, forward strand.
CAAATATACGCTGTTAATTCCCGCACACCAAATGCTATGAAACCTTTGCTTCTATCTTGGCAGTTTCTTTATTAAGAAGACATTTATTTGTGAATTCTACATTACATTATAAAGCCAGTACGGCTTCTTTCGATGTTTTTATTATTCATTTGAGAAGCGTATAATTTTTCTCTTCAAATATGATTTATCCATCATTGAGATGTATGAAATGAATAATAAAAACATAGGAATAAACATATTGAAACAGGTCAAAGAACTATCTCAAAAATCTGAAATACACTTCAAGTGGAATCTAACATATTGTGGGTAATGAAATAGCAGACAGTTTGGCAAAAGAAGGGAGCAAAGACATAACACCAAAAACAGAAAAAAATAACTTTCATTAACAAAGGAACAGTCAACCATTACAAGCAAAAACCTACCTTGAAATTTCTCCCATAAAAGCATTGTGAAGTACCAAGCCCATGTCAAAAAAAAAAAACTGCCTTTTTAACTGCAAGGCACAGAAATCAAAGCCAGAATCAAGCAATGGCAATCCACTGTACAGAGCAAATGTACTTCCTGCATGAATAAGAGCAGAGTGGAGTGAGGCAGGATGCATCATGGATGGCAGGTAGTGAGGATTATCCAATCTACCAATAAGCAGTTTTATTACTTCCCTATAGCTTAAATTAGAGATTTGGCGCTTGATTTTAGTGTCTTGCAGTTAAAAATTACATTTTTTTTTAAGCATGGCCTTTCTACATCACAATGCTTCTCTGGAAGAAATTTTGAAGGTAGGTTTCAGCCTACAATAGTTGACAATCTACCAATTCACAGCTTCCTATAGCTTAAATGAAGATTTGGCGATGAATTTTAGTGCCTTGCAGTTTAAAACGGCAAATAATTTTTTTGGACACAGCCTCTCTACATCTGAACTCTTCTTTGAAAGAAATTTCAAGATAGGTTTTGGCATACATTGGTTGACAGTTCTATTGTGAGATCTATTCAAAATTTAAAACAAAGACAAAATATGGAAAATAACACCATAACACAAATGGTATAAAGCAAAGAAGCCTGGAGACTCCATCAGAATGACACTCACAATGAAACAGACAGCTATAGCAAGACTTAAAACAGGAGACCTTGAAACTTTTAAACAGCAAGAAGATATTTGCAATCTGCCCAAAGTATATTACAAAAGGCATCACAACAAGAAAATTACTTCAAAACAACAACCTCATGGATATGGTTCAGAAGAAGCTGGAATAAGAAACAACATATACCTAGAATCTGGACTGGACTATTTGCAACACTGCTATAAAGTAATAAAAAAAATTATTTCACTATATAGTTGTTATTCAAAACAAATGTCATCTGATAAACAAAACAATTGTATCCTATCTTACAAATAATCATAACTTTTAATGTTCCATAAACTTTATCAAAAACAGCAGTAAAATCTATATTTAGATTGTTATGGACTCAATACAATGGAGAAATAATATTACCTATAAAATCATTATATAAAAGCATGAAGTCCATCCATAGTAATTCTGCCCGAGGGCAGGTCCTTCACTGCAATCATAGCATTTTCATGCTATGCCTGCAGCTTTACTAGGGAATTGTAGGTGTGGTAGCTTCCCGTTGCTTTCCACACTTGTGAAGGATTGTGATGATGATGGTGATAATGATAATGATGGCCATATGATTTCGGGGACCGTTTGGGCCTTAAAGTTTTCCTGACATATTTCTTACAGGTGAGGAAAAACCCCGATAAAAACCTCACCCAGAAAAACTGCCCCGGGGATCGAACCCGGGCCTGCAGCATGACAAGGCAGCATGCTACCTCGAGACCACAGCGGTGGACAGCACGAAGTCGATAATTGAAAATCTTCCCACAAAACACTACACAAAAATAATGATACTGAAAAAAAAAGAGGATAGCTTTAATCTTAACTAACTCATTGGCACTGTCGAACCTGTATGTTCATGGCCACATGGGCATCCACTCTCCATACATCCCTATCCTGAGCTAATGTTTTCCAATCATTCCCTGTATAATTTACTTCCCTCAAATCACGGTCAATTCTATTCTCCCACCTCATTCTTGACCTACCTACTGGATGCTTTCCCTCTGGTTTACCTAAAAGGAGTTCCCATGCCATTCTTTTATTTTCCATTCATGCCACCCCCCTCTTTGGTCCAAAAATTTTTCCTAAGAATTTTATTCTGAAATACTCGTAATCTTTTCTCCTCCCTTAAAATAACAGTCCATGTTTCATATCCATATAATATAATTGGGAGAATAAGTTTTATATATTTTCAATTTAAAGCTTTTGAGAGAAGTTGGGAAGACAAGAGTCCTTGTAATCCATAAAAGCATACATTTCCAGAATTGAAGTTATGTTTAATTTCTTTGTGCACCTCATTTCTAGATAATTGGATTCAGCCACTTCTTCAAAATTGCCCTCGTTTGTCAATAACTGTCAATTTCCATTATATTATAATGTATTTCTATCTTTGACTATATATTTAGTTTTGTTGATGTTTATTTCTAACCCCAATTTCTTACTGTTGCTCAATAGAATGTGCATATTGACCCTAGTATGTCCTTGTTATCACCTAATAATAATACATCATCAGCATAAACTATACCTCTTCTGAGTTAAGTTGCAATTGCAATGTATACAAAGCAATTATATTATTGTAATCAATGGTAGAGAAACATTTTTGCCTGAACCAGGAATCGAACCCCAAACCCTTTACCTTTCCGTGCTAATGCTCTGACCATGGAGCTAATCCAGGCTTCATTCCTACCCAAGCATAAATCCTTCCTTTACCTTACTCTGTTGGTCCCACATTCAAATACAATGAATCACCAATCACAAATACACAATGAATGGCTTCTACATTAAGAAGACATGAAGGGACTCCACACAGCTATATCATTATTTATTAAATTAATATTGATAAGTTAAAGCTATTACTATTATAGAAATAAGTAAATTAATGAACACAATTAAATTATTGTAATCAATGGTAAAGAGAAAAATTTTGCCTGAACCCGGAATCGAACCCCGAATCTTTTAGCTCTCCGTGCTAACGCTCTAACCACTGAGCTAATTCAGGTTTCATTCCCATCCAAGCATAACTCCTTCCTTACATTATTCTCTCAGTCCCACATTTAAAAAAAAATCTCTTTACCATTGATTTACAATAATTTAATTGTATTCATTAATTTACTTATTTCTATAATAATAAAAGCTTTAGCTTCTCAATATTAATTTAATAAATAATGCTATAGCTGTGTGGAGACCCTTGATTACAATAATTTAATTGTGTTCATTAATTTACTTATTTCTATAATAGTAATAGCTTTAGCTTCTCAATATTAATTTAATAAATAATGCTTGTGCCGGTTCGCTCAGGGTAGAAGATGGTAACTCAGGGATGCTTATATTAGAAACTCATTACTTCAGTTTATTGAATAATTTTGCATATACAATTATAGAATTACAGTGTTTTATACCTCACTTATTTGGAGTGGAGTTGATGAATTTACTTAAGCCCACATGTTTTTAATATCACTTTTACTAAAGGTCGCGAACGGTTGCTGTAGGACTTGTTTCTTGTAGAATGTATTAGCGTGAGAACGTTTCGTCATGTGTCCTTGCCTTATAAGGGCAATGACTCCTCCCATAAAGTCATTTACCCCATTCCAAATGCATATGTTCTTCATTACACCTTAGAGGGGTAGGTACCATTCGTTTGGGGTTCCTATGTTGGTAATAGACTCATGTGCGCCTTCTAGTTATTACTATTAATCTGTGTTTTAGTACTTAGAGTCTATTACTTCTTGCCACATGCTATAGCTGTGTGGAGTCCCTTCATGTCTTCTTAATGTTGAAGCCATTCATTGTGTATTTGTGAATGATAATTCATTGCATTTGAATGTGGGACAAAGAGAGTAAGGTAAAGTAAGGATTTATGCTTGGATGGGAATGAAGCCTGAATTAGCTCAGTAGACAGAGCATTATCACGGAAAGCTAAAGATTTTGGGTTTGTTTCCCAGTTTAAGGCAAACATTTTTCTCTTTACCATTGATTACAATAATTTAATTGTGTTCATTAATTTACTTATTTCTATCATTGTAATAGCTTTACCTTCTCAATATTAATTTAATAAATAATACTATAGCTGTGTGGAATCCCTTCATGTCTTCTTAATGTAGAAGCCACAGCGGTGGACAGCACGAAGTCGATAATTGAAAATCTTCCCACAAAACACTACACAAAAAATAATGATACTGAAAAAAAAAAAGAGGATAGCTTTAATCTTAACTAACTCATTGGCACTGTCGAACCTGTATGTTCATGGCCACATGGGCATCCACTCTCCATACATCCCTATCCTGAGCTAATGTTTTCCAATCATTCCCTGTATAATTTACTTCCCTCAAATCACGGTCAATTCTATTCTCCCACCTCATTCTTGACCTACCTACTGGATGCTTTCCCTCTGGTTTACCTAAAAGGAGTTCCCATGCCATTCTTTTATTTTCCATTCATGCCACCCCCCTCTTTGGTCCAAAAATTTTTCCTAAGAATTTTATTCTGAAATACTCGTAATCTTTTCTCCTCCCTTAAAATAACAGTCCATGTTTCATATCCATATAATATAATTGGGAGAATAAGTTTTATATATTTTCAATTTAAAGCTTTTGAGAGAAGTTGGGAAGACAAGAGTCCTTGTAATCCATAAAAGCATACATTTCCAGAATTGAAGTTATGTTTAATTTCTTTGTGCACCTCATTTCTAGATAATTGGATTCAGCCACTTCTTCAAAATTGCCCTCGTTTGTCAATAACTGTCAATTTCCATTATATTATAATGTATTTCTATCTTTGACTATATATTTAGTTTTGTTGATGTTTATTTCTAACCCCAATTTCTTACTGTTGCTCAATAGAATGTGCATATTGACCCTAGTATGTCCTTGTTATCACCTAATAATAATACATCATCAGCATAAACTATACCTCTTCTGAGTTAAGTTGCAATTGCAATGTATACAAAGCAATTATATTATTGTAATCAATGGTAGAGAAACATTTTTGCCTGAACCAGGAATCGAACCCCAAACCCTTTACCTTTCCGTGCTAATGCTCTGACCATGGAGCTAATCCAGGCTTCATTCCTACCCAAGCATAAATCCTTCCTTTACCTTACTCTGTTGGTCCCACATTCAAATACAATGAATCACCAATCACAAATACACAATGAATGGCTTCTACATTAAGAAGACATGAAGGGACTCCACACAGCTATATCATTATTTATTAAATTAATATTGATAAGTTAAAGCTATTACTATTATAGAAATAAGTAAATTAATGAACACAATTAAATTATTGTAATCAATGGTAAAGAGAAAAATTTTTGCCTGAACCCGGAATCGAACCCCGAATCTTTTAGCTCTCCGTGCTAACGCTCTAACCACTGAGCTAATTCAGGTTTCATTCCCATCCAAGCATAACTCCTTCCTTTACATTACTCTCTCAGTCCCACATTTAAAAAAAAATCTCTTTACCATTGATTTACAATAATTTAATTGTATTCATTAATTTACTTATTTCTATAATAATAAAAGCTTTAGCTTCTCAATATTAATTTAATAAATAATGCTATAGCTGTGTGGAGACCCTTGATTACAATAATTTAATTGTGTTCATTAATTTACTTATTTCTATAATAGTAATAGCTTTAGCTTCTCAATATTAATTTAATAAATAATGCTTGTGCCGGTTCGCTCAGGGTAGAAGATGGTAACTCAGGGATGCTTATATTAGAAACTCATTACTTCAGTTTATTGAATAATTTTGCATATACAATTATAGAATTACAGTGTTTTATACCTCACTTATTCGGAGTGGAGTTGATGAATTTACTTAAGCCCACATGTTTTTAATATCACTTTTACTAAAGGTCGCGAACGGTTGCTGTAGGACTTGTTTCTTGTAGAATGTATTAGCGTGAGAACGTTTCGTCATGTGTCCTTGCCTTATAAGGGCAATGACTCCTCCCATAAAGTCATTTACCCCATTCCAAATGCATATGTTATTCATTACACCTTAGAGGGGTAGGTACCATTCGTTTGGGGTTCCTATGTTGGTAATAGACTCATGTGCGCCTTCTAGTTATTACTATTAATCTGTGTTTTAGTACTTAGAGTCTATTACTTCTTGCCACATGCTATAGCTGTGTGGAGTCCCTTCATGTCTTCTTAATGTTGAAGCCATTCATTGTGTATTTGTGAATGATAATTCATTGCATTTGAATGTGGGACAAAGAGAGTAAGGTAAAGTAAGGATTTATGCTTGGATGGGAATGAAGCCTGGATTAGCTCAGTAGACAGAGCATTATCACGGAAAGCTAAAGATTTTGGGTTTGTTTCCCAGTTTAAGGCAAACATTTTTCTCTTTACCATTGATTACAATAATTTAATTGTGTTCATTAATTTACTTATTTCTATCATTGTAATAGCTTTACCTTCTCAATATTAATTTAATAAATAATACTATAGCTGTGTGGAATCCCTTCATGTCTTCTTAATGTAGAAGCCATTCATTGTGTATTTGTGAATGATGATTCATTCGTTTGAATGTGGGACCAAGAGAGTAAGGTAAAGGATGGATTTATGCTTGGATGGGAATGCAGCCTAATTAGCTCAGATGTCAGAGCATTAGCACAGAAAGCTAAAAGGTTCGGGATTTGATTCCTGGTTCAGGCAAACATTTTTCTCTTTATCATTGATTACAATAATTTAATTGTGTTCATTAATTACTTATTTCTATAATAGTAATAGCTTTAGCTTCTCAATATTAATTTAATAAAGCAGATTATGACTGAAATTCGATTGATCGAATAATGATTTTATCTATAAACATGTAAGGAAATATAGTTCCCTCTCCAAAATTCAAAATAGAGAAAATAAAAGTAATAAAAGTATGTATTATCTAGCACATGTCTATATAATTTATATAGGAACATCTTAAAATGCATAATTATAATTTTAATAGATTAAATAAGCACTGTTTTATTCTTACATATGCACAATAAAGAATATGTTGGATTTTTAATTTCAAAATAGCCATTTCTGTATGATTTCTTAAAACATTGGAAAGGAAAAAAATTGAAAAGCGGAGAGAAACAAAATATTTTGAATGTTTTCAAACAGTTTAGTAAAAAAAAATCCCACATTAGTTATTGAGGATGTGGTGAAAATAACAGCAGAAATTACAGGCGATTAAGCATTGAGCATAAATTCTGCTCATAATGAAATTGTAAATAAAGGTTACCTACTGACATCATGGAAAAAGTGTTAATGTCCATATATAATTTTTGTCACAAATAAATAAGAAATGGAGTAAGTTTCTAATTATTTGTAACATTTTACCTTGCATGCAGTCTTATATCTCGTAAAATACGATGTTGCCTAAGAACAATGTTTCTATTGATGACAGTTCTGTACACAATACATTCATATGGTGTGTAAGATAGCAGCATGGTTTTCCTCAATAGACGGTGTAAGTGAAGTAATGTCCCACGCCATAGCCGAGTGGTTAAGGCAGGAAGCCTTGGCTCAGAGCTACAGGACTTGCGCTGGTTCAGGTCTCCATGGGAGAAGAAATATTCTCATAGTATTTCGGCTAGTATGGGACTGGTGCCCACCCAGCATCGTGAGGCATTTGGTAGCTACAATAAGTAGTGGTTCCAGGTGAGAAAACCAGCTATAATGGCTGGGGGACTCGACATTCTGACCACATGTCACCCCTACACTGGCTAGGTGATCATCTACCTCTGTGATTAACACGTGGATGTGAGGTCAGCAGCCAGCTGGTAGGCTAAGGGCCTTCTAGGCCTATTGCGTCATGCAAGTTTACAGTACAACTGGAACTTAGCTCAGAATTGGTGTAGTTAGAAGATGGAGTATAAGGTGAGGTGATACAATTTTCTTAAATTTAAAATATTCTGTTTTTATGCATTTTTGTTCTTGTTCTTCTTCCTTTCATGTGATAGACCTAGGGGTCTGTTACGGTCTCAATCCAATGTTTGAAGGACCTGCCCAAGGATCTCTTGCCTGGTGGCTGGTAATTTAAGATTTTACGTGGTATTCTTGTTCGGCTCATTCTTCTTGTGAGATTTTCAGTTGTTTCTATATTTTTGTACATATTCCATGATTGATTCTGTTTGTAATTCTTTGAGAATCTCAGAATTCCTTTTATGGTCTGTTCTTGAGAACCTGCAGTACATCTCAAAAATTTTATTTCTGCCGCAGTTAGTCTTTGTTCGTCTGCAATGCGAATTGCAAGGCCTCACTGCCATAACACAATATGGGTCTGGCCAGTGTCTAATTCATGTGTGTTGCTGTACTGTGTTTGGCTTGAAAATATTATTTATAATTCCTGTTACTTTGTTAAATTTCATAATTTTTTTGATTAAAATGTTTTTCCTCTTCGTATGTAACTTGGTATCTGAGATAGTTAAATGTGTTAGTTTGTTCTAATATTTTATTAATAATAATTTTACTGCGAACTGGGTCTTTTCCAGTTTGCATTTTTGTTAAATATAATAAATGCTAAATTCTATATGCTGACTAAGGCATTTTTGGTTCCCGATTCTAGATCCCTTAGTACCTGATCCATCATACAAAATACACTCACCAGCAGGACATGAGAAATGGTGAAAGGCTGGAATGGGCATCTCATCAAAAAGACAAGAAGGTTGCCTGGACTGGAAGGGAACACAAGGATATCTTCTTCTTCAGCTGGAAATGGGAGAAAAGATAAAATGTAATATATGTATCTGGTAATTGGGAATCAAGAGTAAAAGGACATGTGTAAATGGGTGGCAATACTTAATTTTCATTTTAATTGATTTACTTTCCTTGAGTAATGCAATGTGTTGCTGAGTTCTTGTTGGAATAACAAAACTTGACATGGTAACAAACTATTAAATTAACTTCTCTAACAGACATATTTTCAGGTTTCTATTATTGCCAAACAAATATACACAAAAATAAAGGTTTTTTTATTCAATGCCCCAGGTTGTCATATGAACATTTCTGGTGTTCTCTCCTGGTATTGGCATAATTGTAACCCATTTCTGAAGTTGGGGCGCCTAAAAGGCAGAGTTACGTTGCCCCGATGATATGATGGGTGATAAATGATAATGAAGTGACAGGAGAGTTTTTAACCTAAATTCCAGATCATGGACAACCACAGGAATAATTCACTTTAAGGAAAAATTTCTATGGTTTGACCGGGAATCGAACCTGGGACCTCATGAACAGTAGTCAGAAACACTGACCACTAGCCCATGAGGCTGGTCCCTTTTGGCAGATGCCGTCGTCCTCAACTGTGTTAAAACTTCTGTTTAAAAGTTAATAACAGTAGGCCTTTCAGAAGTTGACTTCTATCATCAGCAGAAGAAATGTGTGCTATTAACTGTTGTTATGCAATGTTTTGGACTTAGATGTTCTTAAGGCATCATCGGTAGCAACTGAGAGTCACATAACAACAATAGTTAGTAGCACACATTTGTTTTGTTGATGATGGAAGTCAACTTGCGAAAGGCCTAATGTTATTAACTTTTAAACAGAAGTTCTAACACAGTTGAGGATGACTGCACCTGCCAAAATATATATATTTTAACATTTATACTTTATGACTATTTATCTCAATGGAATATAATATGAATTTTATTAGTGTTAATACACAAAATTGTTATAAATATTTAAATAGTCCTTATTTGAGCACATACATACCCATTAATTGTGACATAATAACAGATTAATTCATAAACATACAATCAATACATTAACCACATAACGATACAGTAAAACCTCATTAATCTGGATCTTATTAAACCGGATTTTGCTCAATTCCGATAAGCACCCTAAAATTTAAAAAAAAAGTAAAAATAAAAATAAATTTCAACAAACTGTTTACGTTTAATAAAATATGGTATTAACAAATGAAGTGTCAAACATTCCATGCCGAAACCTACATTGAAATTTTTCCCAGAGAAGTGTTGTGATGTATCCAGGTCATACACTTACATGAAAATGATAATTTAACTTTTTTTAATGGGTCTAGATAGTTTAACTAGATTATTTATTTTTTTATTTAAGAGTGATTATAGCATTCCTGGAAAAGATGCCAATATTTTCTGTCCATTTATGATTTCCTAAGTCCAAAAAATGATTTACCTTTTTAACTCTAAGGCATAGAAATCAAAAATAAGAATTAAATGAATTGTGATTTCTTCTTACCTCATACTTCTATGTTTTTTTAAACACAGCACTGCAGTATCGGCGACCCATTGTCACCATCGTCAGCTGTTTTCACGACTGTCAATTTTTTCTTTTGCCAGTAATTATCCAAACTGCCATCTGGTGTTCTTTTGAATGAATCATTTTCTAAACTGCCATCTGTTGTATTTTGAAGAACTTTGTAATCAAGCTCGGTTTGTCCGGAATCTCGAAGTTCATGGTTCTAGTATGGTTTTTTTGAATATATATTTTTTCCCAAACTGTTAAATCCAAAATATATATTAAAAAACCCATACTAGAACCATGAGCTTCGAGATTCCGGACGAACCGAGCTTGATTACAAAGTTCCTCAAAAATACAACAGATGGCAGTTTAGAAAATGATTCATTCAAAAGAACACCAGATGGCAGTTTGGATAATTACTGGCAAAAGAAAAAATTGACAGTCGTGAAAACAGCTGACGATGGTGACAATGGGTCGCCGATACTGCAGTGCTGTGTTTAAAAAAACATAGAAGTATGAGGTAAGAAGAAATCACGATTCATTTAATTCTTATTAAATGAACCTCATAATGTTAAAAATTCCCAAATTTAATATATAAATAGAAATCAAAGCCAGAATCCAGAAATGGTAACCCACTATATGGAGCAGATGGTCTCCCTGCATGAGTAAGAGCAGAGTGAAGTGAGGCAGAATACAATGCAAATGGCAGGTAGTGAGTGTTATCCTATCTACCAATTCACGAGTTGTATTACTTCCCTATAATTTAAATGAGAGATTTAGTGCTGGATTTTAGTGCCTTGACTTTAAAACGGCAGATAATTTTTTGGACACAGTCTTGATATATCACAACACTTCTCTGGGAGAAATATTTCAAGGCAGGTTTCGGCATGCAATGGTTGATAGTCCCCTTGTAGGACAAACTTCAGGAAACTGTCCTTTAATTTTTACACAGGCTATACACTGAGTTTTTTAGGAATGTATGGAATACCATTTAAGATAAAGAGACAATAGGTCATTCTCCTTCGGTTACTCATGCTACCTGCTACAGGGCTTACAACTCTGTCGTAATGTTTAGTTAACACTTGCCTTTCTTCAGCTCATTCATAACTTTTAGAAAGAAACTTAATGCAAAATGTCATTTAGTAAACCTTCAATATTATCAGGGAAACGTAAGCATAAATCACTGAGAAACTGAAAATTATCAATAGCAATCTAACAAGAGGTTGTGTTTTTCAGAAAAAAAAAATCATGAGCGACAAAGTCGCGAGTGATTTTGTCTAATGAAAAACTCGACCTCGCATTGGATTTGGAGTGGTCGCGAGTGATTTTGTCTAATGAAAAACTCAACCTCGCGTTGGATTTGGAGTGACTATTTAGTGAATGGGCCTAATACAACATCATAGGCTAAAAATAATTATAATGTTTAATATTTACCAAATGTGAGGTTATGTATTCCGATCTTACTTCCGGGCGATTTCAAAGTTGGCTGTATAGTAATAAATAGCATATCTTTACTGTTAAATCTCTTTGGGCTTGAGAAAAATCAACAACAGATGATTGTATGAGAAATAACTATTAACAATAATGCAGATTAGTTGTACAACATTTAATAAATTTTTTAGAGCAACAGAACTAACTTTTTTTTTGTAATTTTTTAAGTTTTCTTTTGGCATTTCTTGCTGTACCATATCGATCATACATTGTTGAATCAATATCCTTGTCAAAGAAGTTAATTTGTGGAGATATCTCTCATTATCAACAGGAAGAGGCAAAATTGCTATCGGTCTATGAGGTAAATAGTCACTTGAAAATGATTCCACTGTTGTGTGCGTATATATGCAGAATACGGAATTGCAAAATAGTTTTGGATTTAAAAAAGAAACCCTCAAAAGTTATAAATTGCGATTAAATGAGATGTAAACGAAGAGAGTTCTCAGGTCAAATGAATGCGGGCAGCCAGCTCAACAAAAGTTAGAAGACATAGTGTACAAGTGATATGAACAATTTTGTGTAAGTGGAATTGCAGTGAAGGGTGTTGTGTGATAAACCATAAAAGAAAATTTGAAAGTTTCTTAAAACAAAATAAATAAAGGAAGTGCATATAAAATCAGGTAAGCCTACTGTATCTTTATATATATAAATGAATGTGTATGTTTGTCGATTGTAGAGTTCTAAACTACTGAACAGATCTTCATGAAAATTTGTACATACAGATGGGTACAGTGAGTGTTTAGCCACTATCTATTATGTTGTGAAACCATTAGGTGTTGGAATTCACTTGAAATGAAAATTTAAAAATAGCTCTAGTAGTTGCAATTTTCAATGAATTTTATAATGTAATGTAAAATTCCGAAATAAATGTTTTCTTAATAAAGATGCCACCATTTGCAAAGATAGAAACAAAGGTTTCATAGCAATTGGTACGCAGGAATTGACAACGTATATAAGAGAAAAATTTATGTTTAGATTGGAACTCACCCAGATAGCTCAGTAAGGAGAGCATTGGTCTAGAAAGCCAAAGATTATGGGTTCAGATATAATTTTTCTCTTCAAATATGATTTAAAATAAAATTTCAATGAAACTCGGTATATCCTATCAAAATAGACCAAAGTAGCTATTATGCAAAAATCACCGAAATCTGATCATTAGAAGTGGTAGTTTAACTGAAATTTGAAATTAATAATTGACTCTAGCAACTGTCATCATATAATTTAATTAACTCTTAATATTTAATTTATTTAGGCATAGCAGCACATGCCGGGTATTTATCTGAAATTAAAAATTGACTCTAGCAACTGCTATGTTTGGTTCGTCACAATGTATAACTTCGTGTAAACAGATTTTCAGGTACAGCCATTATTATGCTCTAAAACTATTAGATGTAAGAGTTCACCTAAAATGAAAATTTAAAAACCATATTTCATTTATTTAGGTGTAGCAGCACATGCTGGGCATAGGCTAGTGTCATAATAAAATTACTGTATTATTTTATTCAAAAATTTTTCTCTGTGATTTTTATTTCACTTAATTTGGACAACAATCAGCCCCAATTGGTCCTGATTAACAATGTTATTACTGTATCAAAATTATGCTGTTACATTTAAATATATCTAAAAACAAGACTTGTCGAAGTATTGCTATTCTTCTATTAGCAATATTTTAATTGAAACAATAAAACTCCAATTATTTATACACTAAGTTAGAATCTGCAAAAAGCAAGCATTCATTATTTGTGACTTTCTTCAATTTGTCTCAATTCACATTTTCACCAGTTAAAACATTTAATTCCTTGGCACACCTTCCAGCTGCTGGTCTCACATCCATCCAGTATCTGATGACATGTGATCATAATGTTAGGTTCTCAACTGTAACAACTGGTTTTCTCAACCTGGAGCCACTACTTATTGTATCTACCCAAATTTCTCATATTGGGTGGGTAGTGGTCCCACACTGAAATTCCATGAGAAAATTTTTTCCCCATCGGAAATCAAACTAGTGCAAGTCCCATCAATACTTAAACTGCTCGGCTACAGACAAGATAGTTAAAACATTATTTGTTCCAAATCAGTATACTTTGTATACAAACTCCAAGGTACAACTGCCCTAGAATGTCCTTTGCCTACATTCATCCAACCAGTATATGGGGATATAGCAGATCCTCCAGCTGTTACAGCTGGTTTTCTCAACCTGGACCTACTACTAAGTATAAAAAAAAACTCCAAGCGCGACAGGCCTAGAAGGCCCTTGGCTGACCCCCCTGGCTGCTGGCCTCACATCCACATGTGTTAATCACAGAGGTTGACGATCATCTAGCCAGTGTAGGGGTGACATGTGGTCAGCATGTCGGATCCCCCAGCTGTTATAGCTGGTTTTCTCAACCTGGAGCCGCTACTTATTGTAGCTACCCAAATGCCTCACGATGCTGGGTAGGCACTGGTCCCATACTGGCCGAAATTCCATGAGAAAAATTTCTTCCCCCATGGGGACCTGAACCAGTGCAAGTCCCGTAGCTCTGCGCCAAGGCTTCTTGCCTTAACCACTCGGCTACAGCGCGGGACACTACTAAGTATAGCTATTCTACTAATTCCTCATGATACTGGTTGGACACTGGTCCCATACTGGTCAAAATTGCATGGAAATTTTCTTCCTCCATGGGGACTTGAACCACTGTGTTTCATTGCTCTGTGCCAAGCATGAAGCATAGAACAGAATAGGACTTACCTTATTGGCCTGAAATTAAGCCTCAGTGGGTATAAGCTGCACCCTTAATATGAGAAAAAGTCTGGCACAAAAAAAATCAATTCAGATTAAGGGAAGAAATATTACCATAAACATTTATTTTCTTGTACTTTATATATATATATATACACACAGGGTGTAAAAAGATTCCATATACAAACTTTGAGAGTTTGTAGAGGAGGTAAAACAAAACTCTTTTGTTATGTGAAGAAATTTTGACAGGTTCTCAGTTTCCCCACTAGGGGTCCTTTTAGGGTGGATGATTTCACGAAGAAAGATAAGGCAATTTCCTCCACCAAGTCGGTTAGTCAGAAGATACAGCCCAATCAGATAGTCGTGAACAATACCAGCCCACACATTTATGGTAAATCTGTGTTGATGGTGGAATACACGAGTTGCCTTAGGATTCACAAACTCCCAGACATGGCTATTGTGGATGTTGCATAAATAATTAATGTAAGTTATATTTGAAAAGAAAATATATGCCTAGACTGGGGTTTGAACCCAGGACCTTTGGCTCCCTATGCCAATGCTCTTTTAAGTGAGCTACCTTGGCACAGAGAGCCAAAAGTCCTGGGTTCAAACCCCAGTCTAGGTATATATTTTTCTTTTCAAATATAATTTGTCCATCATTAAGATGTCTAAAAACGAATAATAAAGACATTGAAAGAAGCACTACTGGCTTTATAAGTAATGTTTAAATTCCCAATAAAAAGTCTTCTTAATAAAGAAGCCGCCATTTGCAAAAATCGTAGCAACAGCTTGTAGCATTTGGTATTAGGGAATTAACTATGTATAAGAGAAACACACACGTTTAGATTGGAAGCCTAGGTAGCTCACTTGGAAGAGCATTGGCATAGAGAGCCAAAGGTCCTGAGTTCAAACTCCGGTCTAGGCATATATTTTTCTTTTCAAACATAATTTGTCCATCATTAAGATGTCTAAAAAACAAATAATAAAAGCATTAAAATTACTGCAAGTGTTTATCCAGGGATGTGGACACTACTGGCAGTAATGATAACCTTCCAACATCAACCTATACCAACATGTTGCATACGAAGCAGTCAAAACTATAGTGAACGGTGGCCTAAGGGAAGTTCAGAGTTAAACCCTTCAAGGACCCCTAGTGGGAAAACAGAGAATGTCAGTTTTTTTTTTTTTCACATAATGAAAGAGTTTTGTTATACCTTCTCTACAAACTCTCAAAGTTTGTATACAGAATTTTTTATACCCTATATATATATAAATTTTGTTAGGGAATCGGAACTGGATTATATGCTACAAGTAATGAAACATATACATAGAGTTGTCAGATTTCCACATGGCAAATAAGGAACACTTACATTTTTTTGTTATAAAGTGCTAAACAAAATACCATAGCCAGTTAATGAATGTAAAAAGAGATCAGAGATATATTATAAAACAATTACATGGCATGACATTATCTAAACAGCAATATTTTAAACACGAGAATTTCTTTTCTATTCAGAATAAATTAAAAACACATTTTTCAAGCAATTAGATATCTTTATGAAATAGGAAACAACTAAGATCAAACTTATTAACAATTAGGTGTAAAATAAATTAAACTTGTACTAATTATGGATCTGAGACATGGGTCCTAAGCAAAAGTTATGAAAAACTTATTTTAGTGTTTTCGAAAGGAAAATTGTGAGAGTCATATTTGGTCCAATAACCATTAATGGAGAATGGTGTATTTAAATATAACAAGGAGCAGTATGATCTATATAAAGAAGTGTGGACATTGTCACATCAAAATACAGATACTGAGATCGATAGGACATGTGATAAGATCTAGTGATCACTTGTCTTTATATAAAATACTTACTACTACTTTGGAAGAGAAAAGACTCAAGGGAAGACTTAAACTTAGGCAGGAAGATGGAATGCTAAAGAATGTAAAGATTAAGTGAAACAAATTAGCGAAGGCTGGTCTTGATAGAGATGTTTAGTGGGGACTTTTGAAGAAGGCTGTGGACAAAAGAGGGCTGTTGCGCCAACTATGATGATGAATTTGTTTTCTAAAAAAGACAAAATACAGTAAATAGTTTTAATGGTATACAATATGCAGAACAAAATGAGGAAAAAACCGGACATCTGGCAATCCTTAAAATACATAATGTTAATGATAAAATAATGAGAAAAGGTGGCACTGTTGTGTGAAAAAATGCTACTAGTTTCATTTATAGATGCACATGAGCATAAGTTATGTAAAAAAAATCAAGGTAGGCCCTAGCAAATATAAGCTGCAACCTGAATTTTGCAGTTGAAATTTGGACCAAAATTGTGGCTTATTTTCGGGCCAATATGGATAATTTTTATTATTTCTAACTATAGTATATTACACAAATAAATAAATCAGTACAGTTAATTACATGATCACAGATCATAATACAAAAAATATTTGGAAATATTTTAGATTAAGTAGTTTAAGCTCATTTTTACACTTAAAATTATGGAACTACTGTCATGAATAATTATTACTCGCCCAACTTAAATCTGCACACAGAAAATATGGTAGGAATATGCTAACAATTTTCTTCCTTCTCTTACTCTGTTGCCACTTCCTTTCCTCTGAGTTGTTATTTGATTGGGAGGAGAGAGTTGGCAAATACTGTGCTTTTTATATGATTCGACACAATCAACAATCACTGATCAAATGAATAATCTGACAACCATGTTGCTACAGGGGAATGAGCTATCCCTCTTTTGTCTTCCTGTACATGTTGCCATTTCCTGCCTCCTATTTTGTCTTGTGAGGCTGATAATAGAGATATGACAAACACTTTGATTTTAAATGATTGACACGTTCAGCAATCAATTACTAATTGATTAATTTGAGAACCAAGTAATGATCTTGCACACGTGTTTAGGAATTCTCTCTTCCATACAGTAATAGTTTGGCGACACTAGTGCTAACACACTTCCCCTCCAGCCGTGAAGACTTAACTTGGGTGAGTATTGTGTAATACATTGCTAACAAATATTCAGTAAACAAGAGGTTCCTGTGATCCAGTCACTGATTCTCCACCCCGACGTTTAGGTTGTACAAGGGATAAAGGGAGAAACTCACCCTCTACTGCCAATAAGGAAATAGTAGAATGGGAGTGGACATCTGCCACAACCAATCACTGCTCTCGATGCCACTAGTAGTCAGTATGTTGTCAGTTGAATATTTTCGAGAATAGTGTGTTTTGTAGCGATAAATATGAAATCTAATATTTTTGTTTAAATTTTGCATAATAAAATGAGACGTTCTGGATAAAACATGATTTGATATTCTGCATAGTATATAAAGCGGCCCCTTCCACTGAATATCCAGGGCCGGAGACTCAGCGGCTGGACTATAGTGTGCAAGTTTTAATAAATACTGTAATGATTATAAATATTACAACTTACCATAATGTTGTATTGAAGTTCATAAATTTGTTTTATCATAATGATTAAGTATGGTCTGTGTTATTCTTACCTCATATGGTTGTTTCTGTTAGACATATGTTTCAAGGCATGTTTGCCCCATCTTCAGTTGACACCGGTACAGACTGATTTTTCCTAAGTTGTCGGCCCTTTAGAATTATGAATTTTGAAATTCCCAGGGAAAGGAACCTAATTAGCCAATTCTTTGGACCACAGAAAGAGGGAATAGGAATCGAGATCCAGGGCCGACAACTTGGAAAAAATCAGTATGCACCAACTGAAAATAGGGCAAACATGCCTTGAAACATATGTCTAACAGAAATAACCATATGAGGTAAGAATAACACAGAACAAAATTAATTATTAAGTAAAACCTCATAATGTTACTCGCTATTGTGTTTTCAAATTGTTTTATTATATTAGGTCTTTCAATAAATAATGCACATCATTTTAGTTCTTAATTGCCTTTCATTGGAAATGAATGAATCTTCACAGAATGTATCTTCAATCCTTCCTTTATATATAACGTCACGAAGTTTCATTGTTTTTCAACAGATGGCTATGATTTACTTTAGATTTAAAATGGTGGTTGCTCGTGAAACACATAAAAAGCAGAGCTGTGATTGAATTCCTTTCTGCGGACAGGAGACCATTTCAAATATTTACAGACGCTTACGAAAAGTCTATGGATATCAAAGCAGTTGGGTTAGCAGAATGTCAGTAACAGAATGAGGTAAAGCAAGGCTGTCAGATCCCCCTGATCTTCAAATACAGCTCTCTGCTATGTATGTGTTTCATGAGCAGTCACCATTTTAAAACTGAAGTACATCACAGCCATCTGTTGGAAAACAATGAAACTTCATGGCATTATAAATGAAGGATTGAAGATACGTTCTGTAAAATTTCGTTCATTTTCAATGAAAGGCAATCGAAAACTAAAAGTATGTGCATTATTTATTGAATTTCCCACATATGATGAATTAAAAAGAACTTCAATCATACTTCACAGATTCTTTAGTAAAAATACACTTTCTACAGCTTACATTCATTCAGTTACGTAAAATAATTAATTTTAAATGGTTTTATTTTAGCCTTCTAGGCTTGTGGCGCCATGGGAAAAAATTATTTTAGGAAGTAACATTATGAGGTTCTTTTAATCAATTGTTTTGTCTGGGCAAACTGACGATGATATAGAAGATTATACCGAAACATGTTCAAACTGAACCAACATTAATTTGAGGTAAGATGTTTCCCATTTTCACAAAAACTTAATTAACTTTAAAATTTGATTAATTAATAAAATTATATTAAACTGATTACCAGGATCTGATTCAAATTTAAGAACTAATTAAGATACAAGGAAGTAATATTTTTAGAAAGTAACACTACAAAGTTTTATTTAACAATCATTAAATGAATCAGATTTTTTACATATCACATCATATTTTGTATATTTTTCAAAGACTGGTTTCAAGGAAAATACACAAAATATGAGGTGAGGTGTAAAATCTGATTCATTGAATGATTGATAAGAATTTGTCTCTAAATATAATTTTATTGTTTTTACAAACAGAGAAAATTCTAATATTGAAATGAGTCGTAAATTATTTCACCTCAAATACTCCATGTTCTTCACAGCACAGGATCGCTGTTTCTGGAACAGTTGGGAATATGGCTGAAGACATGAACGACTGTTACAGAAACTGCAGTCCTGTGCTATGAAGAACATGGAGTGTTTAAGGTGAAATAATCTACAACTCATTTTAATTTTATTAATTTGAAAGCCTCATAATGTTAATTCCCATAATAAGTTTTATGAGAGAACACACTGCCATCTATATGTGAAAAAAAGTTGCAAGAGTACAGATAGAGTTTAGAGAGAATTTAATAAATAATTGGAAAAAATTGAAATTTACAAAATTCAAAATAAAATGGATTCATGGCTGATTTTTTTGTTTGAATGTGATATACAATACATTTCTGCACAATTTGTGATGAAATGATTTTTGAAGTGAGATAATTCTTAGAAATTAAAGATGATGAATCCTATTACAAACATTTATAGAATATGGAGTGAGAGAGTGTGTGTGTATATGTTGTTAGATATATATATATATATATATATATATATATATGAAAAGCTCATTAACATACAAGAAAAAAATTAGTTTCACATTTAGTTATAATATAAATAAAAGTCTAATTAATTTAGAACATCTATAGGAAAAACATCCATTGAAACACAAGTTTCAAAATTTTTTTAAAAAGTTTAACATAAGATTGGCACTGAAGAATGAATACAGCCTCAATAGGATAATTAAAACCAACGAAAATTAAAAAAATGAAGAAGAAAACAAATCAGGAATTTATCACATCAAATACAGGGATTGTGACAAAATTTATATAGGAAAAAGAAATTTAAAAACATGGATGAAAGAACATCTTAGAAATGTCAAAAATGGTGAAGTGGAAAAGTCAGCAGTAGCTGCTCATGTTTGGTCTGAATAACATCTAATTGATACGAAAGCTAGTTCAATTAAACAAATAGAAAAACAAAAAGAACTCACGGTTTGGGAAAAAATCTACATTAAAAAAATAAGAAAAAACTTATGAATTTCGAAACTCCCGGGGATTTTGATTTGATCTGGAGGTTCATCGGTCCACCAACAGAGGGAGGAAAAGCAGTTTTCCTGAATGACATAACATCAGTCGACAAGAAATTACTGAAGATGAAGCTGCCTAAGGTTTGAAACCAGTATAATCAGAAGACTGGGTATGAGGTGAGGAATAAAGTATTTTAATTTAAATCCCAAAGTCTAAGTAATTTGATAAATTAATTATCACAGCAGTGTGAGGAGGATCTTTACGGGTGAGAAAAGAGGGAGACGGGATACGTAGACCTAAATTCACATGGTTGAACTGTATTGAAAAAGATATTTGGGAATAAATGGATGAAAAGGAGATCTAAATTGGGTACCAATCCAAAGGAGACACTAGCTAAACTACTGGCTTGTTAATGGTTTGGTTATTTGTTTTAAGGTATTCTCTTACTGATGTTGGTACAATACTAAAATGAATACCCTCCAATTCAGTTTAACATGTAAAGCAGGATTTTAATATTATAATAAATATGAAAGTTAAAGGTAATAATTTTGTATTTTAAAATTCTTTAATAACTTAAATAAAAACATCTAAATAATTCATTGTTGGTTATGTTGAATAAAAATGTCTCAGTAATAATTAAAGAAATTGCAATACATAAAAGTTTTTGTAAATAATGCTTTTAAAAATTGTTTTAAGTCATTGTTGTCAAAATTATAAATCCTTCTGTTATAACTGTAATAAAAACACCTGCATAACTTCATATCCTTAAATGAAAGTAAACTAAACTCTGATTGGATAAAACAATTAACTTTCTTATTTAAGAAATCAAATTAAACCTTATATCTAAAGAACTATTAACCAATAGAATTTAAAATTACCATCATGTGATGTAATAATGGTCTTAAAATTATAAAAGAATTACACTAGTCATTCTGCATACAACTTTCAACAAAGATAGAAGCAATAAGAATTCTCCTGATAAAATGTAATATTTAATACAAGAAGAATAATTGATTTAAGAAAAGAAAATAATCTATTTTTAATTGACGGTGAAGAATAATTCCATCTACATTTACTTAATCTGCTTGGAACTGAAGAAGTGAATAAATTTGCAATTATTTCTATAAGAAACTTTTTTTTAAGTGTTTTTCGTATCCAGTGTACCAACTTCCAACCCTAAGAAGAGAGTCCGGCTCTACCGAAAATTAAACCCAACCCTAAACCAATAATCCTTTTTTGGGACACAAATACATCTTCAAAATGTTACCATCACATTGAGAACTCACATGAAGAGAATTACTTCTTCACATGTTCCCACTCACAAATATTCTGAATGCAGCTCAGAGTCTGCCCATGGTCTGGATTTAGACTAAGTATAGGTTTAAGGTTTTGAAATAAATAGAAGAATTGGATTTGAAGAGAAAAATTATATACTCAGACTGGGGATTGAACCCAGAACTTTTGGCTTTCTACGCCAATGCTCTACCACTGAGCTATCTGAGAAATTCCAATCTAAATGCAAATATACATTAAGATAAATTCAAATTGACGATTTTTATTATTAATTTAACACTTCTCATAGAAGGATAAATTTAGGCGAAAATTTTTCTCTTCAAATATAATAAATTCAAATGTTTCATACCTCTCCTCAATTGTGAGAAGATGTATGAAACATTTGAATTTATCTTAAATTAAACCTCAGAGCGATTAATTCCTATAAAAGTTGTAAATATATATTGTTAATTCCCGAGTGCCAAATGCTATGAGCATTTGCTCGATCACGCAAATGGCGGCTTCTTATTTAAGAAGACATTAGAAGCTGAAGGTCCTGGGTTTAAACCCAAGTCTGAGCATATCATTTTTCTCTTCAAATATAATTTATCCTTCAATTGAAGTGTTAAATTAATAATAAAAACATTGAAAGAAGCCCCGGCTTTATAACAGTGTTTAAATTCCCATAAATGTCTTCTTAAATAAGAAGCTGTCATTTGCATGATCAAGCAAATGCTCATAGCATTCGGCACTTGGTAATTAATAATGTATAAGAGAAAAATTTGTGTTTGGATTGGAGTTTCTCAGGTAGCTCATTGGTAGAGCATTGGCCTAGACAGCGAAAGATCCTGGGTTCAAACCCCTGTCTGAGCGTATAATTTCTCCACTCACTATTAAAGTATAATTTTTCTCTTGAAATATAATTTATCCTCCAGTGAGAAGTGCTAAATTAATAATAAAAACATTTGAAGAATTGCAATTACAAATAAAGCATATTATGCTATTCTTCTCATATTAAAGAGTCATTCTGTTCTTAAATGTACCAAAATCAAGATAAATAAAACACTAATTAGACCATTCATTAGTTATGCCTCTGAAAGTTGGGTACTTGACTCTTATTAATAAGTTTTGTCTGTTTAATTCTTACCTCATATTGTTGTTTGTGTAAGACGTATGTTTCAAGGCATGTTAGCCTTGTCTTCAGTAGTTACAGACTGGTCTTTCCCAAGTTGTTGGCCTTGGACCTACACTTTCGCACCCTCTTTCTGTGGTCCAAAGAACTTGCTAATTAGGTTTCTCTCCCTTTTTGAAATTCCCAGGGGGGAGAAACCTTATTATCAAGTTCTTTGGACCACAGAAAGAGGGAGCAGAAGTCAAGATCCAGGACCGACAACTTGGAAAAAATTAGTTTGTAACTACTGAAGATGAGGCTAACAAACCTTGAAACATATGTCTAACAGAAACAACAATATGAGGTGAGAATTAAACAGACAAAATTTATTATTAAGTAAAACCTCATAATGTTACTTCCTATTGTATTTTCAAACTTGACTCTTATATCTGTAATCATTTAAATATTTTTGAAAGAGAGGTACTGAGAAGAATATTGGAAGCAGTTTGTGTAGATAACATCTAGAGAAGAAGATATAATAGAGAATTAATACAATTATTAGGTGATATTGATATTGTCTCAAACATAAGGCTTGGCCGTTTGAGATACATTGGACATATTAATAGAATGGCAAATAATAGAAAGGCAAAACAAATCTTCTGTTTACAACCTCAAGAACCAGATTAAGAGAAATATCTAAGAATAGATGGTGGGATTGTGTATACCAGGATCTTCATAAAGTCAAATAACCCATTGGGAAAGGCTTTCTATGGAGATGAATGTCTGGAGGAGGCTCATTAAGGAGGCAAAGGTCTTTATTCGGCTGTAGTGCTATTTAAGAAGAAGATAGGTTTAAGGACTCTCCTATTACTTCATTATCATTCATCATCTATTATATCATCAGCACAATGTAATTTAAATTTAGATGTAGAATTTCTCAGTCACTTCAATTTATGGAAAGGACTGGTTGTTCCTCTCTCCTAACATTGATTTGATTTATATATAATAAAGTCAAATGTGTAGATATTAAATTGATTATTCTATTAAACACAAGGATATGACAGAGCATTTAGTAAATAAAATTATCTTAATCTACATTACATTGGCAACTCAGGTACAACAAAGTGAAACAATACATTAATCTCTCCTCACTTTAGTAAACCAAATAAATATTGTTTTGCAATTCCTCTTAATAATACCTACCTACATGATTTTTAACCATTAGCAGCTAATTCTTCACTAGGACCTGGTACAAGTATTCCAGCTTCCACTGCTTCTCTCTCTAAATCCATCAGTTGTCTCCTTAATCTTGTGGCTTTCAGTCTTAGTTCTTTGTCTTTCTCTCGAAGCGCTGTTATTGTTTCCCAAGCCTTTTGTTGTGGAGTTTGATCAACTACCCAGCGAAGGTACAGTTCTGACCATAAAGACTGAAATGTAATAAAATAAATAACTTTATTACTTATGGAATCTGTAAATTCAATGCCTCCATTGTGCAACAGGTCTAAAAAGCCTAGTAAACTGCTGGCCTCAGAGCCACTTATGTTATTTACAGAAGTAGACGATCATTGAGCTAGTTCAGGTGTGACATGTGGTCAGTATGTCAGGTTCCTCAACTATTATAGCTTGTTTCCACAACATGGAGCCATTGAATTTTATAGGAATTAATACTATAAGATATATATTAAATTTAAGAAAAATGTATCACCTCACCTCAGACTCTGTCTTCTAACTAGAACCAGTTTTAAAATCTTGTTGATTCTATCTTCAGTAATTTCATGACTGTAGCCACCCACACTTGGTCAGAAAAAATTAAAATAGAAAGAAAGGCTAAATTAATGAAACAATCTTAAGAGCTCACAGTTTGGGGGGGAAAAAAAATCCACATAGAAAAAAAAAAAAGAGAAATTAATGAATTTTGAAAATCCTGGCAAATGTGATTTGATTTGGAGGTTCCATTAGTCTACCAACAGAGGAAGAAAAAAAGTAGTACTTTAATATGATAGAACAATGGGACATGAATAAATAAGTTTGGTACAGTCTGTACCCATTGAAGATGGAGCAAACATGCCTTGAATCATATGCATTAAAGAAACAACTATATGAGGTAAGAAGAATACAGATCAAACTTATTTATTAAATAAAACCGAAGAATTTCGTCAGTCGGAGTTATGGCTGAAGATGAACACGACTGTGTTTGAAATCGCGATATCACGGAAGCATGAATCCTATGAGGTGAGTTGTTTAAACAATATGTTCTCCGATGAATTTTAAAACCTCATAATGTTACTTCTTATTGTATTTTCAAATGGCTGTGCAATTACTGAAGATGGAACCAACAAGGTTCTAAAACTGATACAGTTCGAAGATGGATTATGAGGTGAGTTATACAATTTTTCCTAAATTTAAATTGTCGAAATTCCGTAAGCTACCTGGACAGGTGACTTTGCAGAGAACGAATTGTGAGCAACCCAATGGGAACCAATGTACTTGAAACCTTGCTGCTTTATCCAAGATGTCGGACCTTGAAGGCTTCGATCATGTTTTCAGTATATGCGGAGAAGAGGAATTTGATAAGAGTCTACCAAAGAATTCAACTGGAAGAACAGGAGAATCAGTGTAATATCGCACAATGCAGACATCGTCGTATCCGATTTTATTTGCGGGACGCAAGCTTAAATGCGTTCCTCTAGCAGACGAAAATAACGGAAGTGGTTTTATCACTGAGAATTCTGGGTAATTAGATATTTGCATGTTCTCAAAAAAAACTCAGCTCACCAGAGATTGGAAGTAATTTGAGTAGAGACTAATGTATTTGCATGCGGCCCTAAAAGTGTATAAAATATTGAAAAAAGTATACGTAAGGAAAATAAAGAGAAATTTAAAAACCGAGTGAAAGAACATCACAGGAATGTCAAGAACGGGAAAGTAGAAAACTCTGCAGTAGCAGCCCAGACATGGTCAGAAAAATATTTTATCGAAAGAAAAGCTAAATTAATAAAACAAATAGAAAAACCTAGAGTTCATGGTTTGGGAAAAAAATCTACATTAAAAAAAAACGAAAAGGAGAAATTAATAAACTTTGAAATTCCTAGGGAAAATGAATTGATTATGAGGTTCTTCAGTCTACCAACAGAGGGAGCAGGAGGCAGCTCTTCAAGATGACATAACAATGGGCATAAAAATACTGAGGATGGAACCGAATAAGGTCCTGAAACCTGTCTAAAAAAGTCTTAAACTACTTGGCTATGGTACAGGACTATACAAGTATACATAAACTGGTCTACCAATGTGGTGCATAAATTGAAAATAGACTACATTAATGCCATCTATGCACATAGTGCTGAACCTAAGGCATGAAAAGTGTGTGTGAGACAATGGAACATATTTAATAAAAATTACCAAACTCATTGGAGCAACTGAAGGCCAGATCACTCTGTTATTTGGATCATACATTGGATTGAGGAAAGACTGCAGTACGTCTGGTCGATTTAAATATGACCACAAACTCACAGTACGCTCAGACAACTTCAAACGAATTCTGTCAGCTTCACAAGTTCCAAGGAATGTACCTGAAATTTAAAAGAATATATCAATGGTTAAGATTTAAATTAAACCTCATATTGATTTTTCCTATAAAAATTCAATTCTGTTTAATGGTTGGTTGGTTTCTAATGGGAGACAATGAAGATTTGTTTGATTTGTTTACTGGCATCTCAAAAAAGTTTCACTATGTTTGCAATGTTTTCATTTAAATTTGTCATATACAGGGTGATTCACAATAAGTATTACAGACTTCTAGGGGTTGTAGAGGGGACTGTAAAGTTTTGATAAGGAACCCATGTCCAGAAACGTACCATTTTGATGTAAAATAAGTTTGAAGATTGAAATACAATGGGCTGATATAGCATGTCTTGTGTTTCACAATAAGTATTACAGACTTTTAGGGGTTATATTACAAATGTGGTTCCACGTGGCAACCCTGTTGTTCATTGCACAAAGTGTACTTGTGATGCATGCTTTAATACACATGCCACACAAAACCTGGTAGTGTGCTCAATAATTTCTGCTGCCCCAAAATTCGTGCATGAAGATCTTCCCCCAACTCGACAGGTGTAGTACAACCCCTAGAAGTCGGTAATACTTATTCTGAAACACAAGACACACAATATCACCCCATCTTCAAACCTATTTCACATCCAAATGGTATGTTTCTGGACATGGGTTCCTTATCAAAACTTTATCTACTAAATCCCCTCTACAACCCCTAGAAGTCTGTAATACTTATTGTGAATCACCCTGTATATTAAAAGACATTAACATTTCAAGAGACATTTTTTTGCCTAAACCTGGATAAAAGTTCAATTCTGTTTAATGGTTGGTTGATTTCTAATGGAAGACAATGAAGATTAGCTTCATTTATCTACAGGCATCTCAATAAAGTTGCAATATTCTTGCAATGTTTTCATTTAAATTTATCATATATATTAATTGACAAATTAATATTTCAAGAGGAATTTTTTTGCCTAAACTGGGATTTGAATTCAGGATCTCTGGAACGCTGCTTTATCCATTAAGCAATTTAAGCTCCTGATTTAGAGAAGTTTTGCTCTTACAGCAAACTCCTGATTATCGGTGTTAATTGGGACCGAGATATGCATGGAAAATTGAAAAACATGGATAATCCAATTAGTTATTCAGCGCTGTGGAAGTTGATCAGAAATGTATTTACCCACTTTAACACTATTTAAATGCAACAAATATTCATAAAATGTTATATTAAATGTATTTAGATGTGAGTCGTAATTATCATTATTTTATTTTACTCGTAAATATGAAAAAAAAGTGGGACTATTTCCTGTTATGACCACTCTGGTTACAACAGTTATTCAAAATGGCTGCCGTAATCAGCAACAACTACACTAGTGACCACCGATATCCACACTTATAAACAGCAATGACAAATAATCAGCGATTCCCACACTAGCAACCACTGATATCCACACTTATATCCAGCGATGACAAATAATCACCGATGACCACACTACTAACCAGTGATAAACCCACTGCCACAGCATATCCGTGGTTTCAATCTGTAACAAACAAACTCGGTGACTCCACAATGGAAATTTCCAAAATTGAATTGTATTCTCAGAATGTTAATTGGTACTGTTAAATGCGTCAGGGGAGGGGGTTGTAAGTGAAGGTTACTCTATTGTGCTAGTTTCTAAGTGCAGTTCACAGTAACACGTTTAAAAATAAAGAATTTTTTATAACAATACAAAATACAGTAATTTTAAAAAAATACAGTAAAAAAAAGTCATGCCTGGATAATCTGCAAACTGGATAATAAGCGCACAGATGATCAGGAGTTTGTTGTACTTATGCAATCCCATACGCTTGAAGTTGAGAACTTTTGTTCTAGCAGCTTCATGAATATGAATCTCTTATGCTACCATCTGTACCAACTCACTAGATAGATTTTATTCATTATCTTCACTTTTTTATAAACTTACCAAACTGCGAGCAGTAGGAATGTTCAAAGAGCATGATGAGGAATGAAGTACTGAATTCAAAACTGCATGGGAATTGCTGATGGATTTGTCCCACACAGTCTAGAAACAAGAGGAATGTTGGAGCTTGCATTTTTGTTTTACCATTACTGTAACATGACTTGCGATGCCTGATTGGAAATGGATATCCTGCCTGCAGCCACTCACGTTCCACAAGCGCCTCCAGTCTGAAATAGTACACAATATTAAAAGCAGTGTCAACAGATGAAATACAGATATTTATATGGTGGCCACTTCAAAATTAATGCATACAATATTTTTTTTTTTACTAACTCACTGACACTATCGAAACCATGGTTCATGGCTATGCGGACGTCAACTGTCTGTATATCCCTATCCTGAGCTAATGTTTTTGAATTGTCCCTTGTATAATCAACTTCCCCGAAATCATGGTTAATGTTATTTTTCCACCTGTTCTTGGCCTACAATCTGGGTGCTTTCCCTCTGGTTTTCCTACAAGGAGTTTCCAAGCCTCTCTTTCATTCCTCATTCATGTCATATATTCTGTTCATTGCAGTCTATGAGACTTAACTTTTTTATTATATCTGGTCTCCCATTAAGATCATGTAGCTCACTGTTACAGCAAACTCCCAATTATCCGTGCACGTATTATCCGGTTTGCAGATTATCCGGGCATGACTCTTTTTACTGTATTTTTTAAAAATGAAAATAAATACTGTACTGTATTTTGTATTATGAGAAAATTCTCTATTTTTAAACATGCCATTGTCAACTGCGCTTAGGAACTAGCACAATAGAGTAACCTTCACTCACAACCCCCCTCCCCTAACGTGCTTCACGGTCCAACCAACATTCTGAGAATACAATACAATTTTGGAAATTTCCATTGTATCAGTCACTGTAAATTTGTTGTTACAGATTGAAACCACAGATATGCTGTAGCAGTGGGTTTATCGCTGGTTAGTAGTGTGGTCATCGGTGGTTACGAGTGTGGTTATCGCTGATTATTTGTATCATTGCTGGTTATGATGGCCATTTTGAATAACTGTTGTAACCAGAGTGATCATGACAGGAAATAGACCCACTTTTTTTTTTTTTTTTTTTCATATTTACGAGTAAAATAAATTAATGATAATTATAACTTGCACCTAAATACACTTAATATAACATTATATGAATATTTGTTGCATTTAAGTAGTGTTAAAGTGGGTAAATAAATTTATCAACTTCCACGGTGCCGAATAACTTAATTGGATTATCCGTATTTTTCGATTTTCTGTGCATATCTCGGTCCAATTAACATGGATAATTGGGAGTTTGCTGTATGTAGTCTCCATTTGCCTGTCTGTTGTTCTCTCTTTGGGCCAAAAAATGTTCATAAGAACTTTATTCTTAAATTAAACACATTGATTTCATAGTTAACAAAACAGTCATAAACATAATTATATTAATAAAATTAAAAAAAATAATTTAATTAAATAAAAACAAAACTTCAGTTTTATGTGATTTTCATATTTATTTAATTAAATAAGTTATGGATTTTCATCAAGTAAACGCCAATTCAATTGATTATATAAAATTATGTCTTTCTTCTAAATTGATCACTAATATTTCCATCAATCATGAAATAGGCCACAAAAACATTCATTTGCCATTTATAAAATCTTCTGTAAAGTATGATAAATTTCATATAGTTTATAAGGTAAACAAATTTAAACTACTAAATTTTCAGTTTTTGAATTTGTAAATCAATAAAACATATTATTATGTACAATAATCTATAAACTTTTCACTAGAATCTATATATCACAAAACTTGTATAAATATCTTATAAATCCTATAAAATATGGAGCAATTGGCAACTCTATATTTTCAATTGCCAACAATGACTATCTGGCAGCATACCTACACAACATTGGAATCTTCAACTTTCCAAGTTGTGTACTGTGTCAAGGTAATAACTCAACAATGGACAAAGTCCATCTTACTAACTGTGAGACTCTCAAGATGTCACCTACAAGAACTCTGGCTGAACTCTATTGGGAAGCGAGAAAACAAATGGAACACATCCAAGTTAATGGGCATTACACTACTACTACTACTATTTTATTCTCAAATTGCCTGCATAAGTGCAATGTATAGTTTAAAGGTGTTAACTTACCCTCTGACTGTTCTGCAGTCTGGGTTGAGGATGACTTGAGCAAGTGATGTGACTAACAATGTGGCATCTAAACCTTCCGAGCCATGGACAAGTACAGATGCACCTTCCTGCATCAATTATAACATCATATTCATTAACCTTTTTTTATATAGGAATTATCACTGTGAGGTTCAATTCAATATTAAATTAAAATGGAAGGATTTGATAACCTCTCAATAGATAATTCATATCAACTTGTACAAAAATTAGAAAACATTCAATTAGAACCTACAGACAGACTAGTGTCATTCGATGTAATTTCATTGTTTCCCAGTGTCCCTAGAGGAACCACCATTGAGATCTTGGAACAATGGCTAAACAAAAACAAATTAGAAAAAGAAAATATAAAGGAGTTTATAATTCTTACTAAATTATGCATTGAACAGATGTTTTTCACCTATAATGGTAAATTTTATAAACAAAATTCTGGGCTTTCTATGGGAAACCCTCTTTCACCCTTTTTGGCCAATTTATACATGGGAAGTTTCGAGCAGAAAATAACAAGAGGACATCCTTTGATCTTCAAATTTTGGACCAGATACGTTGATGACGTAATTGCTATTGTCAAACAGAAACAAATTGAGGATGCTTTGAAGCTTTTGAACATCCAGAGTAGAACGATAAAATTCACCATGGAAACTGAGATTGAAAGACAAATCCCATTTTTGGATCTTAATTTAACACGAAACAAAGAAAACAGGATAGAATTTGGAATATATAGAAAGAATACTCATATAGACAACTATATTAAAGCTTCGGGTTTCAACCATTTTGCTCACAAAGAGGCAGTGTTCAATAGCTTAGCATACAGATTAGTAAATATTCCTATGAGCCCAGAAAACTATAAAAGAGAAAAAGAATACATAATTAATGTGGCAACAGATAATGGTTATGATGAAAGCATGGTACACAGGAAAATAAATAAATTCAAAAGACAAAAATTAATTAATGAAAGCACACTGATAAAACAAACACAAAAAATAAAATTCAAGAAATTCACTTACCATCCATTGAAACACTACAAATTTCAAAAAATTTTCAAAAAGTTTAATATAAGATTAGCACCTAAGAATGAATACAGCCTTAATAGGATAATTAAAACCAACAAAAATGAAAAAATTGAAGAAGAAAATAAATCAGGAATTTATCAGATCAAATGTAAAGATTGTGACAAAATTTATATAGGAAAAACGAAAAGAAATTTGAAAACAAGGGTGAAGGAACATCTTAGAAATGTCAAAAATGGAGAATTGGAAAAGTCAGCAGTAGCTGCTCATGCTTGGTACGAAAAACATCGAATTGAATCAAAAGCTAGTCTAATTAAACAAATAGAGACACCTAAGGAACTTACAGTTTGGGAAAAGATCCACATTCAGAAAAACAAAGGAAAACTTATGAACTTCGAAGTTCCCGCAAATTTTGACCTTATCAAGAGGTTCATCGGTCCACCAACAGAGGGAAGAAGAAGTGGTTCTTCCGAGCGACATAACACCGGTCAACAACAGTGTACTGAAGATGGGCCTGCTATAGGCCTGAAATCGCGATCTACTTAACAGAATAATGTGAGGAGAGGTAAGAATCTTTTAATTTAATATCATATTCATTACTTAAGTTTCATTCTATATACAATATTAAATTTCACAACACAGAACACTGAATTTACCACATTTACTGAATTTAAAACTTTTTATCAGAAACCTGAAATAAAACAACACTGAGTCATCTTCATTCATTCTTCATTATGTGTATCCAGCCGTACTTGATGACACGAATCCATTGCATATTTATGCTATAAGTTGCAATGGGGCTGCATTTGAACATGCAGCTTATGTGGGCATTCAAGGTGAGTGCCCACGAGGACAGAAAAGAGATATAGGAAAGACAGAAATGAACCCTTCGGCCTCGAATACTCTAATACCATCAGGGTCGAAGAAAACAAGAGGTCAGGCAAGGGAGATTGGATAGGAAAGTAAAAAAGTGGGATCTGGTACTATAATCCACCATGCTGACCAATGCTAATTGGTGGGTAGCCCATCCCTTTTGTTCATATTGCATAAACAATATGTTAACAGCTGCACCACGAGATGGTAGGGATTAGAAGCTGGGTTATTGTCCAGGTTGGTTCCTGTAAGCTTTCAATCTAGAAAGAATTAGAGGGTCTCCTCCCTGATAAAAACAATAACCCTTTGCAGTCGTCTTAAATTTGCCAACTAAGAAATATCCCCAGTGTACATTAATATTAAATTCCATGGTGTGACAAGCCTAGAAGGCCCTTGGCCTGCCAGTCAGCTGCTGGTTTCACATCCACACGTGTCAATCACAGAAGTGGATGATCATCCAGTCAGTATATTGCTGTCCTTAGCCAAAAGGATATATCTTATCTTTTCTTTATTTTCAGTTTTTCTTACCAATGTTTAGTGTCACTATTTAACTAACTAACTCATTGTTATTATGAAACCCTTAGGTTCATGGCCACATGGACAAACCTCTCTATAATTTAAATTTGAAGATAAAAATTTTCGCTCAGACCAGGACCCGAACCCGGGACCTATGTTCTTACCAACTGAGCTACCGGTGCAAGTTCCAATCTAGATGTAAATCTTTCTCTTATATACTTTAGATTGGAACTCACCCTGGTAGCACAGTTGGTAAGAGCATTGGTACGGTCTGGACAAAAATGTTTCTCTTCAAATTTAATTTATCCTTCAATGAGATATGTCAAATCAATTATAAAAACATCAAACCTCTCTATAAATTATGAAAATATATTAGGAAGTAACATTAAGAGGTTCTACTTAATAAATACGTTTGGTTTGCCTTCATCTCTTCACCTCTATAAATCTCTATCCTTAGCTAATATTTTCCAATTGTACCCTGTGTAATTTATTTCTCTCTATCATGGTTAGTGTTATTCTCCAACCTCATTCTTGGCCTATCTACTAGGAGTTTTCCCTCTGGTTTATCTGCAAGGAATTTCCATGCTCCTCTTTCATTCCCCATTTGTGGTACATGTCCTTACCATTGCAGTCTATGAGACTTCACAGTTCTTATTGTTTCTATGTATCTACAATGGCACAACAACCCAATGTTAGGCCTTAGCCTCTCCTTTGTTAGGAGTTACCAGATCAAGTTAATTTAGTAACATTTATTTCCCTACATATGTCATGAATTCTATGTGACCAAATGAGACATCTAGTAGGCAACTGAGGTACTATGAGGATGATGAAGATCGGTATATTTTGCTTATCTAACTAACTCACTGGCTCCATTAAACCCATAGGTTCATGGCCGAACGGACATAAGCTCTCCATACATCCCTATCCTGAGCTAATGTTTTCCTTTCATTCCCTGTATAATCTACTTTCCTCAAATCATGGATAATGTTATTCTCCCACCTCATTCTTGGTCTACCAACTGGGCATTTTCCTGCTGATTTAGGACTCTTTATTCAGGCTTAAGATTCTTTTACAAGCCTGAAAATTTTCAGACTCAGGACCCACAGCTTTAAGTCCCTCCTGGAAGACTTGCTTCTTGGATCTTTTTCAATCCTAAAAATAGATCGATCCCGGCCAGGTTTGAACCTGTGACCCTCAGAACCAGAGGCAAGGAACATAACCATTAGTCCATCAATCAATAATTCTCCTCCAATTCTATTGTGCACCAGCCCTATAAGGCCTTTGGCCTACCAGTCGGCTGCCGGCCTCACATTCCACATGTGTTAATCACAGAGATAGACAATCATGCAGCCATTGTGGGGTGACATGTGGTCAGCATGTTGAGTTCCACAGTCATTATAGCTGGTTTTCTCAACCTGGAGCCGCTACTTATTGTAGCTAGCCAAATGCATCACGGTGCTGGGTGGACATGGTCCCATATTGGTCGAAATTTCTTTCTCCATGGAGACCCGAACCAGCACAAGTCCCTTAGCTCTGTGCCAAGGCATCTTGCCTTAACTCCAAACAATGATACCGAAGATAAAAATCGGAGAACATTTCCTATTTAACACCCAAAAATGAGTTATGTTGTGCATGTGAAACAGATCAAGATAGATGCTGTGGAATGGGAGTTATGAGCTTTCTATGCCTTCTGACACTTACTCATGCGTGGGATTCAAAGTGATAAAAAACCTCTTCAAACTTGGGGAAGGGGGGGTTGTCTTATATTCAGGTAAATACAGTAATTATATTTGAAGAGAAAAATTTTTGCCTAGACCGAGACTCGAACCCGGGACCTTTGGCTTGCCAGGCCAAATGCTCTACCAACTGAGCTACCGAGGCGAGTTACGATCTAGATGCAAATTTTTCTCTTATATACGTTGTAATTCCCTCTCACCAAATGCTTTTGAAACCATTGTTTCTATCTTTGCAAATGGCGGCTTCTTAGTTAAGAAGACATTTATTGGGAATTTAACATTACTTTATAAAGCTAGTAAGGCTTCTAATGATGTTTTTAATATTAATTTAACATTTCTCAATGAAAGATAAATTATATTTGAAGAGAAAAATTTTTGCCTAGACCGAGACTCGAACCCGGGACCTTTGGCTTGCCGGGCCAAATGCTCTACCAACTGAGCTACCGAGGCAAGTCTCGGTCTAGGCGAAAATTTTTCTCTTCAAATATAATTTATCTTTCATTGAGAAATGTTAAATTAATATTAAAAACATCATTAGAAGCCTTACTAGCTTTATAAAGTAATGTTAAATTCCCAATAAATGTCTTCTTAACTAAGAAGCCGCCATTTGCAAAGATAGAAACAATGGTTTCAAAAGCATTTGGTGAGAGGGAATTACAACGTATATAAGAGAAAAATTTGCGTCTAGATCGTAACTCGCCTCGGTAGCTCAGTTGGTAGAGCATTTGGCCCGGCAAACCAAAGGTCCCGGGTTCGAGTCTCGGTCTAGGCGAAAATTTTTCTCTTCAAATATAATTTATCTTTCATTGAGAAATGTTATATTAATATTAAAAACATAAATACAGTAATTCTTGGTTAATCATTTTTAAGCACTTTATGAGAGCATACCTGGTCCAAACACTGTGCTACCAAACAAGCACAATTCAAAGTATCCTTGATATGTGACATCCAATTGGAATTTTCTAAGCGAGAGAGCCATCTGTCCATAGATGTTGCTGTATCATTACAAGCTGTAACAAACACCACATTCAGATATTAATTACATGAGTACATTAATTTCAATGTTACATTCAAATTGGACAATAAATGACAAATTTAAGTCAAAATTGCCTGCCTACTAATAGAGAGGTATGGAGTAGAGTTCAATCCAGATTGTTATGCCAAATATGATGACAATTATTAAATTTTGGATATATTTTTATATATACATATTGGCCACGGTGGACTAGTGGTTATGCTCCGTGCCTCTGGTCCCAAGGGTCACGGATTCAAACCTGGCCAGGGTCGATGGATTTTTTAGGATGGAAAAATCCAAGGAGAAAGTCCTCTGGGAGGGACTTTAAGCCATGGGTCCTGAGTCTGAGGATTTTCAGGCTCGTAAAAAAATCCTTAAGCCTGAATGAAAAGGCTTCAAGCAAAATTTACCAAATTTTCCCGTCCTAGTACTACCTTGGTTTCCCAGATGTCAGTATGAGGCAGAACACTGGCCATGGACCACTCAAAAATGGCATCTATACGAAAACAGGTGTAACTAAATTAGTATGGTTCAAATTCTTCCCTGTAGGGGGAGAGCACCTAAATCTCTGTAAAGGGAAAACATGGGCTTACAATACAATATACATTGTACTTAGTATACATAAAGGGCAGTGATTTTACTTCCTGCATGAGGTAGGTAATATGTAATATTACAGTATAGTTATTTAGTTATTTATAGGTTGGCAATCCCAAAATGTAGGAAATTGAATTTTCAATTATGGTTGCCATTGCTGTAAGTATGACAGAATGCACTATCGTGCAAAAAAATACTTTTATATGTGTCAATCACGGGGCACGCCGTAGCGTAGTGGTTAAGGCACTGCGCTACAAGCCGGAAGGTCGAGGGTTCAAGTCCCGGTGGGGTCAGGATTTTTAAACTGACCCAAACCTTCTGGCGGCACTATGGCCCTGGGGTCGACTCAGCCTCTAATTGAAATGAGTACCAGACGCTGTTCTGGGGTAAAGGCGGCCGTCACGCAGGGCTGACAACCCGGCTGATATCAATTGCTGATTGTCAAGAAAAAGTGGGAGTCTTAACCTCCTACTACCCCAAGGGCCTCCTGAGGCCTGTAGTGGGATCACTTTACCTTAGAATGTGTCAATCACAAAGATGATTAATCATCTAATCATTAAAGGGGTGACATGTGGTTGCCATATTTAATTTTCCATCTGTTATAGCACTTTTCTTAACCTGGAGCCACTATTACTTGTAGCTGTCCAATTTCTTCTTGACCCTGTGTGGGCACTAGTCCCATACATTGGCCAAAATTTCAAGAAAAATTTTCCCCTCAGGGATTCAAAACCAACATACATACCTAACTCTATTCTAGAGCATGATGTCTTATGCTGTTCGTTGATGATGTGAAATAAATTTTATAGTCATTGACATACCTTCAATGAGTTTGGCCAAGCAATCTAACAACACGTGATGACGGTCTATTGGTTTGTTGATCCTTCGCCATTGTGGATAGTATATTTCCACTTCAAAGCCACCGCCACGAGACTGGAACATAATTACACACATTAATAATAATCACTAATAACAATATTATCAAATATGTATTTTTTCTCCCTAAATTTATTTTACTTTATATTATTAAAATTTTATTTAATTTACTTTTTTAAGAATTAACACTATGAGGTATTATTTATTTAGGTAAACTTTTATCACTTGTCTCGTGACTTGATTTTGAGGTTTTTCGGACTACCAACAGAGGGAGCAAGAGGCGACTCTTCAGGACAACAAAACAATAATAAAAATACTGATGAAGGAATAGAAGAAGATTCTGAAACTAGTTTAAGAAGAAGAATATGAGGTGAGTGATAAAAGTTTACCTAAATAAATGTATTTAATTACTTTCTTCAGTGTGGTATTAATCTATTATATAATATTTTGTTTGTATCATTCTCCTTTGCATTAATTCTTTGTGTGTCAGAGTGCATTTTATATTTTGAAAATTTCTGCTAAATTTGTTTTGTTTTATATTATAACCTAACATATTTAATTACCTTCTTCAGTCTAGTATTAATCTATTCTATATTGTTTTGTTTATTTTATTTCCTCTTGTACTATTTTTTAATTTTTATGCGCCAGAATTTATTTTATGTCTTAAAACTGTCACCTAAATTTATATATTTTGCTTTCCCTCTCCCTGTAACTAAAATTTTGTAATGCATATATTTTTAATGTATTATTTCTGTATGAGCACTTGCTCATTTGGGTGGTCAATACTGTGTACATTATTTTATTTGTGAATAAAATTTATTCTTACTCTTGTTTGTTCAAATGTAATAAATGCAAATTGATGAAATGAAGACCACAGAAAAAAACTCACATAATAATTAAAAGAGAGATAATTCTGACATCTGGTGATTTTTTTAAATCTTTCAATTAACAGTGATTGAAATTCGATAAACATGGAATGTCCCAGTGAAATTAACAGTTCAAGTTTTGCTATGCTGGGGATAACAATGATAGAACCTCGTAGCATTTCTACTAAGTTAAAAAAAGTTTATACATTAAAAAAAATATTAAAATTAAGATCTTTTAATTCTTTGTTATTGTGACATTCTTTGTTTTTGTGACATTCTTTGTTTTTGTGACATTCTTTGTTTTTGTCTGTGGTCTTCAACTAATATATTTTCATTTTGTGTAAGTAAAGCTATTGTAAAATTTATGGAAAAACTATTTTTGTTAACTACATACATTACGAAGAAAACCTACTAAAAATTTAATTTAATATTTTTCTTATAAGGTGGCTCCATGGCGCAAGCAGTTAGATGCTTGCCTCTCACCACTGGGGTCCCAAGATTAAATCTTGGTCACTCCATTGGATTTCATGATGGACGAAACAGAGCTTGGGCAGATTTTTCTTGGGATTTTCTCCTGTTTTCCTCGGCCACAATTTCATTCTACCATTTCTCCATACTCATCTCATCCATTTAATTAAATTTTATTCATCTGCCCCCATAATGGTGCATCAGGCATGGTCGGCCGGCACCCTTGTCATTCACAGATCTCTGCATAGGGGGCTTCATCTCACATCATCCTCAAGCCAACCCTGAGTTGGACATGAGTTGACATTTATTTTTCTTACAATAACATAACTGGTTTTATTAGAATAAGTTATGAGGTGGTCAGAAGCAAAAGGGTGCAAGTGTAAGTTTTGCAGTATTGAGAAAAATAGGTTTAAAGTTGAAGATGTATAACCAAATCATAGGCAATTAAAAATTATAACAATCATACTTTTTCTACTCCTAACACATACACTTACATCCCTTAGCCACTAAATAAAATTATGCTTCAAGAATGTAATTATACACCAAACTAATTTATTTTGCAAAAAGTCACTTACACCCCTTTACTTCTAATCACCTCACTTTAGTTTTACAATAAAGAAGAGATTTTAAAACATAGTTCTCATATAAAATAAGTAAATAAATAATTGAAAGTTAAAATGTAACTTATTAAGTTAAATGGAGTTATTGTGATATAGCACCCAAAGATAATATTTTTTAAAGTTTATCAAACTCCAGATGTGAT
Source organism: Diploptera punctata (assembly GCA_030220185.1). NCBI lineage: Eukaryota > Metazoa > Arthropoda > Insecta > Blattodea > Blaberidae > Diploptera > Diploptera punctata. The sequence goes on from JASPKZ010004545.1 coordinate 177,392, forward strand.
AGGATTAGATAGGCTTTGGAAAATCAGTCACCTGTGAATATTCGATTGATGAGAGAGTGACTGCTAGTGTCATGTTGACCAACTTGATAACATGCTAGAACTAATTACCAACATGTTTACTCACATATGTATGGGACCAGCATCGTGAAGCATTTAGGTAGGCACGATAAGTTGAGAAAATCACCTGTAATGGCTGGGGAACCCAACATGCTGACCACATGTCACCCCTAAACTAACAGAATGAACATCTACTTCTGTTATTAACACATGTAGATGTGAGGCCAGCAGTCGGCTGGCAGGCCAAAGGGCCGTCTACGCCTTTTGTGCCATGGAGTTTTTTTTACTCGCATAACTAACTAACTCACTGGCACTATCGAACCCACAGGTTCATGGCCACACAGACATAAGCTCTCCATATATCCCTATCCTGAGCTAATGTTTTCCAATCATTCTCTGTATAATCCACCTTCCTCAAATCATGGATGATGTTATTCTCCCACCTCATTCTTGGTCTACTAACTGGGTGTTTTCCCTCTGGTTTTCCTGCCAGAAGTTTCCATATACCTCTTTCATCCCCCATATGTACCACATGTCTTGTCCTTCGCAGCCTATGAGACTTATTATATCTGGCTTCCTATACATATCATGTAGCTCACTATTACGTAATTTTCCCTGTTCACCTGTCTGTTCATCTCTCTTTGACCCAAAAATCTTCCTAAGAACTTTATAGTCAAATACACTTAAAGTAAGAGCCAATGTTTCACATCCATATAATATAACTGGGAGAATAACTGTTTTATATATTTTCAGTTTAACATTTTTTGAAAAGAGTTGGGACGACAAAAGTTCCTGTAATGCATGCATTTCCAGAATTGAGTCTATGTTTAATATCTTTGTGCATCTCATTCTTTTTTTACTCACATATAAGGGCATTCTATTCCAAGAGCCTACCTACATTGGTGGGCAAATTAGGGTGAGCAAAAGACAAAATTTTATTGCTTTTACTAGTACAGTAAAACTTGTTCAAAGCAAAATGGGACCGATTTTCTTTTTTTTCACATTAGAACAAACATTCTTTCTGCATTAAAAAAAACAAAAAATTAACCAATCAAGCGTCTCTTAGATTATCGAGCCCCACATAATAGGGCTTCCAATATAAACCCGGACCGGCCTCGAAGGGGTTTCACCCGTCAGGGCAGCGTTCTCCTCTCCTTGTCTGCAATTCACTCTTCTCTGCTCCAGCCGCTCATCCTTTGAACTAGGTCATTTAACTAGCGTACATCGATCCAAGATGAGCGACGTCAGCTGCCATTAGAGGCACAGTCGCATTTATTGTGTGTAAAATGGTTATTATAAATGACTAATCATCTCTTCGCTTTCCGCGAGGAATTGTATTCAGAACTTCCCTGGTATAATTAACCACCGCCACCACCGATCCCTCTCCAGATCGACCATCCACGATCTTTTGTGACTAAATTTGAGACCCATGGTTCAGTACAAAATAAGAAACACTAGCTCCCCAGATCTAACAGTGTGTGATTTTTATTTGTGGGGTAACCTGAAAGACAAAGTGTACAAAACAAATCCGCACACATTGGAAGAAATGAAATCAGAAACTTGACAGTGCCCGAACTACAGCGTGTCAATCTAAATGTGTTTACTCGGTATAATGCCTGTTTAACTGCGGGAGGACAACATTTTCAGCATTTTCTATAAGGTAAGAAACAGTTCAAGGACGGGTGGCAGGCAGGGTGAATTGCGGGAGGAAGAGACAGCACTGCGTGCTGGGTGAAACTCTGTAAAGCTAGTCCGGTTTTATATTGGAAGCCCTGTATGTCTTTTTATGTACCTTGGATTAATTGTAGTTCCGCTCCCATTAAAAAGTGAAGTATAGTATGTACAGGCGACTTCTACGGTAACGCGCAAAAAAACAGTCTCGTATCGTCAGCGTTAAAAATGTCTCTTAGGTGCGTATCCTGAAATTAAAGTATGCAGTTTCGGTTTCCACTCACTAACAATACTTTCGTCAACATCCTTTGATTCCTCGCAAATTTCATTCCACATTACATTGTGTCGTCTTTTAAAACAGTCCACAACCAACCTGAATTACCTTGAAATTGTTATTCTCTAGGGATATAGCAACAGCTAGAGCTGGACTTTTGAGCATCAGTTTGGAAATTTGGAGATTTTTTGATTGTGGGCTTGTAAAACACTCCCACACCTTGTTGATTTTTTTTTCTTTCCTCTTCATTTGACCATTTCCTTGCATCCATTCATTCATTATTTTTTCTTTGCTTTTTAAAATCTCATAAACTTGGATTTTTCCACATCTAAATTTAGTAATTATTTCGCGTATTGAGAGTTGTTTTTCTTTATCTTCAATCACTTTCAATTTTTTGTTTAATGACAATGATATATGTGGTTTAGCCATCTTTATTCTGTAAATTCAGAACACTACCTGTGAAAGATTTGTACACAATCGGTCTCAGATCTTAAAGTAATTTGAGATTTTACAGTGCACTGGTTATTTGTAAGACATATGTCACATGACAAATATTTGTTAAGCGAACCTGTATTTTGCAAAATGGGTGTGCAGAGAGGTCGAAAGAAAACTCTAGATACAGGTAGAAAATCTACTTCTTCCGGTGGCAGGAATCATCACTTATTGTTAATTTTCCTAACAGGAATTCAATGAAGTGGAAACTAATTTATTTCTCTCTCTCTATCTTTTCACTTTATAAACATTTTTTTCATGAATTGTATAGAAATAGCCTTCTGTTTCCGCATTGGACAGATTCTGTTTTATACAAAATAAATACATGTAAAATTACTATTATTTTGCTGGGACCAATAAATTTGTTCACATTGGACAGATTTCCGCATTATTCACGTTCCAGATTAAACAAGTTTTACTGTATTTGTGATTTTAATTGGACAAATCTGCATCCCAGATAGTTTACTGACTTTTAGTGGAATTATCACTAAGGTATATTGTTTTATTTTTATAGCCGAGTTGTTAAGGCAAGATGACTTGGCTTTGAGCTATGGGACTTGTGCTGGTTCGGGTCTCCATGGGGGGAAGAAATTTTCTCAAGGAATTTCAGCCAGTATGGGACTGGTGCCCACCCAAAGATCATGAAGAATTTGGGTAGCTACATTAAGAAGCAGCTCCAGTTTGAGAAAACCAGCTACAACAGCTGGTGGATATGACATGATGACCACATGTCATCACTATACAGGCTAGATGATTGTCCACCTTTGTGGATGTGAGGCCAGTCACATGATGGAGTTTAGTTTTAGTTTAGAATATTTAAACTTATAAATTATTTCTCAACATTTTCACATATTGTTTAAAAGCTAAATTTAGAAAATAAATTCAAGACATTCTTTAGAAGGTGCTTGGTCTACTAGCTGGCTACTGGTCTCACATCCACATGGCATTTACAGAGGTGGATTTCTCTGATTTGTATCAGGTATAAATTACTAGACCACAAAGGGAACATACGTATTAGAGAAGAATTAAATACAGAATCATATACATCTATAGTCAAAAATATAGAATAAACTGGAGAGATCACATCAACGAAAGCCAAACTCGAGATATCAAGAGTTGCCCTATACTACAATCTACAAGAAAAATGAAATATAGGCTGACAATTGAAGACATGGCATGAACAACTATTTTGAGACAGAGCAGGCCAGAAAGTCTAATCCTTGAGGTCGATGATGATAAGAATACAAAAAAACTTTAACAAGTTATAACCCAGGTTTTTCTTTTTTTTTTGAATAAATTTCATTACGAAGTAACATTATGGGTTCATATTATTCGTTTTATAGATCTTAATGATGGACAAATTATATTTGAAAAGAAAAATATACGCCTAGAGTGGGGTTTGAACCCAGGAGCTTTGACTCTCTATGTCAATGCTCTGTCCAAGTGAGCTACCTAGGCCTCTCACTTAGATAGAGCATTGACATAGAAAGTCAAAGGTCCTGGGTTTAAACACCAGTCTAGGCGTGTATTTTTCTTTTCAAATATAACATTATGGGATTTTTCTTAATAATAAGGTGAATCCAGAGTCATCTTACCTCATAACTTGTTGTGTTTCATTTGATCATGTTTCGGTATATCATATATACCATCATCAGCTTTTCCAGACTGTTGAAATGTAAAAAATGAGAAATAGAAAAATCTACATTTGGTCAGAAAAGCATAAAAATGATGTAAACACAAAATAATTAAAACAGTTGGATAATATAAAAGAACTCATTGTTTGGGAGAAGATCTACATATAGAAGAATCAAAACAAGATTATGAATTTTGAAATTCCCAGAGAAAAAGAATTTGATCTGAAAGTTCTTTGGTCAGCCAAAAGATGGAGTGGGAGCCAACATCCAGGGCTGACAACATAAAATTCAACAGTCTAGAAAAGCTGACGATGGTATACATGATACAGTGCCTTCAGTATAAGTTGCAACCTTAAGTGACTGGCAACCAGCCAGCAGACCAAGCGGTCGAAGCACCCTCTTTTCCCAGTCAGTGAACTGGCAGGTGGGCAAGCAAAGCAGTTTCCATTCACATTCTCTCTACCCCTTTTTAGTGTTACTTGTGTAACTGTAAGGTACAGACGTGTTTTCCAAAGTTTTCTTAACCAACTTGTAAATTGTGTTCAGCTGTGACTGTGGCAATTTCATAACTGGTATTTTTACTTTTGACAAATGGAAAGAAGAAATCTTACAACAGTACGGTAGTCCCTGAAAATTTTGCCCTCAATTCTCTCATGCAACTGTTCCAAATAAAGTCACTATTTCAAATGCTTGAACATTAGATGAACTTAAAGAAAATATTCAAACTGTGAACTCCTGCATTTCAAGACAGGAATTGGATAGCGTGTTTCAAAATCTTCTTTGCCAGTTTGAACATTATATTGAAGCTGAAGGAGATAATTTTGAAAATCTTTTGTCATAAGGTAAGGAATAAACAGCACAAAAATTAATTTTGTTCCATTGCAATCTCTAATCATTTTCACAGCTACTTAGATTTATTTGGTGAGATTGCCATACGAGGTTTGTGCAACGAGTGGATGCCAGGCACTAGGGTTGCATCTTAAAATGAAACATGTTCAAATAGAACACAAGTCATGAGGTAAGATGACTCCAGATTCACCGTATTTATTTTCTTTTCTTGTCTGAAACTCTGGGTTTCCTATTTCAAATAGCTTGTCTGCAATTCCCCTTTAACAGGTAAATTTCTTCGGTTCGATTAATTACATCCTTCATGGAGAGAGGGCATATTTACACCAATCACAGCTAAAACTACAATCTCTTTCCCATTTTTTGGATGCAGTAGCAGTACAACATGAACTGTGTGTGTCATGTTTTCCTAACTGAAGTCAGGTACCCACTGAGCTTGAGGGCAGCCAATTTGGGCACGGGTAATATCCCATTTGTCACCACAGGGATTCGGAGTCGGTTGATAAATCATCAGTGCTACCCTGCAAACCAGAATAATGTTCGACCTAATTACGTGAAAATACTTTTAATGTTTTTATGCAAATTAAAACAATTTAGAATGCCAAATGACTGTCACATGCAAAACCACGATAAAAATATTAAAATATCTTTTTCCTTATTCTTCCTAAGCAAATTACAATAATTAGGTAAATCCTCGTTATAAAGCCAACTGTATAAGTCATAAATAAATAAAAATATATATCGTCAGAGTGCATTTCATATTTTGAAAGTTGCTCCTAAATTTATATATTGTTTTTATTTTCCCTCTCCCTTTAGCTAAAACTTAGTAATATATATACATACATATATATTCTATATGTATTATTTCTATTACCGAACTGCACCAGAGCATGAGCACTTGCTCATTCGGGTGTCAATACTGTGTACAAAATTTATTTGTGAATAAAATTATTTATTATATTATTATTATTATTATTATTATTATTATATACTCCTTTCAAAATTAAAATATAAAATGTTGAAATATTTACCTTTCAATTAATGAATAAATAAATCCACAGAATAATAAATACAATGAATAACAAACAGTTAACCTGGAGAGAAATAAAATAGAAAAAAATTAATAACACTATTTCCAAAACCAAATCCTGTAGTATTTCAAAATCCATTATTTAAAGATAACTTTCATTTATAAATTCTAACTTTTCTAGAATAATTCTTTCAACCCACAAGTGACCTTGAAACTTTTTATAGACTCTTAAACTCATTACAACTTTTTATTATTGTGTGTAGTGATTTCTGCTCACTGAAATATTGTTTGGCAAACATTAAAATGCGCCCACAATAGTATGAATTGTAAGAGTGAAAATGATTGAGGTGTTGTAAATATAGAAGGTGGACTCAACAACTACTGGTATTTTGAAAATATGTATTTTAAATTTGGGCAAACTCAAAAAAAAAAAATTGTTTCCAGTATTTTTTTTACTCTAGAATGTCTAAATTTCTTAAATAAATATAGTATATAAGATATCTGGGCTGTAGGGAATTAAAATCTAGAACAATACATACATTAAATTCTGCAGAAATTGATTTTTGGAGGCAATCAGCTGGAGTTTCTACAAGAGATAAAATAAGAAACAATATAATTAAACAAAAGGTGAAAGTTCAAACTTCAAGTATTGTGGATTTTATAAAAAAACAATTAAAATGGTTGGGTCATGTAAAAATAATGACAGAATAAAAATTCTCAAGAAGAATACACCTGTAGAAGAAAACAGCAAAAAATAATGTGGATTGAAAGTATTTTGAGAGAGAAAAAGGATTGGACGATGGAGATTGGAATGACAGAGAGATGTCCCGAAACATGCAACATTTCCTAACTAACTCATTGACACTATCAAACCCATAGATTCATGGCTATGCAGACATAAGCTCACCATTAATCCCTATCCTGAGCTAATGTTTTCCAATCATCGCCTGTATAATCTACTTCCCTCAAATCACAGTTAATGTTATTCTCCCACCTCATACTTGGCTTACCTACTGGGTGCTTTCCCTCTGGTTTTCCTACAAGGAGTTTCTATACCCCTCTTTCAATCCCCATTCGTGCCAGATGTCCTGCCCATTGCAGTCTATGAGACTTAACTGTTATTATATCTGGTTTTCCATAAAGATCATGTAGCTCACTGCTATGTAACTCTTCTCCATTTGTCTGTTTGTTCATCTCTTTTTGGTCCAAAATTTTCCTAAGAACTTCATTCTCATACTCATATTTTCTCCTCCCTTAAAGTAAGAGTCCATATTTTACATTCATATAATATAACTGAAAGAAAAAAAAACTGTTTTATGTAATTTTTAGTTTAAAATTTTTTTCGAGACAAGTCGGAACGACAAGAGTTCCAGAAATGCATAATAGCATGCATTTACAGAATTAAGCCAATGTTTAATTTCTTTGTGCACCTCATTCCTGTTTGTAATTATTGTTCCTAGGTATTTGAATTCAGCCACTTTTTCAAAATTTCCCCCATTTGGCATTAACTATCCATTTCCATTATATGACACATTTCCATGTGTGAACATAATGCATAGAAGGATAAATAAAATTGTCCTATATGGATAGAGAAACAATTACATTAATATTTGCATTTTGACGCTTGGATCATTATTATAAAAATGATATTTCTTCATATATAATCCACAAATGAAAAAAAAAAAATCCATGGCAAGTCAGACCTAGAATGCCCTTGGTCTAGCAGTCAGCTCCTGGACTCACATCCAAATCTATTTATCAGAGTTGGCTGATCATTTAGCCAGTATAGGGGTGATGTATGGTCAGCATGTCAGGTCCTCCAGCCGTTACAGCTTATTTTCTCAACGCACAATGATGGGTGGCCAAAATGCCACGAGAAAATTTCTTCCCCCAACGGGATTTGAACCAGCGCAAGTCCTGTACTTCTGTGCCAAGGCATCTGCCTTAACGACTCGGCTATGGTATGGGTCATAAATATAAATAACAAACATTATTTTATATTTCGTGACTAGCCTCATGGTCTTGTGGTCAGAGCTGACTGTAGTTTATGAGGTCCTGGATCAATTCTCAGTCAGACCACATGAATTTTTCCTTAAAAGGAATTATTTTTGGGTTTGTCATGATCTAGAATTTAGATTAAGTTCAGGTTTAAGGACTCTCCTGGTGCCTTATCATAATTTATCTTCCATCTTATCATCGTAGTAACATAACTCCACCTCCTACCTTAGAAGAAGTCTACAATTACCATGAATGTCAGAAATGTCATAAGACAACCTGGCATTAGTAAAAAAATTGTTTCCAAATACTAAGTTCAGCAATTGTTTATAACGAGGATTATACCAATAGTTGTATATTAGATAACATTGATAAAATTATTTTGAGAAAATGTACCAATTAAATTTACCTAAAATTTCTCAATATTCTAATTTTGGTTTTCATGTACATTTTATTTACAGAAAAATTATGATTTTATGAATATCATGCAAAAAAAAAAAGAGGGAAAATTTAACATCTGAAACATAAAAAATACACTGGCATAACACTGAAATTGGCTAAGGATAAAATATTTAGCAATACAGAAGAAAATTAAAATTTTTTACGAATATTTAAAAAATATTTAAGATATAGAATAGAAAATTGATGATAATAAATGGTATAAAAGAACAAGAAACATTGTCCTTTATAAAATGCACTTCAAGAAAAGCAGAGATAATATAAATTAATTGCGATTTTGTTTAACTTAGCTATGGAAATTTGAAACCTATTTTCTCACATATTAAACTATTACTTTATCTCTCTTTTCAATGATACATATATAAGTCAGAGATTAGTGTTTTCTCACTCTTTCATTATCATTTTTATCACTTTTATCCTTCCAGGATTTACATATATGTGTGATTTGGGTGGGTCATGCAATTTTCCTATCATCTACAATATTTGCTAAACAGTCAAACTAGACACAAAAACAAACATCAATTAATAATATACATGAATTTTTATTTCTACAATTATTTAAGAATCCATCCATAGTAATTCTGCCCAAAGGCAGGTCCTTCACTGCAATCATAGCATTTTCATGCTATGTTTGCAGCTTTACTAGGGAATTGGAGGTGCAGTAGCTTCCCGTAGCTTTCCACACCGGTGAAGGATGTTGATGATGATAATGATAAGGATGATGATGATGGCCATATGATTTCGGGGACCGTTTGGGCCTTAAAGTTTTCTTGACATTTGTCTTACAGGTGAGGAAAAACCCCGATAAAAACCTCACCCAGAAAAACTGCCCCGACCAGGGATCGAACCCGGGCCTGCTGCATGACAAGGCAGCACGCTACCTCGAGACCACAGCGGTGGACTATTTAAGAATAATAATAATTCCATGGTGCAACAGGCCTAGAAAGCCCTTAGCCTACCATCCGGCTGCTGGTCTCACATCCACATGTGTCAATCACAGAAGTAAATTATCATCTAGCCAGTGTAGGAGTGACATGTGGTCAGCATGTCGAGTTCCCCAGACATTATAGCTGGTTTTCTCAACCTGGAACCGCTACTTATTGTAGCTACCCAAATGTCTCACGATGCTGGGTGGTCACCAGTCCCATACTGGCCGATATACCATGAGAAAATTTCTTCTCCCATGGAGACTCGAACCAGCGCAAGTCCCATGACTCTACGCCAAGGCTTCCTGCCTTAACCACTCGGCTAAGGCATGGGACTTATTTAAGAATAACTTTTCCTAATTATGGAATCAAAATGATATTAAATAAATATGAAATTATTGTATTGTCACGGGTCCTCTACAAGTATACAAAGTTTCAAGTCGATCCGATGATTTTAAGTGGGTGAAAATCGCATTGAAAGATTCTGTTACACAGATAGATAGATAGATAGATAGATAGATAGATAGATAGATACAGGACAAGTTAATATAAAGCGTGTAAAAAGTCCATCAGGCAGGAAATTTCTTAGCAAGTCAAAGTTATGGTCAGATTTTGCTGGTTTACAGAATACATCTTTCTTTTGTTAACCCTTAAATTGGAGAAACTCAATTTCTTATGCCAACTTATTTAAACGTGTCGGACTGCAGTTTAAACAAACCATGCATTACCGTAAGTTATTATAGATTGCATATTGTATAATTTGGCACAAATTTAAATAATTTTTACTGATTACTTCTCCATTACTTTATTGAAAATAATGCATTAATTAAACCAATGTATCATATAGGATGTGTTGTCGATTTATGGTTAATTAAACTGTATGGTATACAGATAAATTCTCATGAAGTAAACATGGCAGTAATTAGAGCAATTTTTTAAATTTTGGTTTCAGGAAAACCCCCACTACTAATGAATGGATTTCACTGATTTTTATAGAATAACTTCCTTGCTTTATTTCAATTACATTTACTGAGTTCCATTTTGAAAAATAAAAAATTGCAATCACTAGAGCAATTTTTAAATTTCCATCTCAGGTGAACTGCTACTCATAATGGTCCGATTTTGCTGTTTAATAACACAATCTGGTTAAGGCAATAATAAACCAGAAGACAGTAGGTCTAATTTCCAAAAGAGCCAAGATTTTTAATCTACCCTAAACTTTCTTGCCTGCTCCAGATGTTTATGTCGGATATTAAATGTGAGATTGTCTGATATAATCTCACACCAAGAACTATGGCGCAAAACTGAGCAAGCACCTATTGAAAAACAAATAAAGGAAAGAAAATGTAGTTGGATTGGACATACTCTGCATAAACCTCAAACTGCAATAGAAAGATGAGCACTGGATTTGAATCCTCAAGCTTCAAGAGGGAGAGGAAGACCAAAAATGACTTGGAAGAGAAATACGTAAAATGGAGAAAAACTTGTTAGAAGGCAAAGAGGTCAGCAGATGATAGAGCTAAATGGAGAAATTTCATTGCGGCTCTATGCTCTAACTATGAGCGAAAGGAAATCATGATGCTGATGATGAAATCTTCTAGCAATACCATTGCCCTGGAATTGACTTAGCCTCTAATTAAGTACCAGATGTAAAGGGGGTATAGATGGCCATCATGCAGGGCTGACAACCAGGTTGGTTGTCTATAAATGTGGGAGCTTTAACCTCCTCCTCACCATAAGGGCCTCTTAACATTTGTATGGGAATACTTCACTTTTCTTTTATTTTTAATTTTTTTTAGGTTTAAGTTTTTTTTATTATCTTTTCTTTTAGTGAAAATATTTATCTAGTAGGAGGCAATAAAGTATATTAATTAAATAAAAATAAAACTTTAACAGTTTTAATTTTATTTAATTAATGAAAATATGGATTTTCATCGAGTAAACGCCAAATCAATTGATTGATTAATAAAATAGATATATGTTTAAAAATAATTAAGTCATATACAATGCAATTTTTACTTAAGCTTGAAGATTATTAAGAAAAGTTATATAAAAAACTGTTTCTTTTAACAATATAATTTTTATAAGTATCTATTCCTGCTGTCCCCGTTTTGATTATTGTGATACTCTTTTTACAGACCCAAATACTGTTTTTACCCAAAGACTTCATGGTTCATAATTCTTGCATATATTTTATTTGTGGTATTTGCAGATTTGATATTTCCCTGTCCCTGTCTTGGCTTCATTTATAAGATCGTAGAACTATTCATTCCTTTAAGTTTAAATTTTATCACTCATCTCATGAAGGATATGAGGTGAGCGATAAAATTTAAACCTAAATAAATATACCTCAATGTGTGAATTCCTAAAAAAAGTTATTCATTCCGTATCTCTTCTCTATAAAATACTAGACACATCATTACCTACTTATTTATATCACACCGCTTCGTTAGACTCTATGCTACACACAAATTAGACACTTGATCTCATCAGCACATTTTCTTTTATATCCCTTCTCATTACACCATCTGTTACAGTCTTTTACAGTTTATCTTGTTAGAACATGGAGTTCTCTTCCACCCTATGTCAGAGACTGTCTAACTATAACATCTTTAAGAAACAAACTGAAAAAGTTTTTATTAACTAACAGAAAAATCTCACTAATAATATTCTTTAAACATTTATAATTTATTTTATTTAGTGAAAATAGTATTAAGATTTATCAATATTTCAACCTAATGTCTAATATATATATATATATATATATACACACACACACACACAGGTAGTCTGATGTTTCAGGTCCCCTTTCGAGGGTTATAGTGTAATGAAAATGAAACTTGAAACTAAGTGCAAATATGAAATAATAATGTATTAAGTGAATAAATTGTCATCTCAAGATTATATATATCCCGTCCAGGCATTTATTTTTCTTATCTTGTCATATATATATATATATATATATATGATAAATTAATTTATTACATTTTATTATTTTCCTTGTATTTTTTATGTATAATAGATAGGAGATGTTCTTCCTTTGTGTATATTTGTTATTAGTTTTAAATTTTTATCATTAACTTCATTGTATTATTAGATCTTACTTTTATTATTGTTCAGTTTGGCCTGATAATCATTTAGTATCTAATATTATTGTGATATTTGTATTTAAATGTAACATATGTTTTTCCTGGTGAGTGGAAAAGAAGACCACATGGCCTTAACCTCATCAGGCTAAATAAAAAAGTAAATATCCTAAAATAAATTATGTTAATTTTGTTTGCATTCTCTGTTTTATTTACAAGAACTTAATCTGGGATGATATGAGTCATGTTTGTTAGAGTGAGAAGTGCCAAGACACAAATAGCACATTGACATGCTTCTTAGAGGAGAACCCACGCTTTGAGGAAGGTCTTATTCAAAATTCTTGTTGGTTAGCTTTGTGATCCATAAAATGGGGAAGATCTAATTATAAACTTTATGATAAAATATAGTTATGGTATTAAATGTAAATTTATAAATATAGTAATGGTTTATTTTAGGAAGTATTATTTTGAGGTTCTTTTAATCAAGTTTTTTTTTGAGACTGGGAACATCTTATCTCAAATTAATGTTGATTTATTCTCTAACATGTTTCGATATAATCTTCTATATCATTGTCAACTTGCCCAGACTGAATATATATATATATATATATATATCAAATAGAATGCACTGGTAATAAGATATATATAGGAAAAACAAAAAGAAACCTGAAAATTAGAACCAGGGAACACACAAGATATATTAAAAATCTGCAGTTGCTGCTCATGTTTGGTCCGAAAAACACAATAAAAATTTGAATACCAAATTACTGAAACAATTAGAAAATACAAAAGAACTCACCATTTAGGAAAAAAATCTACATTCAGAAGAACAAAAATAGAGTAATGAATTTTGAAATTTCTGCTGATCGTGACCTAGTATGGAGGTTCTTCGGCCAGCCAGAGGAGGGAGCTGATATTGACATCCAGGGTTCACAAAAAGAACTCAACAGTCTGGGTGAGCTGACGATGATATAGAAGATTATATCGAAACATGTTTACAGTCTGATCAAGCTGACGATAATATAGATGATTATATTGAAACATGTTCGAAAATAAATCAACATTAATTTGAGGTAAGATGTCCTCAGTCTCAAAAGAACTTGATTATACACCTAAGATTGATTGATACATTATTTTTTGAAGAAAAAAATTCTGCCTGAACTGGGATTTGAATCTATTATGCACAAGTGCACTAATCATTGTGCCATCCAGACATCCCTGCCAAACACATATTTTTCTCTCTCTTATATGAAGGGTACAGGGTAAAAACCTGGTAAGTTACTTTTTTTTTTAAACTTAGAAAAGTACTTTAAGTTGCACAACATCCACATTTTGTTATCTGTATGCCAAACTTTAGAGGTAAATAAACCCATGACTAAACCGTATCTTTCACTGTTTCATACTTCTAAATGATAGTACTTTCCATGGAGAATTTCAAACTCCATTTTGACAAAAAAGTGACCTATACCTTATCCTTTCTTAGAGTGATCCTAACATAAACAGACACCAAATGTATCTTTTTTTTCTTTTAAATACAATAGGAAGTAACATTAAGAGATTTATTTAATAATTAAGATATTTGGTCTGTATATTCTTACCTCTTATGGTTGTTTTTGTTGAACATAAGTTTCAAGAACTTCTGAGCTCCATTGTCAGCGATTACAGACTGTCACTGTCTGTCTATAATCGCTGAAGATGGGGCTCAGAAGCCTTGTAACATATATTCAACAAAAACAACCATAAGAGGTAAGAATATACAGACCAAATATCATAATTGCCAAATGTATCCTTCTGCGATTCGCACCACAATTACTGTCAGATTGACAGGGAACATGTATGAAGTATATAAGACATGTGATCATTGAATGGAGTGGATTACAAGAAAGCTGGTGATATTTTTCATTGAACTTGTGAAATACATTTAAAATAACTGTTTTTTTTTTACCACTAGTCAAAGGTTTGCCAGACTTGTGTTTTAAAAATTTAGATGGCAACACAGCAAAAGAAGATTCGACACCCTCACCCATTTTGTTTTATCAGAATCGACTGAAGCATGACTCAAATGCATCATTCATACGTAATAATTATTTAAGTTGTAATTATTGATTAGATATGTTTTAGAATATTTTCTGTGTTTTGAATATTATTATTTTCATTCACGAAGAATAACAAGTATATTCAGAGGATATATATTTTAATTTAATGAAGGGAACTACTTTTTTGCGTATTTATTGCTTCTATATCATAGGTCGGTGTCCATAACCAATGAAAAGCAAGCAGGTCACATGGTTTTGTTTTGATGAGGATCACTTTAAGAGCAGATAGACTTTAACAGGTTCTTTTCCTGTACCCTTCATACAATCTCATTCTAAAGTAATGCATCCTCATTGCATGGCAGTATTAGAAGGCTTTGGCCTATCAGCCAGCTGCTGGTGTCACATTCACATATGTTAATCACAGAGGTGGATAACCATCTAGCAAGCATTGGGTGACATGTGGTCAACAGGTCGAGTCACCCAGCCATTATGGCTGGTTTTCTCAATTTGGAATTGTAGCTACCCAAATTTCTCATGATGCTGGGTGGGTACCAGTCCTATACTGGCCGGAATTCCTTGAGAAAATATCTTCCCCCATGGGGGGTCAAACTAGCACAAGTTCCATAACTCTGCACCAAGGTATCATATCTTAAACCGCTCGGTTATGGCAGGGGGCAAATAATTATAATGTATAAATTACTCTAAACGAAATAACCATAATATTAACAAAAATTGTTAGCTTTCTTTTCAAATGATATATATATCATGTCATATCTTAATATATAAAAATTTCGTGTCACGTTGTTTGTCTGCGATTGAATCTAAACTACTGAACTGATTTTAATAAAATTTTGCACACTGTATGCAGTTTGATCCAACTTGAGACTTAGGGTAGTTTATAACTAAATTTATAGTCACATTATTTTTTTATTGCAAATTATTTGTTTATTATTTAACAAAGAGTTATAATTAATTATCTGTGAGTTCCATACGATTCTAACAGATGACGGTTTAAGGTAATTTGGTAAGGTAATTGGTTTATTATTTAACAAAGAGAGATCCAGATGGCTGTGCTTTTTGTTGCAACTGCGAATTTCAATTTGAATTACAAATACTGATTATTTCATAATTTAAGTGTGTTCAGTGTTTATTTTATTTTCAATATTATTAATTTCGTGTATAAGTATTAGTTTTAAGTAATCTGGCTGAAAGACAGCAACTTAATTAAAAATTTTAACGCATACCTTAGCCACAGCAACGCGTGGCCGGTACTTCTAGTATATATATATTATATTATATAGCAGATTTTTGCGGATATAAGTATGAATATGAAAGTTTTCTGCATCTTGGATTCAAGTTCGGCCTCTGGCCACTGATTCCGACGTTTTGGCATGATGCCACATGCCATTATCAAGGAATGATATATATATATATATATATGTGTGTGTGTGTGTGTGTGTACCAATGTTGTCCACTGTACTTTTTTGCTTCAGATTCTATTTTAGGCAGACAGATGCCATTTAATACTGTTTATTTTCAATTTATATGCAATTTTGGCAGGCGACTTTGCATAGACAATACAGATATAAGAAGAAGATAAAAATCTTATCTCGATAAATAATTATTTTAAGAGATGTTGGAATTGGAGTTTTTCATTCACTATCAGGACTTTTCTCATCATATTTAACATGTCATCATATCATTACAAATAAATAAAAAAATAAACATGCTATGTCACCTTATGTTAAAATCGTCTGTAAATTAAAAAAAAAAGTATAAGTGATTTAGAAATCACGCTAAATAAATATCATTGGAATATCAAACATTTCTTGCCATAACAACACTTACATAGAATATGGGAATTTTGTTTGAAATTGTGAATCGCTGGTTGGTCCAACAGCGACAAGAGGCATGGAAATAAGTTGTTTTTCCCCTCGCAGCTCTTCCAAATCAACAAACTGATTTCAAGGGGTTTATATATTGAAAATCAACCACTTCACCTCTAAATCATGACTGCTCAACATTTCCACAACAGAAATAAACAGCCGATTTTACATATCTGGGTATTTAAAGAACTTGCCAAATAAAGTACAAATATACTGTTTGTCATTGTTATTATTCACTATTTTAATTAAATGAACTTTTCTTGGGAGTTTAAGGGTCGAATGTTTGAACGCATTAGACAGTAAAAGGCGTTCTCTGCTGATAAAGTTTTATTCAAACACATTTTTCTTACTCAGAAATCTATTCACACGGTAATAATTGTAAAGCTACCTGACAAGGTACCTTAAGATCGTAGCTCAAGATATAAACTTATGTGAAAATCCCGAAGGGAACCGATGGTAACCGATGTAGTTTGAAACTTATCCAAGATGTCGGACCTTGAAGACTTCGATCATGTTTTCGGTATACACGGAGAAGAGGAATTTGATAGAGTCTACCAAAGAATTCAACTAGAAGAACAGGAGAATCGGCGTAATATTGCGTGTCGCAGATGTGTTTGTATACGGTATTATTTGCAGGATGCAAGCATAAATGCATTCCTCTATAGCAGACGAAAATAACGGAAGTGGTTTTATCGCTGAGAATTCTGGGTAATTCGTTGCCAATATTACGAAAACGTCAACATTCATGCATGACCGGTTAAGGTGGCCGTTAATTCGATCTCAGCTCACCAGTAATTGGAAGTAATTTGAGTAGAGAGTAATGTATTTGCATACGACCCTAAGTGAACCATTGAACATATAGGACATGCCTCCCTGTTGGTTTGTCAAAAGTGAGATATGGTTCTAGAACAGTAAATTCATTAAATAATGATTTGTGTTTCATTAACATAAGCTAGCTTTATCGCTTCAATAAACATCTGCTAACTACAGTACTGTAATTGGAGAGATATTAGTTCTGTAATAGCAGGCATATACTTATACATAGCTGGTATATATTTGATGTTAAAATTTCAATAAGGCATTTGAAAGAGAAGTTTCTTAGCATTAACTTGGTGTTTCTGCATTGTACAGTAACAGCGAGTTTAAACACAGATTCAGGCCACAAAGATGTGTTTAGTTGAGGTTAAGGACAATAGTGTTTGTGTAACAAAGAAAAGGTTTATCAAATCATCAAATTTAACAAATCAATAGTTCCTGGAAAGATATCTCAACTTTTGACAAACCAAGCAACAAACTAAGTTCTTATTGGAACAGCAACAATCTGAAAAGTATGTTTAAATCATGATCATAACTATATAATAATGAAATGATAATTATATCATTTTCACAGTTAAATTCCAAATGCTACATTTAGTACAGAACAATTAGAACACACCAAAGGTTTGATAATTTAAAAAGTAGTATAATTAGTTGTGCATGTATCTTAAAATAAATATCCTCAACCTGTGTTCAACTCAGGATAAGGTAGAGGAATGAGATGAGATCCCTACATTTTTGGAGGTCTGTGAATGACAAGGATGCCAGATGACCACTCCTGATGTACCGTCACGGAGGTGGATAAATGAAATGAAACAAAATGGATGAGATGAGTATGGAGAAATGAAATTTGTGGCAGGGGGAAGACAGGAGAAACCCCGAGAAAAACCTGCCCAAGCTCCGTTTTGTCCACCACGAAACCCACATGGAGTGACCGAGACTCGATCTCAGAACCCCACCGGTGAGAGGCGAGCATCTAACCGCTTGTACCATGGAGCACCTTTGTGTATGCATCTTAATAATTTAAAATAAAACTGGTATATAAACACTGATTAGCTGTAGGAGAGTGGTTTGGTTCCATGTACATACTGTATATATTCTTAAGAGACTGAATTAGAAATACATACTTCACCTCATATTTTGTTTTTTAATATGAGCATGTTTAGATAATAAAAATTCTTCAATGGAAATTAACATTATGAGGCAATTAACAATTTATATAAGTGAATCGAAAGTAACTTTTTACATCTCATCTCATAAAACTAATTAATTCTCACAGGACTGGTTCAGAAACTGTTGCTTCTATCCACAGCCAACACTTAGTTTGCTGAATTTCTGCCATCACCATTAACTTTCAAACTGAAATCTGGTGTTGTGATAAAATTTCATCAGTTTTGTTTTTTTTAATGTATATTTTTTTCCAAACAGTGAACTCTTTTAGATTTTTCTATTTGTTTTTAAATTAAAAAACATTAATTTTGAAATTCCCAGGGAATGTGATTTGATTTGGAGGTTTATCAATGGAGGAAGAAGCAGTGCATCATCTCGACAGAACAACAGTCATGAATAGAGCAAGGAATTTTATGAAATTTAATGTTTTAAATTGTTAGAGAGCACTGAGACAAAGTATCTTCACATTTTATGATGTGCAGAATCAAATAAGACCAACAAAAAAACTTCATATTTCATAATATTTTGGCAAAATATTCATATTTTAGTGAAAATTTCATATTTTTCAACTTTGATATTCTGGCATTTTTTTCAATAACAGATCTAGGAATTTATTAAAAACATTTTCGAAATTACTGTAATTCTGAAATGTTTTGACAATGTAATATGGTAGACTAGGAAGAAGAACTGTTGGAAGACCCAGTAAAAGATGGATAGATAAATTTTTCTAACATGAGATCAGAACAGACCAGCAGGTCTAATCCTTAATGCTGCTGATGATGATGAATATGGTAGACAAGTGAAAATTCCTCAGTGTCCCATACTGAACAAGATAAATGCATTTGATAAAAGTAAATAATTGGATGAGGAGATATGGAATGACAAGTTAGATAATGTTTTTGTCTGAAATTCCATCCCTACAACAAAAACATGACCCTAGATGAATAAGCATAACAAAAATGTAGAACAATAACCTACCCTTCTAGTCAGGTACAGCAGCCAGTTCCTTCTTGCTATTAATACCTAAGAGCAGTCCTTATTTTGTGAGTGGATTACACCATTTAATTGTAGTAAAGACTGTTGCTCCTAAACGTGAAGCAGTGTTTTTTGAAATTAGTGAAGTTCTTGTAGGTAAGGCCAACATTATTCTCACTTACATCAAACTACCAAATATAGCATAACAACAAGTATACTTGCATAACATAATGTGATGCAGAGTGCACTTTTTCAACGTATAAAACGACAGGCAGGTGTTATAGTTTGCTATATCAGAATATATAAGAAGCTTCTACCTGTGTATTACGAACATAATTGATAACTGGATCGTTCAAAGAACAAGTAGACTAAAACGAGACACTGTGCTAGGCCCATTTCTTGAAAAAAAAAAAAACTAATGTTAAAGTAATTCTAACTCTGTTTCACCATGTTCATAGTTGATTAAATTTTACTGTAATTGCAAAGAGAGTTCTGAAACAATCCCCAGAATTAATTGTGGATTAATAACATCTTGTTTCTCCAAATATAACATACTGGACTTGGTCTACTTGTGCTCTGAAACAATCAAATTTAATGTTATTGTTATATTTCGCATAAATATACTGGAATTCAAATATCTTCATGCAAAATAAATAGAAATCATCCAAACTTAATGGGAGGTTGAAGCTTCCATCTTTCTAGACAATCGGCTCGAGTCATTCACCGGGATTTTGCCCCTACATGATGACTGCCTTTAACCCCAGAACATACTGTGTCTGATACTTATTTCCGATAGGAGCTAAGTTGACCCCAGAAGGTTTGATTCAGCTAAAAATCAGACCCCATCGAGACTAGAACCCACGACATTCTGGTTTGAGTGTGATTCCTCAAACAACTACACTATGTCGTGAGCCATGAAAATTGTTTCAAATCATGAACATCATATTTTATATTGGGCCAGAAATAATTAAAAAGCTAATTAAAATGGAAATACAGTAAACATCTTTATTTCTTGAGCCACAAATAAGGTCTGGTTGTCTCATTTATGTGCTGTGTACGTACATTTATAAATTATAAAGTACGCGTGCGTGAAAAAGTTTAAAAAGTAGTACCTTCATAATATTTTTGTGTCATCATTTCCATATTTTTCATATTTTATTATTATGATTTCATATTTTGGTACAATTTTCTTCATATAATTCCTTGCTCTAGTCATGAAAATACTAACAATGGAATAATTATTTAAGAAAAATTGTATCACCTCACCTCATATGGTCCCGAGTCTGAAGATTTTCAGGTTCGTAAAAGATCCTTAAACCTGAACAAAGAAGGCCTCTAAGCAAAATTTACTGATCTCAAATATCCTAGTATTATTCATGAATGAATGAGTCATTTTTTATATCTTACCTCACAGTTTATGTTTTCTTAAACATGGGAACAGCAGTTTTCAAGAGGAACATCCCTACCATTTTCAACTGATATTATGACTACTGGATTTTCATTAGAATCTCCATCTATAACATTGCCATCTAGTGTTGATTTTATGAACTTTGAGATCAGGTCAACATCAGATGGCAACATTATAGATAGAGATTCCAAAAAAAATCTGGTAGTCAAAATGTCGGTTGAAAATGGGAGGGATGTTCCTCTTGAAAACTTCAGTTCCCATGTTTAAGAAAACATAAACTATGAGGTAAGATATAAAAAATGACTCATTCATTCATGATTAAGAACCTCATAATGTTATTTCCCATATTTAACTATGAATCCAAGTAATACCTTAATTGCCTACTAGATGTCTCATTGAGTCAGTGTGTTGACCACATGCCACTCATGACATCTTTGGGCAAATAAGGTAACTAAAATGATGTTTTATTATTCATTTCATAGAATGGTTTCGTAGCATTTGGCACTTGGGAATTAACAGTGTATATAAGAGAAAAAAATTGTGTATAGATTGGGAGGTAGCTCAGTTGGTAGAACATTCACATAGAAAGTGAAAGGTCCTGGGTTCAAACCCCAGTCTGAGCATATTTTTTTCTCTTCAAATAACTAAAATGAACTTGGTCAATTAACTCCTGACAAAGGAGACACTATGGCTGAACAATGGGCTATACCATTAATCATCACCTCATATCCTTCAATAATATGAAGGATATGAGGTGAGATGATACAATTTTTCTTACATAAAAATACGTTTTAGTGTTAAATCCTAAAAAGTCAAGATGGAATAATTATTCTGAAACCAATTAAAAAAGACGACAAAATATGAGGTGAGATTATATTTTTAATACCTCATAGTGTTACTTCATACTAAGTTTAAAAAATATACATTCTTCAAAATTAGTAAATTATTATACACAGCCAAGCTAATTAATAGTAAAGAGAACAAATTATGCCTGAAGCAGGAATTGCTGGTTGAATGGTATAGAATGACTGGATAGCTCAATTGGTAAGAGCATCAGCATGTACAGCTGAAGGCCCTGGGTTCACAGTTCAGGCATAAATTTTTCCCTTTACTATAAATAAGCATTCTTGTTTCACAGTAGAAGACATAAATGAGAGAGGGAATTCTATTATCATATGGCTAAAATACAATTATTTAAATAAAAATTAAAATATATTATTTAAGTTGAGTCAAGAAAAGTTATATCAATGAATAAATTGGAGAAAATGCTTTAACATCTCACTTCATAAATGTCTTCACGATACCAGTTTCAAAAGTATAATTTTACTTCCATCTTCAGTCAACTCCAACTTGGATGTTATTATTATATTATTATATAAAGCTTTCCTCATTAGAGGATTGCCACAAGGACAAAGTGATACAGACAATTAATTTTCAAAATTGATGAAATACATTTTGTAAATACATTAAAAAATTTAAAACTGTAATTGAAGTATATTCTATAAAGTAGAAATTTTGTAAAGGTGATTTCTTAAAATTGAAATTGATCCTCTAATGGCAGCGATGGCAATTTTAGAAAGATGCACTCTGTCCAAATCTAAGAAATTCTAAAATTTAGCTAAGAATCTTGGTATAGTATCTCTTGACCCGATCATCAATCCTATGACAGTTATACTATCTAATTGGTATTTATCTTTGTAGTAGTCAACTTGTTGGCTAAGTAAAATTATACTTTTGAAACTGGTATCGTGAAGACACGCAACTTTATGAGGTGAGGTGTTAAAGCATTTTCTCCAACTCATTCATTAATGTAAATACCTCATAGTGTTACCTCCCACTTTGATTTTGATTAAAAAGTTATATCTTTCTTCAAAATTTATATTCTTGATCTGAATGAATAATTTTTAGAAGATATCCAGGAAAATCTAAAAGGAATGTAACAAATGGTTTAAGTCTACTGCTATGGCATGACCTTGGAGTTTAATTTAGCTTCTCTCATTTACATGACACACTTAATGTACAACGTAACACATCATGGGAATGTGAAAATTACAGAGCAGTAACATAACTGTCATTGTTCTCTTGTATCTTGGGAATATAGCTACAAAACAACATTTGTTGCCATTAAATATTTGGAGAAAAACAAAATATAATCTTTGCTATCACATGTACAATAAATACTCTGCAAATGAAATGTTATTTTCTTCTTTTTTTTTAACACTGAATACAGTAGAGAGAAAAGGTCAAAGAGATTAAGGTGCTGGAAGGATAAAATGTACAAAAAATAATAGCAATGGATTTTAATGTATTTACAATAGACATATGAATCTTTATATAATGAAAATAATTCATTTTGATGTTATATTTAATTTAAATGGGAATATAATGGCACTGTACGTCAACTATATGTAGACTTGAAAAAAGGCATACGATTCAGTTCTCCTTCTGGAGTTTGGAATTCTTAAAAAGTTACTTAGACTTATACAAATGTGTCTAAATGGCACAAAGAGTAGGGTGCGTGTAGGCAAACAGTTTTTGGATACTTTTGAAAACCACAATGGGTTAAAGCAAGGAGATGCACTATCTCCTCTACTATTCAATTTTGTATTAGAGTATGCCAAAAATCTTTGGAGAATGAAATTTCTCAGAAGGACAGCAGGATACATTCTTTCAGATCGAAAAAATAATGAAGACATTTTAGAACAATTAGAAGTAGAATCAGTAGAAGAAAAACTCAACAGATATAAATTAAACTGGTTTAGACCATGTAAAAAGAATGGATAGTTTATGAATCCCAAAATTATATATGTATGTACATGTATGTAGCTAATGCTCTCGAGTTAACAACAAAGTTATTCTCCTTCTTGCTTCCCAATACTTGAATGTAACATCTTGATAATTTTGAAGAGCTACACAGTTTGTTAAATGTTCTCAGTCCATTTCCACACCTTGAGAACACAATATACACTCAGGAGACATTAATACACCAATTCTATTAAGATGATTTCCTAAGCAATCAATGTCCTATAGTAAGCCTCAGTATAGCAACTGCAGATTTTTGTGGTAGTTCTAGAATTATAGATGTATTTTCATCATAGTATATTCATGAATTTAGACCATTTGTTGACCTGTTTTGGCCTCAAGAGAAACACCATCCAGAAGTCTTTTGAGTGGATGTCCTGGTCTTCTTCCTGCAGGTTGATATCTTAACATTTGTTTGGATATCCTGTGATCTTCCATTCGATGAACATGTTGCATCCATCTTGACTTATAATCAGAAATTTTGTTTTCTAAAGGTTCCATGTGGAATTCTTCTAAGATGTCTTCATTTTTTTTTGTGATCTAGTAATGTGTATCCTGCAGTCCTCCGAAGTTATCTCATTTCAGCAGATCTAAGTCTCTGTATATACTTCTGTTTCGACGTCCATACTTCGCTAGCATACAAAAGAGTTGGAAGAGCCAGTGTTTTATACACTTTTAGTCTTGGATTTTTGGATTTTCTAACAGTATTTTTATATTTGTTTGACTTTTTCAATTAAATTGGAATTATAATTATTAATTTTTTCTTTATAATTGTTTTAACTGATTCATAAGAAAATGTATTTGTAACTTTCTGCTTAATTTTACATCCTTTTTTTTTTCTCTCGAGTATATCAGCTCTTTGATTTCTATTCCAAAATGGGCTGGAATCCATTGTAAGACTATATGAGGCATTGCGGATATTAGAGATGAATTATCTCGGAGAACCACTATAGTTTAAATACAAATAAGCAAGTCAAGTTTGATCCGCAATGCCTCATATCAAGTTATTTTGAATATGGAATCATCTTACCTCAATTACTAGATTCAAAAAAAAACTTGATAAAGGAACCTCAAAATATAACTTCCTAAAATAAACCATTAACACCTCATATGTTTACCAAGTTTCTCAAAAAAAAACTTGATTAAAAGAACCTCAAAATATTACTTCTACAATAAATCATTAGAACAATGTGAATCATGTTTTATATTTTTAATATTTTTCCCATTTTTGGATATATGGTTTATGCTATGGCCTGAATAGTGGCATTGGAATCTGATAGAATGACAATATTTTTGAAATTAAAAATGTTTTTAAAAGAGAGATTAATAGCTGCTATTTCACCATCAAAATTAGTAGTATTTCTTCCAGCGTGTTTATAAAAGGAGAAGAAATTACATGTTCCACCTGCCCCTGCTCCACTCTCATCTAAGAGAGAATGATGATGCAATATAAGCCCAAAGGACATCGTCGACCTGGAAGACCTCTTAAAAGGCTGCTGTATGAGGCCAAAAAAGGTCTACAAAGGTCTAATTTGTGACAGATTATGATGATTTAAGTTAACATTTTCTAGTCCTGGACAAAATTTTATTTTAGAAAGAAAAAATTAATGTTCGAACTGGGACATGAACCTCGGATCTCTGGCTATTACATACCAGCATGATAATCATCATTCGAGCTACGATATGAACATCAACAATTCTTAAGAAAATACAATAGGAAGAAACATTATTAGGTTCTACTTAATAAATAAGTTATGTCTGCCGTCATCTTATCTCATAATTCGTTGTTTCTTGTAAGATGTATTTCAAAGCTTTACAAGAAACAACAGATTATGAGATAAGATGAAGCCAGATGTAACTTATTTATCAACAATACTCCTCTTATACAATTCTCTATCATCCGAAAGTCGATAGCCGGCATTACCAACAACACCCTCTGACGACTTCTATTCAGAAGTATTTTTATTGAGAATTTATACATTACTTTTAAGTGGTAAAGCTTAAATATCAAATAACTCACTGCCATTATCAAACCCATAGTTCATGGCTACGCTGACATAAGGTCTTCATACAGTCCTAACCTGAG
This sequence comes from Diploptera punctata, assembly GCA_030220185.1. Lineage (NCBI taxonomy): Eukaryota > Metazoa > Arthropoda > Insecta > Blattodea > Blaberidae > Diploptera > Diploptera punctata. The sequence continues at coordinate 203,041 of JASPKZ010004545.1, forward strand.
CTATTGTATTACAAATCCCTGTAATCCCTCAAATCATGGTTAATGTTATTCTCCCACCTTGTTCTTGGGATACCTACTGGGTGCTTTCCCTCTGGTTTTCCAACAAGGAGTTTCATTCCCCATTCAAGTCACCTGTCCTGTCCATCGAAATCTATGAGATTTAATTGTTCTTATTATATCTGGTTTCCCATAAAGATCTTCTAGCTCACTATTAAGTAGTTTTTCATTAGCCTGTGTGATCATTTCTCTTTGGTAAATTTTTTTTAAGAATGTTTTTATTGTTTTAGTTTAGGAAGTAATATTTTGAGGTTCTTTTAATTATTTTATTATTCATTTCATACAGCTCAACGATGGATAAATTATATTTGAAGAGAAAAATTATACGCTCAGACTGGGGTTTGAACCCAGTCTGGGCATATAATTTTTCTCTTCAAATGTAATTTTTCTAAGAACTTTATTCTGAAATACTCATAATCTTTTCCCTTCCCTTAAAAGAAATTGACTAAAAGCTTTATACAAAGACAAAGATATAACAGCACACATTAAAGCCAAAAGAGTTGAGTGATTGGAACATGTATATAGAATGGACACAAACTGAACCTCCAAAGTAGTACTGATGTAGAACTTGACTCTAAAAGAAGAGGTGGTCGACCCAAGATTAGATGAATGGAACTGGAAACAGTAATTGGAGGTAGAAAGTAAACGACAGAATAGAATGGTGAGCTGTTGCTCGGGAGGTAAATTTTTAAGAGCTGTAGTACCGAAGAAGAAGAAGATAATGATGATAAGGAAATGCCTTTTTTATCATTAACATTAAAATCCATTGTAATAAATCATCAAGTCACAGCATGTCTAATAAATTTTAACTGAAACACATCAAAGTAAGGAAAGAACCACTAAACAAGCACCGCACATTTCACTGAAAAGAAAATAAATTTAACAAAGTGCAGGAAATAAAATATCAAGAAAAATCTGTTAAAACTATGAATTAATTTATTTCTTACCTTTGCAGATTGTGCTAATGTTTGAGTTCTGGTATCAATAATGTAGCCACGTTTACCAGGTCCGAGAACAGAGTTGATGAGCCTTTCATCTTCTTTACATCTCTTTGAGTTGGGGCCTGTCATGGGTTGACTACTTCGCATCAGAACACTCTAAAATCAATTATTTAATGCATTAAAAATAATCATTGATTGAGGAATATGAAAAATGGAGATTAAAAAAATAATATAAATAAAACACAATATTCAACAATCAACAATGATGAAAAATATCTTACAGCAATGAATGACATTAAACATTTAATCAAAATTATAGTGAGAAGTAACACTGTGAAGTTATTTTCAATTTATAAATGAGTTGGATAAAATGTTTTTACATCTCACTTTATAAAATTCCATGTTTTCAACAGTTTGACTGAAGATGAAAGCAAATGTCCTTTGAAACTGGTATCATGAAAACATGGAACTTTATGAGGTGATATGTAAAAACATTTTATCCAACTCATTTATAAATTGACATTAAAGATGTCAAGAAATTTAGATATCTAGAATCAATTATACAAAGGAATTGTCAACTGTTGCATACCGAAACCTACCTTGAAATTTCTCCCAGAGACACGTTATGATGTATTAAGTGTGTGCCCAAAAGATTATCTACCACTTTTAATTACAGACACTAAAATCCAGCACCAAATCTCTCATTTAAACTACAGGGAAGTAAAAGAACTCTTGAATTGGTAGACTGGATAATCCTCACAACCTGCCGACCAAACCATGCCCTGCCATACTACACACCACTCTATTCAAGCTGATACATACTGGATTTCTGTGCTGAACTTCCCATATTTAACTATGAAGATACATACATCTGCTTCACACAGGATTGTCATTGCTAGATTCTGGATTCCGCTTCTGTACCTTGCAATTAAAAACAATAGATTTTTTTTTGGAAGGCCTTGGTACATCAACAACACTTCTCTGGTAAAAATTTCAAGGTAGGTTTTAGCATGCAAACCCTCTGGCGGCACTATGGCCCTGGGGTCGACTCAGCCTCTAATGGAAATGAGTACCAGACGCTTGTTCTGGGGGTAAAGGCGGCCGTCACGCAGGGCTGACAACCCGGCTGACATAGAAATGCCGATTGTCTAGAAAAAGTGGGAGCCTTAACCTCCTACTACCCCAAGGGCCTCCGGGCCTGTTGTGGGATCACTTTACTTTACTTTACTAGGTTTTAGCATGCAGTGGTTGACAATTCCCTTGTTAGAAGAAGAAGGTTCATCACAATGAGAAATAGAAAAAAGAACAGGAGATGGACAGAGAGTAATTGGCATGCTGAACTCAGTATTTATAGAGTAAAAAGGTGCCAGGCTAACAAGTTATTAGCAACAGAGATGGATTACTGGAGAAGTTCAGCACAGAAATCCAGATTAGAAAAAAATTAGAAATGCTGAAATTGGGAAAATTATGAAAGTTGAAAGAAATGTGTTTTAAAAAAAAATTAAGATTTTGATGCCATCAGTTGCACTGGCTCATGAAGTAAGTGTAAGCACACTTTTAGCACCAAATATTTAAATATAGTTTTATTATTAAAGAAAAATGTAAACGCTATGAGTCCTATCAGAGATTCTGTGTTTTGTACAAATGGTTATGAAACTATTAACACTAATCTAAATTTTGCATCATGAAGCTAAGCGCCAATTGTTCCCGCTCTTAGATTGTTGTTGTACAACTGTCAAACAAGGAAAATAACTTCAATAATACAAATATCCAATATTGTTAGTTTGGCACTACAATAAATAGTGAAGATTGACTAAAACTTTAAACCTATGACTTTAAACCTATTTTTATCAAAACTTATATAATGGCACATAACCGGTTGATGCATAACACAGCAAAATATAATATCAAAATAGACATACAAGCTTAAATTGGTATATACCCAAAGATCCTAGATTGAATATGACAAAGATTTTTATGTTATATTTAAATATTAATACTTTCCAATACTAGCCAATATTATTTTGAAAAGAAAAATTAACACTTGAACTAGGACTTGAACTTCAGACCTCTGGTCCTATGCACCATTATGCTATACGTTACACCATTCAAGACATGATACAAAGTCAACATTTCTTTCCTCATATACAATTCTTTAATCGTCCGAAGGCAAATAGACGGTGCTACCAATAGCCAACGGAAGGCTTCTATTGAAGAAGTATTTTAATGAGAATTTTGCACTACCTTATCGTGTCTTGAATGTGTAACAGATTGCATACTGGTGCATAGAACCAGAGGTCTGGGGTTCAAGTCCTGGTTCAAGCAATAATTTTTCTGTTCAAAATAATATGACAAAGATGTTTGAGTGCTTCAAAACAAAAACAAAAATTCAAACTAAAAATGATAATACATTATTTTTCATTGCTATTTAAAATTTAAGAAATACTCACTCCTCCATCATGCCTGTAGCTCAGAACTGGAAAGCGACCACCTTCCCTGAAATTAGCAGCTGCTATTATGGTCTCATCATCCACTGATTTAGGCACCACAACGGCACTAGGGTATGTGGGGCAAATCTGCAATAAATCATTTATAATATAAGAGAGAGGTAGTGAAATTAACAAAAAAAGCAAAAACCCAAACAAATATAGACAGAAGAATATGTATTTTTTTAAGAGGAAAATTTTTGCTCCAACTGAGATTTGAATCCAAGGTCTCTAGTTCTACATACTACTTCTTTGATCAAGCATGCTGTACCGAAATCAAGTTTTCGATGCATGGATTACGTCATACTGCACAACCAATACGTCATCGCGTCTCCATTTCTTTTGTGATCTTAGTGGACAGTGCCAAATTCTCTCCTACTTACCCCCTCCTTTCCTATTACGCGCCATGTGCTATCGCGCATACTCCCCTCTCCTAGTGAACTCTCAAATAGAGCTGTGCTTCTAACATCAGATCATCATCTGTTTATCAACCGAAGGAGTCAGGTCGATATAGCTCAGAGGAGCTTGTTTTGGTTTATTTAGTCCCTTAGGCCAGGGTGGGGCCACAAGGACCATGTACCCCAGCCCTTGGCTGGACTAGTGTGAATGTAATATCGTACGTGTGGTTTGTTAATATTGTTTTTTGTATAGATGATCGATGATAGTATTATTTTCTTTTGTTAACTTATTTTCAATGTCAAACAATTATCTTTTATTTATTTCATTGCTATATCTGACTGTCTCTTGACTCGCATTAAACTTTAATTATCTGATTTTAAATACTTTTGCCTATTGATTTAGTAGCTAGTCAATATCAGATATGAATGTAAAATTCCAAAGCTTTTCTCAAGCGTATATGAGTTCCTCTTTCCTAAGAGCTTCCACAATTATGATCTGTATAGATTACAACATATTACATGTTTAATAATTCATTTAGGAAAGTTGAAATTAATCTTTGTCTTTTATGGGCCCGGGCACAGATACGTTAATTTGAGCAATCTATGTTTTCTACTCAAAGTATTTATCAACAACATTGACATGATCCAGCACCAACACGCGGTGCAATTTCTGGTAGCAGTCAGCGTGGTTAGAGGGTGCGCAAAATGGTAGCCTAGGGCATGGTTACACCGCCGGCACAAATGGTAGTAGATTGCGTGGTTTTGGGTTTAAGTCACGCTGCAAAATGGTTTGTAGAGCATGATTGGGTGCGCAAAATGGTAGCCTGGGGCATGGTTATGCCGCCGACGGCACAATGCTATGGAGAAGTAGATATAACAGTGAGCTATATGAGCTGTATAAGGAACCATGTATTTTCATGATGGCTAAATTCAAAAGACTTGAGAGGGCAGGGCATATTCATCATCGCATGGGGATGAACATATCCCAAAGAAGATTATACAACTATAGGGGGCAAGAGAAGAGTGGGAAGGCTGAAGAACAGATGAATTGATGCTGTGGACAAGGATGCAAAGAAGATTCTAGGAGTGAGGAATTGGAAAAGGAAGACACAGGATAGGCAGATTTGGAGGGGCTTAATACAGGAGACCAAGGCTTCATCAGGCTTAGCACCACAGAAGAAGAAGAAGACGCTACGCTACTTGTGCATTGCACTTTTAATGGAAATTTTACCCTCCTGCATGCCCGAGGCTGTGAAACTTTGTTCTACAACACCATCTGACTGCTTCTATATAAAAAGACTTTAATGGGATTTTAACACTACTATTATTGCTGTAATGCTAATATTGCAATGTTAAAAAATGTTTTCTCTTAAAAATTAATTTGTCCTTCAGTGTGAAAGTATAGAGTTTACAAAAAATCATAATAAGAATACACAATTACATCAGTTGCTATCATTTAATTAAAACTTTGTAATGGAAACAGGATATACCATTTGAATTGTAAAAGTAATGTATAAAACATAACTTAAACCATTATTATTTTATGGAATTGAAATATGTTTAGTAAAATTCAAATTTCCCAGGCTAATGAAGGAGAGAAGGTATACAAAAAAAAATCAAAATATGATATTGTAAATAATCAATATTAAAGAATAAAATCATTTCAAGAGATGTTAAATAAATATAACAAATTTGGGAATTTTTACATTATGAGGTTTTCTTAATAAGAATCAAATGAATCGTGAATTCTTCCTACCTCATAAATCTATGTTTTTTTAAACACAGAACTGCAGTATCGGAAAAAAACATCTTTTCCATCTTCAGCTGTTTTCACGACTGTCAATTTTTTCTTTTTCAGCACATAGTTTATTAGATAATCATAGAATTGAAAAAGAAGCAAAACTTTTGAGACATCTACCTAAACCTTTGGAATTAACAGTTTGGGAAAAGATATACATTCAAAAAAACCATACTAGCACCATGAACTTTGAGATTCCAGACAAACCATGTTTGATTACAAAGTTCTTCAAAAGTACACCAGATTGCAGTAGAAAATTACTTCTTCAAAAGTACACCAGATGGCAGTTTAGAAAATTATCGGCAAAAGAAAAAAATTAACAGTCCTGAAAACAGCTGAAGATGGAAAAGATGTTTTTTTCCGATACTGCAGTTCTGTGTTAAAAAATCATAGATGAATGAGGTAAGAAGAATTAACGATTCATTTGATTCTTATTAGATATTAAATAGTATATTACAATGCGAGATTGGGAAGTGGTTTTTACAGAAGCGAGGAAATGATTAAAAACCAAGCAATATCAAGGTTTTTAATTTTCGGGATTCTATAAAATACTTCACAAACGTGCGTTGTAAATTACTTTTTGCACAATGGTGTTTTCAAAATAATAAATAATAGTAAAATGATAACATCTTTGTTGGAAAAATTTGCAATCATTATAAACAACTGACTAATGCTTATATAATGGCCAATGTTTATATGGTAAATGCCGAAAATAATTTAGTTGAGACTACAGCATGCTGTGACACCGATCAGGGATAAAATGGCGGCAAGGATGAATTTATTGTTTTATATTGTTTCAAATAAAGTTCAGTTAATTTAAAATGCAGTAATTTTTTTGATATAATGTATATTAACACTACTTTACGGATATATTTTTGTATATACATTGTACGTAGTATAATAAAAGGGCAGTGGTTTTCCTTCCTGCACTAGGTAGGTAATTTGTAATATTTCAGTATAGTTATTTATAAGTTGGCAACCCCAAAATTTAGGAAATTGAACTTTCAATCATGGTTGCCATTGCTATAAGTTCGACAGAACACACTATCGTGCAAAAATAAATATTGTCAGTAGTTGGCTGTGGGTTCATCTTCACACAGTTTATGTCATAAATAATCACACAGGTTATCATGTAATATTTCACTATAACTTTATTTGATTCGACAAACTTTCAAAAACAGTTCACTCACAATTCACACTAAAAATGAATCTTGATTTAAAGTTTATCTCGTACACAATTATTTTATATTCTCTGATGAGTAAACTCACTACAATTTGTTCTCTCTTTGTCCGCTCACTTATCAATGTCAAAAACACGACTGATTCACTTCCGCGTCTGGCGGTAGATTATATAGGGAGTGAGACAGAAATTTCTTAGTTTCTAATGGAGACTGTCCCAGCATGGAAACTTTTAGCTATTGATCTTTCCCAAAAGGGGAAGTAGATGTGCATAGAGACCTCTGGAATGAGGCCCCAGACATTTCATTGATCTGCATGGGACTTGCAAGTCTATTTCTTCCAATGCAAGACCATTATTGTCATCTTTGCCCGCGAATCATCATATTTACAATGCATCACAACATTTATAAAACTTTAATTAATCTAATGTATGGCGCAGAGACATGGACCTCAAAAAAAGAATATCTATGATGACATAGCAACGTTTGAGAAAAAGATTTTGAGGAGAATTTTTGGTGCAGTCAAATGTGGAAATATGTGGAGAAGCAGATATAACAGTGAACTATATAAAGAAGTAGACATAACAACATATATCAGACTGTCAAGGTTGAAATGGCTAGGGCATGTGAAGCAAATGGAGGTTAATCATCATCACATGGCGCTACAACCCATATCGGGCCCTGGCCTCTCCAATCCTTTTCCTCCACACTTCTCTATCCAACACAGCCAACTTCCAATTCCTGATACCAAGTATCTGGTTAGCATCCTTTCTTACCCATCTATTTTTTTGGCCTTCTTTGAGATCTTTTCCCCGTCAAATGCTGGGTTCATTACCTTCTTTGGAGAATGGAGATATAGGATTTTTTATAGATATCCAGAGGGAACAAGATCAAGATGGCAGGATCTGCAGAGGGCAAAAATGGAAAATTTGAGACAGCTATCAAGAACAGGGATGAATGGAGGAGACCATAGAAGAAGACGCGAGGGCCCACCTGGGCTGCTGTGCTAATTAAGAAGAAGAAATAATCAATATAAATTTTAGAGGGTTTGCTTATTTTAGGAATTCATACTATGAGGTATATTCATTTAGGTAAAATTATATCACTCACCTCATATTTTTCTTCTTTTTTCAAATTTAAACTAGTTTTGGAACTTTACAATTTAGTTCCATCATCAGTATCCCTGTGACCATTGTTCTGTCATCTTGAACAGCCATCTTTCGCTCCCTCTGTTGGCAGACTGAAAAACCTTGAAATCAGGTCACTCTTCCCAGGAATGTCAAAGTTCATCAATTTCTCCTTTTTGCTCCTTTGAATGTAGATCTTTTCCCAAACAGTGAGTTCTTTTGGTTTTTCTATTTGTTTTAATAATTTAGCCTTCTTTTCGACCGTGCATGGGCAGCCACTGCAGATTTTTTTACTTCTCCCTTCTTGACGATCCTGAGATGTTATTTCACTCTGGTTTTCAAATTTCTCTTACTTTCTCTTAGTTTAAATTAAAAAAAAATATGATGTGAGTGATAAAATTTTACCTAAATTTAGAGGTAAGAATAAAATGAATCGAGAATTCTTCTTACCTCATACTTCTATGTTTTTTTAAACACAGCACTGCAGTATCAGCGACCATCGTCACCATCATCAGCTGTTTTCATGATGACGATGCCATGATGATGGTGACGATGGTCGCTGATACTGCAGCACTGTGTTTAAAAAACATAGAAGTATGAGGTAAGAAGAATTCACGATTCATTTTATTCTTATTAATAAAACCTCATAATGTTAAAAATTCTCATATTTATTATATTAAAATAAATTTAGAGGGCTTGTTAATCTGTATATTAAACAGTTGAATATTGCATGTTTAGGCACAATTTGATTATAACCTTTTATTTTTATTAAAAATACTAATGATACCGTATTTCTTCATCCCTCTATTCACTTGTCCCTGAAGCAAGTGCTGAGGAGAGAATAATTCTTTTTCTTCATCCAATCAAGTCTTAGGCCTATAGGCCTGTTATGATCTCACTGATGAATTTTGTATCCAGCGTTTCTTTGGATGGCCCAGAGATCTCTTCCCAGTTGGACAATAACGAAAGCATGGCCTTGGGAACTCTATCTGAACTCATTCGTCGCAAATGATTCATCCAGTTGCTCTGGTATCTATGTATGTATTCTATGACCGGTTCTAAATGTAGTTCCTTCAAGATATCATCATTGTGTTTGTGATCCCATTTGGTATATCCTGCTGTATATCTCATGAATCTCATTTCAATAGAAGTTATCCTGCTCTCTTCTCCTTTCCTCAAAGTCCATGCCTAACTGCCATAGCAAAGTGCAGGGGAGAGAATAATTTACATGTATAAAGAGTAGATCAATGGGGTAGAAGAGATTGTTAAGGTCCCATCTTTTTAGACAGTCGGCACCGAGATGTCAGACTCTTGGGGTGTTCTATGAGACTTAACTGATATTGCATCTTTTTTGGTGTGTTGGATTTTCTTCTTTTGATTTATTGCTTGGTTTTTCCCTAATTTATTTTCAAAATCATTTGGAAGTTCCTATATAACGAACAGTATTACTTTTTATTAAATTAATATTGAGAAGCTAAAGTTATTATTATGATAGAAATAAGTAAATTAATGAACACAATTAAATTATTATAAATCAATGGTAAAGAGAAAAATTTTTGCCTGAACCGGGAATCGAACCCCAAACTTATAGCTTTCTGTGCTAATGCCTGTCCACTGAGCTAATTCAGGCTTCATTCCCATCCAAGCAGAAATCCTTCCTTTACCTTGCTCTACTGGTCCCACATTCAAATGCAATGAATCATCTATCACAAATACACAATGAATGGCTTCTACCTGAAGAAGACATAATGCTGTAGCTATGTGGAGTCCCTTCATGTCTTCTTCAGGTAGAAGCCATTCATTGAGTATTTGTGAATGATGATGATTCATTGCATTTGAATGTGGGACCAATAGAGCAAGGTAAATGAAGAATTTCTGCTTGGATGGGAATGAAGCCTGGATTAGCTCAATGGACAGAGCGTTAGCACGGAAAGCTAAAGGTTTGGGATTCAATTACTGGTTCAGGCAAAAATTTTTCTCTTTACCATTGATTTATAATAATTTAATAGTATTACTTTTACTTACACTGAAGTCCTTGTTGATGTAGCTGATCCTCCATTCATCTGCTTGACTTGTTACCAGCTGTGAATATTCAGTTTCTGGCCTAAATGCTGTCCATCCATCCTCTAATATTGTAAACATTGGGCGATAAAAGAAAGGATATAATTTTATGGGTTCATCTGAAAAAAAATATAATTTAATATTAATGTTTTTATTTTAAACCTGTATTGAAGACAAATCATTGGTGCCGGAAAAATGTATAACATTGTTAAAACCAGAAATATATATATTTTAAATCTGTCACTTACATTAAAGTGATAAATAAATAAATATATTTTTTATTTAACATGTTCACTGCTGTGGTCTCGAGGTAGTGTGCTGCCTTGTCATGCAACAGGCCTGGGTTCGATCCCTGCTTGGGACAAGTTTCCTGGGTGAGGTTTTTTCCAAGGTTTTCCTCACCTGTAAGACAAATGTCAGGATACTTTAAGGCACAAACGGTCCCCGAACATCATCTGGCCATCATTTTCATATTCACCTCATTAGATTAAGTTTAGGTTTAAGGCCTTTCCTGGCACATCATTACCATCGTCATCACCCATCATATCATTGGGGCAGCATAACCCAACCTTCCAGGCTCCCCAACCTCAGAAGTGGGTTACAATACGCGAATGCCAGGAGAGAATACCTGAAATGTCGAATGACAAACAGGTGGCAGTGAAAAAAAAAATTAACATATTTTAAAAGTATATAATATCTTCCTGTGCTCAATATTAAGTTTTCTCTTCCTCCATTCACCTCTTCCAATCACCATTCTGCAGTCCCCTGTCCTTCTTCAAATTCATAATTCCTTCTATCCATGTCTTCTTGGGTATCCCTCTTCTTTTTTTTTTTTTCTTTTTCTGATTTGGGATCCACTGCAAACTTCTAACTGGCAATCCATCTTTATTCATCCTCTTCATGTGTCCAAACCATCCTAATTGTTTATTTTCCACAAATTGTAAAATTGTTTCATTAAAGTTCATTTTTCTCATCCTTTTCTCTCATTCTCATTCATTTTTTCTGATCCTGACTAATTTGGAAAATTGTGCAGATCTTAAAAAATCCATTTCTGTAAATAGTAATTTTGACTTTAATTTGGCATTGATAGTCCATATTTCTGCTCCATAGGCCTATTGATATTTTAAGAGAAAAATGTATGCCTAAATAGGGATTGGAACCCAAGATCTCTGTTTTTCCATACCAGTGCTTTATTCTGATTTAGGGTCGTATGCAAATACATTAGTCTCTACTCAAATTACTTCCAATCACTGGTGAGCTGAGATTGAATTAACAGCCGCCTTACTGGTCATGCATGAATGTTGACGTTTTCGTAATATTGGCAACGAATTACCCAGAATTCTCAGCGATAAAACCACTACCGTTATTTTCGTCTGCTATAGAGGTATGCATTTATGCTTGCATCCCGCAAATAATACCGTATACAAACACGTCTGCGACGTGCAATATTACGCCGATTCTCCTGTTCTTCCAGTTGAATTCTTTGGTAGACTCTATCAAATTCCTCTTCTCCGCTTATACCGAAAACATGATCGAAGTCTTCAAGGTCCGACATCTTGGATAAGTTTCAAACTACATCGGTTCCCTTCGGGATTTTCACATAAGTTTATATCTTGAGCTACGATCTTAAGGTACCTTGTCAGGTAGCTTACAATTATTACCGCGTGAATAGATTTCTGAGTAAGAAAAATGTGTTTGGATGAAACTTTATCAGCAGAGAACGCCTTTTACTGTCTAATGCGTTCAAACATTTGAACCTTAGACAGAAATGTAATGTACATGTATTAATTGGTATTTTCAATTTAATTTATTATATTACTACTGTTATTATTATGTTTATTGTATATAATGTTGGCCCTGTGTGGTGCCGGGTTGTAGAATAGCACCATGGGACCTCCCCCTGTCGTAAAAGGTGATTAATAAGAGAAGCAAACCACTGTCCTTAACCAAATATCCTTTAATTTCATAACCTTTCTATACCCCTGGGTGGACTGAGTAGCTCATTATCTCCAGTTACCTTTCCTAAATTATCCATCTTATACAAATACCTACTGCTGGTCAGTGAACCAAGAGGTACATCAATGCTGGATAGATGTACTAATAAATACCTAGATATAAGATAGGAGGCACCTGACCAGCAAGCCAAGATCATTGGGAATTGGTTCGGGCAAAGCCTGGCATCCTCAAATGAGGCCCTCTCAGCTAGGGTATGGAACCCCAACAGAAGACTCCCTGGCCTTCCAGCTTGGGGGTTAGGCATGCAGCTAACAACCCATCCTGTAAAACTGTCTTGTTAGGAACCCAAATATGAAGCCTCGGAAGGATTGGATTATGTCTGGAGGAGGATCATTGAGGAGGCGAAGGTCCTTATTGGGCTGTAGTGTCATTTAAGAAGAAGTATATAATGTTGAATGTAAATGAAATTTACACTGCAAATTTTTTATTTTTTTAAATCCATAATGAAGAAGAATTTGAAGATAAAAGTATTGCCTAAATCGGGATTTGAACCCAATTTCTCTTCAAATTTAATGTATCATTCAGGGAGAAGATAAATTTAGTATTAAACATTGAATGAATTAGTATATTGTATACATAATTTATACTGTAAATATATATATTTATAATTAATTATTTTAGGAATTCTCACTATGAGGTATATTCATTAAGGTAGAATATGTTTATCACTCACCTCATATTGTTCTTCTTATTTGATTATAGACTAGTTTCGGAACATAGTTTCTGTTCCATCCTCAGTAACATCACGACCGTTGTTCTGTCGTCTTGAAGAGTTGTCCTTCTCTCCTTCCATTGGCTGACTGAAAAACCTCGAAACCAGGTCAATCTCACCGGGAATTTCAAAGTTCATTAATTTCTTCTTTTCGCTCTTTTGAATGTAGATCTTTTCCCAAACAGTAAGTTCTTTTGGTTTTTCTATTTGTTTTAATAATTTTGCTTCTTTCTCGATAAGATGTTTTTCAGACCATGCATGGGCAGCCACTGCAGATTTTTCTACTTCCCCTTTCTTGACATTCCTGAGATGTTCTTTAACTCTAGTTTTCAAATTTCTTTTAGTTTTTCCTATGTAGAATTTCTCACATTCTTCACATTTAATTTGATAAATCCCTGATTTGTTTTCTTCTTTAATTTTCTCATTCTTATTAGGTCTAATCAGTCTGCTGATGCTGTAGTCATTTTGGGTGCTAACCTTATGTTGAAATCTTTAAAAATTTTTTGAAACTTGTGGTGTTTTAATGGATGATATGTGAATTTTCTAAATTTTACATTATCTTCTTTTACTTTTAGAAGAGTGCTTTGATTAATAAATTTTTGTCTTTTGAACTTGTTAATTTTTTTGAGTATCATTTTTATAGCAAAACCATTTTTTGTGGCTACGTTGATTATGTGTTCTTTTTCTTTTTCATAATTTTCTTTGTTCATTGGTATGTTCACTAATCTATGTGTCAAACTATTGAAAACTGCTTCTTTGTGAGCTATGTGATTGAAACCTAAAGCTTTCATGTAGTTATCTATATGTGTCTTTTTTCTGTAAATTCCAAATTCTATCTTATTTTCTTCATTCCTTTTTAAGTTGAGATCTAAAAATGGTATTTCTCCATTGATTTCCTTTTCCATAGTGAACTTTATAGTTTGACTTTGAATGTTCAATAATTTTAATGCGTCATCTATCTGTTTATGATTAACTATTGCAATTATGTCATCCACATATCTGCACCAGAACTTGAAAATTAAACGATGTCCGTTAATTATCTTGTGTTCAAAATTCCCCATGAATAGATTAGCTAAGAATGGAGATAAAGGGTTTCCCATCGAAAGTCCTGAATTTTGTTTTATAAAATCTTCCATTGTAGGTGAAAAAAACATATTATCGATACATAATTTAGTTAAAGTTTTATATTCGACTATCTTTACTTTTTCAATTTTATTATTTTTCATCCAAATCTCTAAAATTTCCATAGTTTCGTCTTTTGGAATGCTTGGAAATAAGGAAACAACATCAAATGAAACTAATCTGTCTGAAGATTGTAGTTGTATGTTTTCTAGTTTATCTACCAATTCATAAGAGTTTTCTATTGCAGAGTTTTCAAATCCATTCATTTTATTAAATTCCTTACATAACCATTTAGATAAATGATATGTAGGAGACCCTATGTTGTTAATTATCGGCCTCATTTTCTTCCCTTCTTTGTGCACTTTCGGGAGTCCGTAGATGTTGGGAATTTTTGGATTTGAAACCTTCAGATGAAACTTGTCTTTCTTAGTTAAAATGTGATTGATATTCTTGAGAGTGTTGTCTACTTCTTTAATGGTTTTGTTAAGGGGGTCTGATTGAATCTGTGTATATTCTTCAGAGTCCAAAAGTTTTTCCATTCTGTTGTTGTATTCTTCTTTGTCTAAAATAACCAACTGGTTGCCTTTGTCAGCTTTAGTAATTATTACATTTTTACTGTTGATGTCTTTAATAATTTTCATGTTTCTTGAACCCTTTTTGTTTGATCCTTGATCTCCATTCTTAGCTAATCTATTCATGGGGAATTTTGAACACAAGATAATTAACGGACATCGTTTAATTTTCAAGTTCTGGTGCAGATATGTGGATGACATAATTGCAATAGTTAATCATAAACAGATAGATGACGCATTAAAATTATTGAACATTCAAAGTCAAACTATAAAGTTCACTATGGAAAAGGAAATCAATGGAGAAATACCATTTTTAGATCTCAACTTAAAAAGGAATGAAGAAAATAAGATAGAATTTGGAATTTACAGAAAAAAGACACATATAGATAACTACATAAAAGCTTTAGGTTTCAATCACATAGCTCACAAAGAAGCAGTTTTCAATAGTTTGACACATAGATTAGTGAACATACCAATGAACAAAGAAAATTATGAAAAAGAAAAAGAACACATAATCAACGTAGCCACAAAAAATGGTTTTGCTATAAAAATGATACTCAAAAAAATTAACAAGTTCAAAAGACAAAAATTTATTAATCAAAGCACTCTTCTAAAAGTAAAAGAAGATCATGTAAAATTTAGAAAATTCACATATCATCCATTAAAACACCACAAGTTTCAAAAAATTTTTAAAGATTTCAACATAAGGTTAGCACCCAAAAATGACTACAGCATCAGCAGACTGATTAGACCTAATAAGAATGAGAAAATTAAAGAAGAAAACAAATCAGGGATTTATCAAATTAAATGTGAAGAATGTGAGAAATTCTACATAGGAAAAACTAAAAGAAATTTGAAAACTAGAGTTAAAGAACATCTCAGGAATGTCAAGAAAGGGGAAGTAGAAAAATCTGCAGTGGCTGCCCATGCATGGTCTGAAAAACATCTTATCGAGAAAGAAGCAAAATTATTAAAACAAATAGAAAAACCAAAAGAACTTACTGTTTGGGAAAAGATCTACATTCAAAAGAGCGAAAAGAAGAAATTAATGAACTTTGAAATTCCCGGTGAGATTGACCTGGTTTCGAGGTTTTTCAGTCAGCCAATGGAAGGAGAGAAGGACAACTCTTCAAGACGACAGAACAACGGTCGTGATGTTACTGAGGATGGAACAGAAACTATGTTCCGAAACTAGTCTATAATCAAATAAGAAGAACAATATGAGGTGAGTGATAAACATATTCTACCTTAATATATATTTATATTTAATATTTGTAGGAAATAACACTATGAGGTTTCTTTTAATTATTAAGAGTTATGTATTTTGACTCACCTCATATTTTTTTGTTTCCTTGAATCCATATTTCCCTCATTTTTTTGGCTATGGGCTTGTTTCTCTTTTCTACCCATGCTGTTTCAATTTTTTCTTCAGTTTGTCCTCCGCTTATGCACTTTAATTCTAAAGATATCTCTGTTTAGGATATCTTCTTGAGTAATTCCTGTCAATTTTAAGCCTTTTTGACTTCATCAATCCATTTCATAGTGTCCACTGGTGCTTTACTTCTATTTTCGTATAATTCCATTATTTGTTTTGTAAGCCTAATTAATTTAATTCGTTTAACATGCCCATAAAATTTAAGCTTCATTTTCTAATATCACTATGGATGTTTGTATACATTTTTGTTTCCTTTTTACTTTTGAGTCTATATGTTTCACCTATGACTTGTGGACCTAAAATTTGTCTGATAATTTTGCATTATTTTTTCACTATATTTTTTATATCTTTTTTTCTATTCAAAATTAATATTTTTACTTCATAGAGGCACTCTGGTTTAATTACAGTGTTATAGAGTTTTAATTTTGTATGTAGAGATATCCATGAAACATGATTATTATTTTTATGGTTCTGAAAGGTTTGGAATAATTTAGAGCCTTTCCTTGTAACATCACCCGTGTTATTGCCAGAAATTCCACAGTGTGCTGGTACTCATTCTAATAGTATTTTTTCTGTAATTAAATAATGGCTCCTTTAAATAAATTCTCTGGAGTTAATTAAAGTCTCCGTTTCAATATCATCTGCTTGTTAATCCATCAACGGGAAATGTTGAGTGGCTTATTGTTATTTTGTTACCAAACTAGTGAGATTTTAAATTTTATCTCATGAGAAGTGAGGAATTTCCAGACACCCAAGATATCTTAAGTAAATATTACTAACTTATGTCAATATTCAAAGCAAACACTCACCTAATGAAGAGAGGTTTTCTATGGTTGTAGCAACCTTGGAGAATTCATCAGGGGTGTTAATGTCTAGCTGAATGATTCGAAAATCTTTACATTTAATAATCAAACTGCCTCCAAGAACTCCATTCGGCTTCTTATCTACCATGTCCACATTGTGATGAAGTAACTATAACACATAAAATTAAGAAAAAAAATATAGATGTATATTGATGATGATTTTATTTTAAATTTGTCACTTACATTAAAAATGCCAGAAAATACAATATGGAAATTAACACGAATAAGACAAATTGCTTAACAATATCAAAAGAACCAGTAAGATGCAAATTAGAAATGGAAAGAAAAATTATAGAACAAGTGTCAGAATTTAATTATTTAGGCATATTAATAACAAACACTAAAAATTTAATAAAAGAAGTAAAGAAACAAGCTGATAAAGCAGCACAAATATCAGGATATATGAAAGATTTGATTTGGCACAACAAACATATGTCAATAGAAAGCAAAACCTGCATATACAAAACGATAGTTTGATCAGTTATCGTATATGGAGCAGAAACTAGGGCTGATACAACAAAAACTAAACAGATAATAAGCACATGTGAAATGAAAATCTTAAGAACTATTCAGGGGAAAACATTATTTGATAAAATATACAACATAGAAATTAGGGACAAATGTCATATTCAAGACATAACCAAATTTATTATAGATAGACGAAAATATTGGAAGGGTCATATAGAAAGAATGGAAGAAAACCGACTTGCAAAAAGAGCTAAAGAAGATAGATCAATGAACGGAAGAAGAACAAGGGGAAAACCAGCCAAGAGATGGATAGACAGTGAATGCACATCCAATATGTCTTCCTCCGAGGAGTGATTTTGGAAATAAACAGGATTAAAATTCTACAAATTAAGTTTAAGAAGAAGAAGAAGAAGAAGAAGACTTACATTGAAAGAAAAATTAGTAATTAAAGAGAAACTCTTATTGTAATCAATGGTAGAGAGACAAATTTTTGCCTGAACTGGGAATCGAACCCCAAACCTTCAGCTTTCCGTGCTGATGCTATGACCACTGAGCTAATTCAGGCTATATTCCCATCCAAGCATAAATCCTCCCTTTACCTTACTCCCTGGTCCCACATTCAATACAATTAATCATCATTCATAAATACACAATGAATGGCTTCTATATTAAGAAGACATGAAGGTACTCCACACAGCTATAACATTATTTATTAAATTAATATTAAGAAGCTAAATCTATTACTATGATTGAAATAAGTAAATCAATGTACACAACTAAACTATTGTAATCAATACTTACTTCTTCTTCTTCTTCTTCCTTCCAAGTATTAGGCCAAGGCCTGTTACGATCCTATAGAAAATTTTCCCTTATGGGAAATTCTCGTATAAGACTTGAAAGCATAATAATAGTCCCTTCGATTCGTTGCTGGCCAAAGGAAGGCAAGACCAGTGATGGGCCTGCCATCTTATAGCCTCTGGTCAGGCTTTTCTGGAGAAGAAAAGAAAATAAAGGAAAGAAGAAATGGAAAAAAGGAAGGACATTGTGTACATTGATTTACTTATTTCAATCATAGTAATAGCTTTAGCTTCTTAATATTAATTTAATTAAGAAAATTTATGTCTAAACTGGAATTTGAACTCAAGGTCTGTAGTTCTACATACCAGTGCTTTAGAGACCATGCTTTGCCATCAGTGAACTCCTTACCTGATAGCAACGCTACCACTATTTATAGGCGGTCCCCTATAGCTCTTGGCAGGAACAAAGGCACATCCGATAGGTCCAGCACATCTCAGAAGTACAAATTCCACTTTATTTAATATACAATAGTGTTGACCATAGTAGACTAGTGGTTATATTCCTTGCCTCATGTTCTGAGGTTACAGGTTCAAACCCAGCCGGGACTATGGATTTTTTAGGATGAAAAATTCAAGGAGGAAGCCCTCCAGGAGACACTTATGCTCTGGGTCCCGAGTCTGGAAGATTTTCAGGCTCATAAAAGAACCTTAAGCGTAAATAAAGAGGCCTCTGAACAAAATGTACCTACCTTCATCATCTTAGTAATACCTTAGTTGTCTACTACATGTCTCATTGAGTCGTGACCGTAGTCTATTTATGACATCTGTATAGAAATAAACATAACTAAATTAACTTGGCCTAGTAATGCCTAACATAGGTAAAGCCAACATTGGGCTGTTATGCCGTTTTATATATATATATATATATATATATATCCATCCATAGTAATTCTGCCCGAAGGCAGGTCCTTCACTGCAATCATAGCATTTTCATGCTATGCTTGCAGCTTTACTAGGGAATTGTAGGTGTGGTAGCTTCCCATTGCTTTCCACACCGGTGAAGGATGATGATGATAAGGATGATGATGATGATGGCCATATGATTTAGGGGACCGTTTGGGCCTTAAAGTTTTCCTGACATTTGTCTTGCAGGTGAGGAAAAACCCCGATAAAAACCTCACCCAGAAAAACTGCCCCGACCGGGGATTGAACCCGGGCCCGCTGCGTGACAAGGCAGCACGCTACCTCGAGACCACAGCAGAGGACATATATATATATATATATACAGAGTGTTTCATAAAGGATGGCACAAACTTAAATGGTTGAAAGTGCACGATAATAGAAGCAACAATGACCCAATAAACATGGGTCCGCAAACGAGCCGTTTGCAAGATAATTACAAATGTATGGTTACAAGCCGCCACTGACTTCATTGTAAACATCGTCCTAGTTAGTAGAAATTTATTTGAATGTAGACTTTACTATTAATTTTTCATCTCATTTCGTTCACATTTCACAGTTCACTTCACTTATGGGTTACCTGTTAAAGGAGATGTTAAAGTGTCTTCTTTGCATCTGGATGCAATACTGAGCTCGTCTCTGCAATGAATGTCGAATTCTTTCGAAAACCCCTGGATCATTTCTGAATTTTTGACAAGCATGTACAACTCTCTGCTCCAGTTCTTCAATCGTGTTAACGGGTGTGCTGTACACTTCGCTTTTGAGGCGACCCCAGACATAAAAATCCAAAGGATTTAGCTCAGGTGACCTTGGAGGCCAAGGTACAGATCCGCCTCGACCTATCCATCTTTGGCCGTATCTGCGCGTTAGATGCCGTCTCACAGCACCACAGCAAAATGTGCTGGAGCTCCATCATGCATGTACCACAAACTCCGACGTTGCTGAAGGGAAACATCCTCAAGCAATCCTGGAAGATGACGCCGCAGAAACCTAAGGTACCTCCGTCCATTAAGTTTTCGTGGAAGAATGTGTGGCCCAATGAGATAATCACCTAGTACGATGTTACAAATAATGACGTCAGTGGCGGCTTGTAACCATACATTCGTAATTATCTCACAAACGGCTCGTTTGCAGACCCATGTTTATTGGGACATTGTTGCTTCTATTATCGTGTACTTTCAACCATTTAAGTTTGCGCCATCCTTTATGAAACACCCTGTATATATATATATATATATATATATATTATATATATATATATATATATAAATTAATATACAATAAGATTAAATTAAAATGTTTTATATCTCGCCTCATTTCAGTCTTCTAATTATACTGCAGTTTCAAATCATTGGCAGCTTCATCTTCAGTAATATCTCATTGACTGATGTTATGTCGATCAGAATAACAACTTCTTCTGATTAAATTAAAATACTTCATACCTCACCTCATATCCAGTCTTCCAATTATACTGCAGTTTCAAACCATTGTCAGCTTCATCTTCAGTAATATCTCGTCAACTGATGTTATATCGATCAGAAGAACCACTTCTTCTTCTGAACAACATATCATCCGTCGACGAGATATTACTGAAGATGAAACTGCCAAGGCTTTAGAACTGAAGTATAATTAGAAGACTGGATATGAGGTGAGGTATGAAGTATTTTAATTTAATCTTAAATTAAACCTCACAGTGATTTTTTCCTATAAAAGTTCAATAATGTACAATAGTTGAATGCAGGCGATTGGTTCTTTGAAAGCATTATGACGTAGTTGCGCAAAACTCACATAAACACAACCACCTTCATTCATGCATTTACTACAGTGACATTCTCTATGCATCCATGACAAGAGAACTGATAAATTATATTTGAAGAGAAAAATTTATGCCTATTTGTGTAATATAATTTTTTCTCGTTGTTAGTTACATAAAATCATTTAAACAAATTTTGTAATCACTTAGGAAAAATATGAAATTCATGTTCCCATCATTAGAAGAAAAAATAATTAGATACATATCTTAACAATTAAATTAAATCTCTTTATAATTTTGATATTGCATATTTTTACATACTTTCTGATTTTTTTGTTACTTATTTATGTACATATTTGATAGGATAATACGACATAAAGATCCGGCTTCTAGTTATAACATATAAGGGCCAGAAGAATATGATATGAATGAGAATGATAGGTATATTTAGTCCAAAATACACTAACTTTCAGATTATGCAAGAGGTACTATACCACGGATCATAATTATTTTCACCAGAACCAATGTAACCTTGAATAAATTAGCAATAAACCATGTGTGTCCTTCCCACCCTTTGGTAGCCTCAAAGTACTTACAATGCTGATAACATGTTGAAAAGCAATTCATGCCGTGTATAACCTAAACAGACATAGGACACTGACCTTTTCTCAGCAAATGATATCACATTTTTATTATATATGTATTACATTTGAGCTAATCCTTTAAGAAAAATATAATTCCATAAAATGTGAAATTTCCACAATTATTTTTATAACTGCCTTTTAATGGTCACATTGAAACTTTGTAACACTTGGAACATTAATTTATTACAACACTCCAAATTTGTTTATTTGGATCCTTGAATTTATTAAATTACATATTTTAATCAAATTTCAATTAGTTCCACTGAATAGATACTGTACATTTTAACAGATGAGTGTAAATTAATTTTTAAATGCTGTTGTCAATATATAATTTTCAATTGTACTTAAAATTTTTGTCAGCTAAATTTTTAGTTCATGATGTGTTTTATCTTGCAACTGAATTTCCATAATATTGATACAGAAATTAGTGCTTTCAGACTAGCCATCTATTGGCTGTAGTTATCCTTAGTTGACAAAATAAAATATAAAAAATCTTATCTTCTTCTTCTTCTTCCTTTCATGTGATAGACCTAGTGGTCTGTTATGGTCTCAATCCAACGTTTGAAGGGTCTGCCCAAAGATCTCTTGCCTGGTGGCTGGTAATTTAAGATCTGACGTGGTATTCTTGTTCTGCTCATACTTCGTACGTGAGATTTCCAGTTGTTTCTGTATTTTTGTACATATTCCATGACTGATTCTGTGTGTAATTCTTTGAGAATCTCAGAATTCCTTTTATGGTCTGTCCTTGAATAGCCTGCAGTACGTCTCATAAATTTCATTTCTGCCACAGTTAGTCTTTGTTCATCTACACTGCGAATTGTCCAGGCCTCACTGCCGTAATCATATTTAATACATAATATATAATATGAACAATCCTATTTACAGTAAGGTGACCAGACGTCTCGATTTCGGTGGGACAGTCCCGATTTTTAACAATTTGTTCCACGCCCTACAGCATTTTAAAAAAGTACTCATTCCTTTAAAGAATGCACGACAAGTTAGGGAATGGCGGGAAAATGGAAAGGGAATATACGGTTTTCAGCGGCCATATGGTTGTTTCTCCAGGATTTGAGTTTTATATTATTTTTGTTAATTTTATGATGTTAAACTTTAATAATTGGCATGAACACCTTCTTAGAATGCCAAACAATAGCTCTGCAGCTATTGAACTACAGACCCACAGGACGAAGAGACCCAGGAAGACCTAAGAAGAGATGGAGGGATCAATTTCTATCCTGAAGCGGAACAGGCCAATGGCCTAATCCATGCCTGCAATTGATGATGATGAACTTTAATAATAACAAATAATTGTTGAGAACTGATTATAGAGAACTGCTTATCAATGTTTGCATTGTTGATCAGTGACCAGATGTCCCAATTTTGGCGAGACAGTCCCGATTTTGAACTATTTGTCCTGCGTCCTACATAATTTTTAAAAAGTCCCCATTTTTGGAAAGAATGCACGACAAGCTAGGGAACGGCGGGAGAATGGAAAGGGAATATATGGTTTTCAGCAGCCATGTGGCTGTTTCACCAGGATATGAGTTTTATATTATTTTTGTTAATTTTATAATGTTAAATTTTAATAATAACAAATAATTGTTATAATTAAAGTTTGGGAATTATTAATCAAGTTATGAAACCATCCCTTGTACAAAAAAACATCAGATTAAGTTTATATACACTTTGGGTAGACCAGTGTTGACCTACGGTAGTGAAGCAAGGACACTAAAAAGACAACATGAAAGTAGAATAACAGTTTGTGAAATGAGATTCATGTGTAGAACAGAGGGTTACACCAGATGGGATCGGAAAAGGAACACCGATATCTTAAAAGAATTGAAGACTACGCCAATTTTGGAATATATTAAACAGTACCAACTAAATTGGAAACACCATCTAGAAAGAATGAGTTCAAATTGGATCCCGAAAGCTGTTTATAATTATATACCAAGAGGACGAAGATCACTGGGCCGTCCTATGAAACGCTGGAGGGAAAATTTTCTATAGGATCGTAACAGGCCTTGGCCTAATAGCTGGAAGGAAAGAAGAAGAAGAATTGTTGAGACTGATTATAGAGAACTGCTTATCAAAGTTTGCATTGTTGATCAGTTGTTAGAATTCGACCACCATTGTTTGGACTTAATGAACAATGGCATTGTTTGGCATTGGTAATAATGAAAACATTTTATACTCGTAACTGTCTCTCAGACGAAACACATCATACTGCATGCTTGTCAACAAATCAGCAATTCAGTTGATTTAGGTAAGTCATTTATTTATTTCATAAATACATACATTTTCTTGAATTTAGCAGACAGTACATTATTTATATATAGCGCCGGCCTTGAAAGTGATATTTACGACTTTGTAAATTGTAAATTAAAATGAATATATTACAATATTAATTTTGGCATTCTATAAAAATTTTTGTTGCTCCATATAGACAAAATTTTTAATCAAGAAACCCTGCCCCTCGGTCAGTGGTGTCCCGCTTTACCAATGTTAAAATTTGGTCACCTTAATTTACAGTCATAAACAACTGGACAAATTGTAATCAATAATTAGCAGCAGCTGGATTCTTTAATTAGATTTGTGTAGTAAGTTTTAATAATAATAATGAAAGCTAAAATTAAATTGACAATTGCTAGCGCACACTTTTCTTCATAAATACAAAATAAGTCAAACTGGGCGTGGGAATTTATTCTTGATATAGTGAACTTGGTATTTCAGTTTCCAGGCGGCATCAAGGGCAACTGTTTCCTCTGGTTTAAAAAAAATACACTGTTACTGCTAGGCAGAGCTGGGGGCTTCTAAGATGCCACTCCAATAATCAAAAACTGAAAACAGTTCTCTGCCAATAATGTCTTAGCATTATAATTGACATATAAAATGATGTTTCCATGTCAACTCCATGTGGATATCATTATCTTAATAGCGTTGCAACTTT
Source organism: Diploptera punctata (assembly GCA_030220185.1). Taxonomy (NCBI): domain Eukaryota; kingdom Metazoa; phylum Arthropoda; class Insecta; order Blattodea; family Blaberidae; genus Diploptera; species Diploptera punctata. The sequence continues at coordinate 227,379 of JASPKZ010004545.1, forward strand.
TGCTTTTGCAGTATTATTATAATATAGTATGTTAATGCCAGTGAATAAAACGTGACAACACCGCTTGATATGCTAAATACTTATCTGTGCAAAATAGACCTATCTAACCACAAGACAAAGTGCCTGTAAACTAAAATACAAATATTGCTAGTGCAGAAATTCTACCTTGATTGATGTAGAATAACCAACTGTAGAATAAAATAAGGTAATATTTAATTTTAGGAAGTTATATTTTGAGGTTATTTTAATTATATTATTTTTGGTCTGGACATCTTACCTCAATATTAATGTTGATTTGTTCTTGGACATGTAGTCTGGGAAAGCTGAAGATAAAACAGAGAATTGTTTTGAAACATGTCCAAGAACAAATCAACATTAATATTGAGGTAAGATGTCCAGACCAAAAATAATATAATTAAAATAAGGTACTTTGTCCAAATTTACCCCATGTGTCCAAACTTACCCAAGATGACAGTATGTATATATATAATTTTTGTCGTGATACTTTTTTGTGTCTACTAGACAGAAACAGCGAAGATATATAAAATTAATAAAAAACAATATATTTTCATGAGAACAACCTCAATAGCTTTATTCCTTCAGAATTCACTAAAATTGATTCCTTGGGATATGTTACACAATAGTTATTATGAATTTATTTTATAAGTCTGTTTAAATTTGTATTTGCAATTTAGTAAATATGCAGAATCAGACGCTCATAATTTACATACTTATGCTGTCCACTAATGTGTTTAATTAAATTCTAGATCCTCGTCTTGGCAAAATGTGCAGGCTGGAGTCCCCCAGGGCAGTGTTCTCAGACTTCCTCTTTTTTCAATCTACATAAATGGCTTATCAACTATTTTAAAGCACTGCCATTATCATTTCTGTGCTGATGATCTCCAAATTTATCTATATTCACCTCCAGATTCTCTCTATAACAGCTGACAAAAATAAATTACAATCCCAAGTCTACCTTTAACTGGTCTGAGTTTCATTGTAAACCATTGAAAATTAAGACTGCTACAGACATTTTAAAATTTTTATTCCAGACGAACTCATATGCCTTATACAGTGAGTTTCACTCGACTTGCAGCCACTAGCATTAACACAGCATGGGTAGCATGAGTTGATGACTCAATGCTTACAGTTTTCCCTCTATCGGCCGCAGGTCGAGTGAAACTCTCAGTAGTTTTAGAGCATATCAGATAGAGGCTAAAACTCATAACTGAAAACTTGTAGGTACAAATTTTCATAAGATTTATTGAGTGGTTTAAAAGTCTATAAATCACAAACATATGCAGGCTGAATTTTTATTATCAGATTATCAAAACAACTGAATGAGCAACTTATGGCAGATGAAAACCTATCCATCCATCCATCCATAGTAATTCTGCCCTACGGCAGGTCTTTCACTGCAATCATAGCATTTTCATGCTGTGCTTTGCAGCTTTATTAGGGAATTATAGGTGTGGTAGCTTCCTGTTCCTTTCCACACCGGTGAAATGATGATGAAAATGATAAGGATATGATGATGGCCGGATGATTTTCAGGGACCGTTGGGTCCTAAGCTTCCTGACATTTGTTTTATAGGCGAGGAAAAAACCCCGAAAAAACCTCACCCAGAAGCCTGTCCCGATCGGGAATCGAACACAGGCCTGCTGTGTGACAAGGCAGCGTGCTACCTCAAGACCACAGCAGTGGACTTGAAAACCTATAGAATCTCAAAAACAGTGCTTCCCTACCAATCCCATTACAAAATTCGATAGAAGGTAAATTCTTTCTCTATAAGATCGTAAAAGGCCATTTGGCCTAATACTTGTATGGAAGATGATGATGATGAACTGAGTGATTCATAAAATTTATTAAGAACTACATTATTTAGAATTAACTTGTTAAAATTATATTACAGGTTGTTTTAGTTGTAATACACATGGCAACAAGGCTTTTTATAAATATGCAGATTGGGTAGGTATTGATTACTTTTGCCAAGCTTACTTCTGGCACTTGTTCTATTTATACTTACTGACACTTGTTATGACAAATAGTTGAAAATTTGTTATGCAAAAATATCTCTTCACCATTAAATAATTTATTTCATTTAGTAATATAATTAATAATATTCAAGTGGAAAATAAATATAGAAATGGATCCAATTATTCACCTAAGTTATTTTTATAATCATCTACTATCAAGAAAATTGAAAACCTATTGTCAAGAAAACTGAAACTTACAAATATGTACAGTTGTATTTCTAGTTCATTTTTATAGTTGTAAATTGTGACCTTTCATTAAGAGAGAAGGGCACAAGCTTTTGTTCATCCCATTTACTCCTTATGCCATGCCTATTTCCATAATCGTAGTTCAAAATTCATTGTTTTAGGCTATTATATTTTAATAAAGAATGAAATGTGTGAAACTCAATGTAATGAAACTTCATTCTTAATATCTTAATTCTACCCGCTGTTTGCACCATGTCCCATCTCACTCTAATTAATTTCATTTAATAAAATTAATTGATACTATTGAATGGAAAATAAATATAGAAAGCCTGAATTGAATGTACAATTTAGTTTGAGAGAGAGAAAACATTAAGGTGACACGAAGACATCTTCTCAGGGTCCTAGCATAAACATTCATTTTTGTTTCCCTATATACAATTCTCTATCATAAAAGTAAGCGGGACATTGCTCCCAATGCAATCTTATGACTTCTATAACAAGAAAGCATTTTTGAATGACTCATGCCCCAAATGCAGTCAATGACCAATCACATTTCAATGATTTTTTTATTTACAACCAATCACAGTAATTTTTCACCTCAATTTTATCAGTTTAATTTTATCACTTTAAAATCAAGCTCCTCCTTTTAACATTCTGAATAGGTCATAGCATTATTTTTCAGTAAGTGCATGTGGCTACCAGATTGTATATATAGTGCAAGAATGTAAACACATCATGCTTGCGGGTTATAATATAAAAACATTTGTAACAATTGATTATACCACAAAAAAAAAAAAAAAGAAACCACTGTTTGCACTTTCTTAAACAAATTATTTCCCAGGAAATAAAGTTGTAGAAAAATATAATTGACATACTTACATCATTAATACCTATAATGTTGGTTATAAATTTCTCCACTAGGGTGCATTCTTACAACATTGCGATCATTTAGCAATAAATAATATGATCTGGTTGCAGTGATGAACAAATGAAGCATACCAATTGTTTCTCATTTGTTTTCAAACATCACCATTTACAATATTTTAAAATAACTATAGTTAAGTAATGATTTGTGAGTAAACAGTTTAACATTATTCATTAAATAGTCCTAACAAATGCCACTCTTGATTTCCAAATTCTCTAGATAAATTTGAGATCACTCGTGGCATTACTTATGATAATATTTTTCTTTATATATATATATGTATACATACACAGACAAAAACTTAAATCTATATTTTACTACTGCATCAAGTAACATGTACTGCATATAAGAATATTGGATTTAAACAGATGGTATTATTTTGGAAATTCCTAAAAAAACTCACATTGTCTTCTAGAATTGCAAGTCAAATATTAATGAATTTAGGCTATATTCCTCCACTCCATTCTTAACTCATGCAGAGACATATGTCTGCTCCATACAGTGGGTTCCCTTTGCTGGATTCTGGTTTTGATTTGTGTGCTTTGCAATTAAAAATGGCAAATGATTTTTTAGGCACGGACTTGGTATATCACAATGCTTCTCTGGGAGAAATTTCAAGGTAGGTTTTAGCATGCAATGGTTGAAAGTTCCCTTGTAAGTTCCAGTTGTACTGTAAACAAACTTTTATAAGGCATTACTCCATCGACTCCGTATATTGGGATATGACATGAATTGTGTATGGAAATGACACTGATATAAACATTTAGGTAAACATTTTTATCACTCACTTCATATTCTTCTTCTTTTTTATTTTAAACTAGTTTTGGAACTTTACACTTCAGTGCCATCTTCAGTAATTTCTTGACCGTTGTTCTGTCGTAGAAACATTATTCTTAGGTAACACCATATTTTGCAGGAAATAAGACTGAATACAAGATAAGATGGTACTAACAATTAAAAACTTCCTCCATTTCTTACTTATTTATGACAAAGAAAAAATTTGTTACAGAAAATATATACAGGGTTACCTAATCAGATGTTTATGCCTTTTCCTTGGTGTCAATATCTTTTATTTACAAATTTCATTAGAGCAGAATTTATACTCCATGCTGACATACCTGTAAATTATGTTATTTTCTCCACATCCTGAATGTCTAATGTGGGATATTTTTCACTAAACTGTTTGAAAATATTAAAAAATAATTTGTTTCTCTCTGCTTTTCAAAGGCTTTTCTTTCCAATGCTTTAGAAATTCTAAAGAAGTGATAATTTTGAAACAATTGAAAAATCTATGCATGCAAGCGTAAGAAAAGAACAATTGTTATTTAATCTACTAAAATTGTAATTATATATTTTAAGATTCTTCCTTATACCTTTATATAGACATGTGCTAGATAATACATATTATTATTTTTTTTTTGTTTTCATAATTTTGAGTGTCAGAGAGTGAACTACATTTTCTTATATGCTCAAAGGTAAAACTGTTATTTGACCAATGAAAATGCAGTCATACATCTGCTCTGTTTACAGTACAACTGGAACTAAGCTCGGAATTAGTATAACTCTATCATTATTGTTGAATTTGTTAATACTATAACATAAATTAAATGTTATTACAGTAAAATTAATATCACTTATCACCTCATTTATAGACCAAATAATGAACAAAAGTTGTAAAGAATGAATCCTAAATAAAACAAGTATTTACCCAGAGTTCCTCGACTCCTTCCTTTCGACTAGAGAGAATCAGATGGTGTCCAGTAATGCAAAGAGTTCCATCAACTGGTTTCTGAAAGGGTCTATGCATTACTACCCCATCCAGTTTGGGAATAAGGATCAATTCTGCAAACTCCATTGCTGGCTTCAATCCAAACTGATCAGCTGCTTTTGCTTCTGAAAACAAAATTAAATTCAAACTATTTTTAAATGTGTGCCAAAATGTGAAAGTAAACATATTATGGATTCCATTATGTCAGTAGGCTTTTCTTCAATTATATTTGAAGAGAAAAATGTACACCTAGACTGGTGTTTGAAGCCAGGACCTTTAGCTTTATATGCTAATGCTCTATCACTGAGTTATCCAAGGCCACCAATCTAAATGCAATTTTTTTCTTAAACATTTAAATTTGCCAAAGGCTTGCAGACAGTTGCTCAACATGTGAATGGCAGCTTCTTATTTAAGAAGACTTTTAATCAGAATTTAACATTACTTTATAAAACCAGTAGAGTTTTTATGCCGTTCACGCATCAAGCAATGGTTAACAAACCTTTGGCGCTCTTGGGAATTGAAATGTATAAGATAAAAATTTGCTTTTAGATTGGAGGCATTGGATAGCTCAGTGACAGAGCATTATCTTATAAAGCTAAATGTCCTGGGTTTAAACCCTGGTCTAGGTGCATATTTTTCTCTTCAAAAATAATTTGTCATTCAATTAGAAATGTTACATTTATAATATAAAAAATTCTCTTCAATTGTTTAAAATAATATACAAATAAAATTTCATTAAATTATAATTCATTCTTTAATTAATGCATACTCAAAACACATAATAAAATTCCATTGAGGTATCAGTCACAATATGAAATACATGATAAAATTTCTTTGAGGTAACTTAATACAGGTATGCAATTGAGAAACTTCAATCGTTTAAAAATGAATTCAGATTAAATAGTTCAAGATATCTCAAAAATATATATTTGAAGACCACTGGAGAAAAATATAGAATGTCACAAAAATCAAGAACTGAGAAACTTAATTTTAATATTTGGACAGTCTTGTGCTGGGGAAAAACAGTCTGATTTAATTTTAAAATAATCCTTAAAAATCATCATAATGGAACACTTTTCTTAAGAACTATTTGAGGTAGGGTTAAAAATTTTCAGAACACTTATTCAGTAAACAATGAAGCTACTATAGAAGATTCAGTAAAACATCCTTCAAAAACCATTATATTCAACAGTTTGTATGAAGTTAAAATTCATGGACCTGTATTTGTTCTTCTTAAGGGGATAACCCTCATTTTCAACTTCCTGGTGAGCAAGCTATGATCTCAAAGCCAGAAGGTTACAGTTTCAAATTCTGAAGAGGTTAAGATTTTTAAACCGATCTAAACTTATTTATTTTAAGATTTTAACTTTTTACTTCATAACCTCAATGGCGATTCACCATGAATTTTATACAGTAAGTATTGATTGTAGAAAATTGCCTTAACCTCTCGTGCTTTAATGTGCCCCATATTACTATTACTTAATATTAATTTATAGTAAAAGGTCTAGCTTTCATGAAACCGGAATGAGCCAACAGGCTTAATCCCTGGATGATGATGAGTAAAATAGAGGAGGAAGATTTATATTTTTGGTTTTATTTTGAATACCGATGTATTAGAGAAATATTTATTCTCTTTGCAATATCCTATATTGTTGAACATTGTCAGAAAAAATATAAAAAATACGCTATTCCAGTTTCTGAAAGACAGGATAACATTTAAAGCAGAAGCAAATGCAATTATACACATACAACCTTATTGTTGAATTCTAACCCATAACTTGAAGATTTGACTATTCAGTATATTCTAAAACATGCGAAAATGCAGTACCTTTCTTTCATTTCATTCTTTCCAGTGGTATGATTTCCACATGTAGTTTTATTCACCTATTACATAATATTGCTTTTTAAAATTCAATTGCTAATAAATATAATTACATAATACAATAACGTGTTATCATACTGGTGTAAATAATTCTATGATGGATGTAATAAAAAGCTTAATCTTTATTTAGAGCATCTTTTGAAACATTGCAGCATATCGTATAGAAAAATATGTTTTTTAGGGTGTTTTAAAGAGTCTTCCACTATTAGTGGTAACATTATCAATACAGTAAAAGGTCATTAATCTGGACACCTTTTCTGAATATTGCTGGATCTGAAAATGCAATGGAAACATAACATTTCTAAAACAAAAATTATTTAATAAGTTATTGTATTTCTTTTACTCTTCTGCCGACTGTCCAGAAAAGTGGGAGTCTTAACCTCCCACTACCCCAAGGGCCTCCCGAGGCCTATAGTGGGATACCTTTACCTTTCCTCTTCTTCTTCTACTTCTTCTTCCTTCCAAGTATTAGGCCAAGGCCTGTTACGATCCTATAGAAAATTTTCCCTCCAGCGTTTCATAGGACCTTTACCTTTATTCCAAATTATTCACCTTTTAACAGCAGATGTTTGTCAGCTTGCTTTCACTTACTATCCTCAAATCATGACATTAACATGGTCAATGATATTAAACATACCATATCACAGAACATCTCTTTCTTTTCTTTCACTGTCTCATTTTTCCATTAAAGGAAATCAGAAGCAGCTGGTCAATAGCTTCTTTCAAGCAAAATGTATTGTAATTTCTGAAACCTGCATTATATAACAACTAACTCACTGTCACTAAAGAGTCTGTATGTTCATGGTCATGCGGACATAATCTCTCCATATAACCCTATCTTGAGCTATGTTTTCCAATCATTCTCTGTATAATCTACTTTTTCATATCATGGTTAATGTTATTCTCCCACCTCATGCTTGGTCTACCAACTGGACATTTTTCCTCTGGTTTCTCTACAGGATTTTCCATGCCCTTCTTTCATTCCCCATTCGTGCCACATTTCCTGCCCATCACAGTCTACGAGAGTTAACTGTTCTTATTATATCTGGTTTACTATAAAGATCATGTAGCTCACTGCCATGTAGTCTTCTCCATTTGTCTGTCTGTTCATCTCTCTTTGGTCCAAATATTTTTTCTAAGAACTCTATTCTCAAATACTTTTCTCCTCCCTTAAAGTAAGAGTCCATATTTCGCATCCATATAATATAACTGGGAGAATAACAGTTTTATATATTTTCAGTTTAACTTTTTTTGACAGAAGTTGGAACAACAATAGTCCCTGCAATGTTAAATACCATGCATTCCCAGAATTAAGCCTATGTTTAATTTCTTTATGCATCTCGTTCATATTTGTAATTATTGTTTCTAGGTATTTCAATTAAATTCTTCCAAATTTCCCTCATTTGTCATGAACTGTCCATTTCCATTATATAATGTAATTTTATGTGTGACAATATAATAGTATTGCTGATGTTTACTTCCAGCCCGAATTTCCCAGAGTTACGAGTGTGCACAGCTCCATTGTAATATCACTATTATATATGTATTTAATATAACTCCTGCAGTGTTTAAAACAATTGTATTTATTTTAAATGCATTTTTATATTATTGTAGAGTTCAAAAAATGGATGTGATTCAATTAAGAAGGAGAAGTTGTACAGTATCCTGCTGAACTTTGGAATTGCTAAAAGGTTAGATTTATTCTCGAATGTGTATAAATCTCACAAAGAGTAGGGTGTAAATAGGCAAACAGTTTTCAGATACTTTTGAACTTCACAATGGGTTAAAGCAAGGAGACACACTATCTCTTCTACTATTGAATTTTGTACTAGAGCATGTCATCAAATCTTTAGTGGATGAAGAATGGTATTAATAAGCTATTAGTTTATGCAGATGATGTAATATTATTAGGTGATAGCAGAAGATATTAAGGGCCAACACATTCTACTGAGTAACACTAAAAAATTGGGACTGGAAGTAAACATCAATAAAACTAAATATATGGTCACACATAGGAATACATTATATAATGGAAATGGACAGTTAAAGAAAAAAAAGTGTTTATCCGTTTTTTTTAATCAGCTGGGAGTAAAGATTAATGCTGTATTATCAACAGCTATAATTTATGTTAATTACTATACATGTTTGATATGAAATTTGACCCTATTGTTCTTTATTCCTGTTAATCTGGAAAAACCTAGGCTCTAATAATTGGTCTACATTAATGATGTTTTATTATATTGGCAAGATTTAAGAAGATTGTACCATAATAAAGAGGACATTTTTGTGAATCGTATAGTATAATATTAAAAAAAAACTACTTAAGGGGCTCTAGAAAGTTAGGTTAAAGCCATGGGTCCTGAGTCTGAAGATTTTCAGGCTTGTAAAAGATCCTCAACCCTGAAAAATAGACCACTGGGCAAAATTTAACTGACATTCTACCATCCAAGTAATATCTTAATTTTATTTAAGAAAGAAAAATTAATGCTCGAACCGGGACTTGAACCCTGAGTACCTGGTTTTACATCAGAGATCCAGGGTTTAAGTCCTAGTTCGAGTGTTAATTTTTCTTTCTTCAATAAAACTTTATCCAGGTAGGAAAGTGTTAATTTAAATAAAAACATTTAAAAAATCTTAGTTGTTTACTAGATGTCTCTTGAGGCAATATGTCGACTACATGTCACTCATGACATCTGTAGGGAAATAAGCATAACAATTAGATTGATTAAGAAATCCCAAAGAGGAGCCCAAGACTCGACTTGTGCTGCAAGAGACATAAGAGAGATGAATGGGGTTTGCCAATAATAATAATAATAATAATAATAATAATAATAATAATAATAATAATAATAATAATAATAATAATAATAATAATAATAATAAAAAATAATAATAATAATAATCATAGTAATAATAATAATAATTAATAATAATAATAATCCATCCATAGTAATTCTGCCCAAAGGCAGGTCCTTCACAGCAATCATAGCATTTTCATGCTATGATAATAATAATAATAATAGCAATAATAATAATAGCAATAATAATAATAATAATAATAATAATAATAGTAGTAGTAATAATAATAATAATAATAATAATAATAATAATAATAATAATAATAATAATGACTATTTAACTCATGCCCCAAATGAGAGTCAATGACCAATCACATTACATGATTTTTGATTTACAACCAATCACAGTCGTGTTTCACTTCGCTCTTTATCAATTTCTCTTTATCAGCTCCTGCTTTTGTGATAAAGAAAGCTCCTCCTTTTTAATGTTCTGAGCAGGTCAAAGCATTATTTTTCTCCAACAAATACATTGAATATAGCAAATAATGAAAAGATTCCTTGATTTTACTGAGTTGTTTACTAAAAAAATTAATGAATAATCCGTAATGTTGATTATGATATATAGTTTGATGTGTTTCATTATTTCTCCACTTGGGCGATCTTATTTGGCAATAAGTGATCATGGGGCAGTGAATGAACATAACCTCACATTTCTGATGTGTTTTCAAACATCGCCATTTACATTAAATATATAAATATTTTAAAATAACTATAGTTAAACAATGATTTCTGAGTAAACAGCTTAATTTTATTCATTAAATAGTCCTAACAAATGCTACTCTTGATTTCCAAATTCTCTAGATAAATTGGAAATCACTCGTGGCATTACTTATGATAATGACAATAATAATAATAATAGTAATATTAATAATAATAATAATAATAATAATAATAAAAATGGTAGGGCACGTGGATTAGTGGTTATGTTTCTTGGCTCTGGTTCCAAGGATCGTGGGTTAAACCTGATTAGGATTGATGAAATTTTTAGGATGGAATAGTCAAAGGAGCAAGTCCTCTGGGAGGGGCTTTAACCCGTGGGTCCAGAGTCTGAAGATTCTTATGCTCATAAAAGAGCCTTTTTAGGTCTCTAAGCAAAATTTACCGACCATCATCATTTTAATAATACCTTAATTGCCAACTAGATGTCTCATTGGATCAGTATGTTGACCGCATACTATTTATGACATTTATAGGGAAATAAACATAACTAAATTAACTCGTTCTAGTAACTCCTAACAAAGGAGAGATTAAGGCCCAAAATGAGCTGTTATGCCAAGGTAGATAGATAAGATAATAATAATAATAATAATAATAAACTATATTAATACACGAAGAAAAAATCTTTGTACCCCTTTTTAAACACATTGCACGCACGGAGGAGTGTGATATTTGACATAATTAAAGTTCATATAGAGAAGGAGTGCAGAAAAATAAAATGTATGTATAATACGTGTTACAAATACATTAAATTAAACAAAATAACAAATTGTCTCTAAGGAATTTATGAGTATTACTCATTCATTTGTGTACTCAATGATTTTTTTACGTTCATACTCAAAGTGCATTACTGAAAAAAGAAAATTGTGCAGCAGCAATGTGAATTTACTTACTCTTGTGTATATATTATTAGTGATTTTAAAGTGAGTACATTTTATTGTTTAAATTTAAATTAAACCCTTTCTAATCTTGGTTTCTGTAATTTCATTATATATTTTTTCATATTTACATATTCGCACCTACTTCCATTGTGCATCGACATAGAACACTGACGGTCGGAATGAGAGACAAAGAAGAAGGGATATACACCATGTCCACAAATATTGTATCATACTTTAAACTACTACTACGTCACTTTGGATGATCGTATCTAAATGAAATTGTAACAATCGAAAGAGAAACTAAAAAAAAAAAAAGTTTTGTGCATGTTAACAATGAAGAATAATGGACAACAATACTGAAACTAAACTAAATTTAATCATGTTTTTTTTTGTGATCGATATGGGTTCACTGTTGGATATTTAGCAGACAGGTTAAATACGAATGCCTGCAGCGTCACTTGTGGGGACCACATTCAATGTCTATGAGGTATAGCAACATTTTTTGAGTTTCTCTTTTGATTGTCACCAATTTCATTTAGATATGATTATCCAAAGCGACGTAGTAGTAGTTTAAAGTATGATACTATATTTGTGGACACGGTGTACATCCCTTCTTCTTTGTCTCTCATTCCAACCTGTCAATGTTCTATGTCGGTGCATAATGGAAGTAGGTGCGAATATGTAAATACAGTAATACTTGTTTAATCCGAAACATGAATAATGCAGAAATCTGTCCAATGTGAACAAATTTATTGGTCCCAGCAAAATAATAGTAATTTTATGTGTATTTATTTTGTATAAAATGGAATCTGTCCAACGTGGAAACGGAAGGATATTTCTATACAATTCAAGAATAAAAAGTTTATAAGGCGGAAAGACTGAGAGAGAAATAAATTAGTTTCCACTTAATAACGGGAATTCAATTAAGTGGAAACTAATTTATTTCTCTCTCAGTCTTTCCGTCTTATAAACATTTTTTCCCCCCGATATCTTAAAAGAATTGAAGACTATGCCAATTTTGGAATATATTAAACAGTACCAACTAAATTGGAAACACCATCTTGAAAGAATGAGTTCAAATCGGATCCCAAAAGCTGTTCATAATTATATACCAAGAGGACGAAGATCTCTGGGCCGTCCTATGAAACGCTGGAGGGAAAATTTTCTATAGGATCGTAACAGGCATTGGCCTAATACTTGGAAGAAGAAGAAGAAAAATAAGTGATAATTCCTACCACGGTTGAAGTAGAGTTTCTATATGTATTTGGAATTTTCTTTCGGCCTCACTGCATTCCTGTTTTGCAAAATACAGGTTCGTTTAATAAATATTTGGCATGTAACATCTGTCTTACATTAAAATCTTAAATTAGTTTAAGATCTGAGACCGATTGTGTATGTATCTTTCACATGTAGCATTCTGAATTTACAGAATAAAGATGGCTAAATCATATGTATCATTGTCATTAAATGAAAAAGTGAAAGTGATTGAAGATAAAGAAAAAACTCTCCGTACGTGAAATAATGACTAAATTTAAATGTGGATAACCCCAAGTTTATGAGATTTTAAAACATACTTTAATTTCAGGATACACTCCTAAGAGACATTTTTAATGCTGACAAAACAGGACTGTTTTTTTTGCGCGTTATCGTCAAAATCGTTCGTACATACTATACTTCATTTTGCAACGGTAGCGGAACTACAATTAATCCAAGGTGCATAAAAAGACACGGTGCTCTATAATCTAAGATTGATTAATATGGTTTGTTTTTTTTTTGTAATGTGGAATGTTGTCTGATGTGGGAAAAAAAAAAAAAAAAGAAAAAAAAATGGGCCCATGTGATTCCGCTTTGAACAAGTTTCACTGTATAAAAACACTACAAGTTTAATAATGTTGACGGGTCAGAGTGAGAGACAAAGAAGAAGGGATATATATTCCTGTACACATAATAATAGGCCAAATGCAAATTTAAATAGTATTTGAGAATAAAGTACTTAGGAAAACTAAAATGAAAATTTATAAGAGCATAATACAGAATATTTTGTCATATGGAAGCGAAACTTGGTCTTTGACGGAATTACAAAAGAATAAAATTAGAACAGTTGAATTTGATTATTTTAGAAGAAGCCTCCAAAAAACAAGACAGGATAAAATAAGAAATGAATTCCTTTGGAGAGAAATGAAGGTCACCACATCTGTTGTTAAGAGGATTGAAAATCAAACGCTTAAATGGTATGGCCATGTACAAAGAATGGAAAATGAAAGATGGCCAAAAAATATATACCAATGGTCACCCCCTGGAAGAAATAAACATGGTAGACCAAGATGGAAATGGAAAACCTACGTCAGAACAATAATGGAGGATAGGAATTTGGAAGAGGGAGATTGGAATGATAGAGATAAATGGAAACTGACGACGGCAAACCTATAAGTGGGGGAAAGCCGAAGAAGAAGAAGGAAAATTTTTGGACCAAAGAGAGATAAACAGAGAGATGAATGGAGAAGACTACATAACAATGAACTATATGGTCTTTATAGGAAGCCAGATATAATAAGAACAGTTAAGTCTCGTAGACTGCGATGGGCAGGACACGTTGCACGTTTGGGGAATGAAAGACTTGCATGGAAGCTTCTTGTAGGAAAGCCAGAGGGAACACGCCCAGTTGGTAGACCAAGAATGAGGTGGGAGAATAACATTAACTATGATTTGAGGGAAGTAGATTATACAGGGAATGATTGGAAAGCATTAGCTCAGGATAGGGATGTATTGAGAGCTTATGTCCGCGCGGCCATGAACCTACAGGTTCGATAGTGCCAGTGAGTAAGTAAGTAAGTATAAATAGTATACAAATGTCAAATGACATGTTATTATTTTTTAAATATGCCTTAGCCAAACTATACCACATATTTCCTATCGTTCATATTTTTAAAATAAATAAAAAATTAATGCATAATGACATATTTGTGACAAACGGAGACCACTAGTTATTATAATTCTTACAAGAGAACTGTAGATCATTGCATGCCAGAACTACCTTGAAATTTCTCTCATAGAAGTGTTATGATGTACCAAGGCCGTGTAAAAAAAATGTGTCACTGCAAAGCACGGGAATTGAAGCCACAATCCATCAATGGCAACCCACTATGCAAAGAAGATGGACTCCCCACTTGAATAGAGAGCAGAGTTTAGTGAGGCAGGGCAGATTATTAGGGTTATCTAATTCACCAGTGAGGAATTTTATTACTTCCCTGTAATTTAAATCATAGATTTGGAGCTGGATTTAAGTGCATTGCAGTTAAAAGCAGCAGACAATTTTTTGGACACAATCTTGGTACATCATAATGCTTCTCTGGAAGAAATTTCAAGGTAGGTTTCTGCATGGAACGGTTATTTCTCTTGTTAGAGAAATCCTTGAGTTAAATATTTCTATTGACGAGGAGTTTTATGTCCTTCTTTTGGAAGATCAATTCCAAAATATGCTTTTCAGTTCTTCCCAATCGTATCCTCTTTCTTGTATACTTTTCTTCACTTGGTTAATCCATCGTTCTCATAGTTGTTTTCCTTGTATCTTGAGATTTAACAGTCTTTGTGGTAGCCTTTCCTTTTCCATTCTTTTCAAATGTCCAAACCGTTTGTCTATTTTTTTTTTCAGTCTGTTGTTAATTCTTCTACATTTAATGTCTCCTTAATTTTGTCATTTCTTATTCTATCTCTCCTTGTTTTATGTACCATTCCACGTAAGAATTTCATTTCTGTAGCTTGGATTCTGCTCAATTCCTTCTTTGCGTATGTCCAAGTCATAGATGCATATGTTAGAACTGGCTTGAAGTAAGTTTTATACATTGCCATTTTACTCTTGATGGGTATATCTTTATTCCAGATTAATTGTTTAATTAAATTATAGACTTTTAAACTTTTCTCTATTTTTTTACTGATTTCAGTCTGTATTTTACCATTTGTATTTATCATTGTGCCTAAATATGTACATTTTTCCACTTTTTGTAGATTTATGCCTGATAACCTAATATTCCAATCATCATTCTGGTTTGAAATCTATTCCCCAAGAGATAATTTAACCTAATCTTTTGATTATGTTTGAATATCTTTTACTGACCCATACTGCAACCGAGCAGTTTAAGGCATGATACTTTGATTTAGAGTTATGGGACGTGCACTGGTTTTAGTCCACATGGGGGAAGAAACTTTCTCATGTAATTTTGTCCAGTAGGGGACCAGTGCCCACCTAGCATCAAGGCAAATTTGGGTAGCTACAATAAGAAGCGGTTCGAGGTTGAGAAAATCACTGGGGGACCAACATTCTGACCACAAGTCATCCATACACTGCCTGGATGATCCTCCACCTCTGTGATTTTATCAGATGTGGTTGTGAGGCTAGCAGCTAGCTGTTAGGGGAAGGGTCTTCCACCATGGAGTAGTTAAGCTCTTTATAGTAAACACCATAGAATTATCAATTTTATATTTAAAAACATTGATAAAAAATGGCAAAAATGTATCACACATACAGTGTGCTCATAAAAGAATATAGTAGTTTCAAGTAATAATATTATCACTCAGATGAGGCATAGAAAGTTGTGTGTAGTCTGAAATGAAACATGAAAGAAGATAGTTTTAGTTGTGTGAGTGAGCGGATAGCTTTCTTTTGTTTTGCTTCTATGGCAACAATAATAACAAAGATGGCAACTCCTCAACAGAAAGAGTTTTGTGTTTTGCAGTTTGAGAGCAATAAATCAGTTCTGACAGTTCAACGTGCATTTCGTAGGCAGTTTAATCATGATTCCCCCAATGCCAACAACATCCATCGATGGCATAATCAGTTCGCAACAACCGGTTGTCTGTATAAAGGTAAAAGTGTGGGACGACCAGAGTGTCTGAGGAGAATGTTGCTGCTGCAGCATTTCAAGTGCAAAGTCAGTGTAATCAGTAGGCTTTAGAGCCTGTAACAATTGTAAACAGTAGGGATACATATGTAAGCATTTCTGTAAGACATTCCACAGTTATTAGTGGATTGGTCGTCATGGTCCAGGTGACAGGCCTTATCTCCAGTGGCCTCCTAGATCACCAGATCTCATCCCATGTAATTTTTTTTCCTTTGGGGTTTTGTAAAGGACAGAATCTACATGACTCCATTGCCTACTAATCTGCTCGAGTAGAGAGACTGGATTCGAGAAGCTGTTGCTGCCATCAATCCAGATATGCTTATTAATATATGGGAAGAATTAGCCTACAGGTTGGATTTGTGTCATGTAACAAACGGGGCTCACATTGAACACCTATGAACTTATAATGCAAACTGGGGATGTTCCTCTTTCATTTAACATGAGTTTTGCTTTTGTCATAGTTAGTTAAAGTATAATTTAACACCTTATATTCTTTTATGTACACCCGGTATTATCAATTAAAAGCCAACCACCAAACAAAATTAAAAACAATTTGAAAGTTGTTGATGCTTTCAATACTAAGCTATCATTATCATGACTAAGTACCGAATTAATGTGTTGACGACTGTTTCTTTTTTGTTTGGTGATTGATTTTTTATTGATAATATAAACAAAATGTCAATAAAAATCCTATCACATAAATTACCTACTTGTAATGAGAGAAAAGGACTGTTAAAATGTCAGACTACAATATAGACAACTGAAGACAGAAGTAGTGAGGCATCTATAGTGGTTTTATGGATTATTTCCCAATTCATGTTTAAATTATATCAGATTAAATTTAATTATATTATCTTTCTTATTCTATCAATTTCATCAAGTAAGTAAAAGAGTTGGACGAACATCACAAAAATAAGAAAAATGACAACATTTAAACATTCATTTGCAGATAGTCTGTAAAATCATTATAAAAATCAATGCAAAAAAAAAAACTCAAAGCGCGACAGGCCTAGAAAGCCCTTGGCCTACCAGCCAGATGCTGACCTCATGTCCACATGTGTTAATCACAGAGCTAATCTTTTATAAGCCAGTGTAGGGGTGACATGTGGTCAGCATGTCGGGTCCTCCAGCCATTATAGCTGGTCTTCTCAACCTGGAGTCACTACTTATTGAAGCTACCCAAATGCCTCATGATGCTGGGTGGGCACCGGTCCAATACTGGCCAAAATTTCATGAGAAAAATGTTCCCCCATGGGGACTCGAACCAGCGCAAGTCCTGCAGTCTGTGCCAAGGCATCTTCCCTTAACCACTTGGCTACGGCGCGGGACAAAATCAATGCAAAGGAAGTTTAAACTTTATATCAGATATAATATGAACTGAAAACACTGACATCATTACAAGGAAAGCATTTACAAAGGCCATTACATCAATATAATATCTATGGACTTACTAAATTGTTGGTATATATCCTTCACATATTGAGTTTTGAATTCCATTACGAAGTATAAAACCTGAAGCTGTAAAAACAAACTTTTCAATTCTTGTAAATTTTTTCATAGACAATATTATAATAGCCATACTAGAGTGGATTCAACCTAAATTTGTATTCTAGAATTTTAAGATGGCAACTAATCTTACCATATTTGAAGAGAAAAATATATGCTCAGACTGCGGTTTGAACCCAGGACTTTTTTCTTTATATTACGAATGCTCTACCAACTGAGCTATCTGAGAAACTAAAAACATTGAATGAACTAATATTATATTTACTTCCTTGGTGGTCTAGGTACTTCATCTGCCTTTGGTTCAATCTGAGAAAAGTTCTTTTTTCAAGAGATTGAATTGTTAATAAGCACCTCAGCTCATATTTTAGTTTTTCACATGAAATATGTTTTGGAGGTCATCTCCATTATTATGAGGGTGGATTGGAAAGTAATACAATAATTTACGAAAATGTGAGAGGATTTGCAGTTATTGTGCAATAAATAGTTAATTACAGTAAAACTTGTTTAATCTGGAATGTGAATAATGCAGAAATCTGTCCAATGTGAACAAATTTATTGGTCCTGGCAAAATAATAGTAATTTACGTATATTTATTTTGTATAAAAAGGAATCTGTTCAATGCGGAAACAGAAGGATATTTCTACACAATTCATGAAAAAAATGTTTATAAGGCAGAAAGATAGAGAAAGGGAGAGAAATACATTAGTTTCCACTTCATTGAATTTCCGTTAGGCAAATTAACAATAAGTGATGATTCCTGCCGCCGTGCCGGGAGAAGTAGAGTTTCTACCTGTATCTAGAATTTTCTTTCGGCTTCACTGCACACCCTTGTGAAATACAGGTTTGTTTAAACAAATATTTGCCATGTGACAAATGTCTTACATATAACCAGTGCACTGTAAAATCTTAAATTACTTTAAGATCTGAGACCGATTGTGTACAAATCTTTCACAGGTAGCATTCTGAATTTACGGAATAAAGATGGCTAAACCGTATGTATCATTGTCATTATATGAAAAAGTGAAAGTGATTGAAGATAAAGAAAAACAAACTCTCAGTACGTGAAATAATGACTAAATTTAAATGTGGAAAAACTGAAGTTTATGAGATTTTAAAACACAAAGAAAAAATAATGAATGGATGCAAGGAAATGGTCAAATGAAGAGGGGGAGAAAATTTTAATCTACGAAGTGTGGGAGTAATTTACTAGTCCATGATCAAAAAGTCTCCAAATTTCCGGAACGATGCTCCAAAGTTAAGCTCTAGCTCTTGCTATATTCCTAGGGAATAACGATTTCAAGGCATCTTCAGGTTGGTTATGGACAGTTTTAAAAGACGACACAATGTAGTGTGGAATGAAATTTGCAGGGAATCAAAGGATGTGGACAAAATTACAGTTAGTGAGTGAAAACTGAAATTGCATACTTTAATTTCAGGATACACTCCTAAGAGACATTTTTAACGCTGACGAAACTGGACTGTTTTTTTTTTTGCATTGTCAAAATCGTTCGTACATACTATCCAATGGTAGTGGAACTACAATTAATCCAAGTATATAAAAAAAGACATAATTATACGGTGCTCTATAATCTAAGATTGGTTAATTTTTTTTTGTTTTTTTTTTATAATGCGGAATGTTGTCTAATGTGAAAAAAAAAAAAAATTGGTCCCATGTGATTCTGCTTTGAACAAGTTTTACTGTATTTTGCTTTCAATGTATTCTGCTTGGAGATGACGATTTATTGAGGACAAAGACTGGTGTGACAGATTTCAAACATCTATCCATAAAAGTTAAGAAACACAGATTTTCTAAAAATAATCTGGACAATGAAATGACTTGATATACAGGTCTTAATTTAGCAGGTATGTGTATACATTGTATGTATTTGGTTGTTTGTTGTTTTGATTATTTGATTCTTTGACTTCAATAATTCTGACCCACCCACAAAAAACCACTGTATTCTATATGTAATTTTCTGATTATTAGCTGTCATTTTTGTTAAATATTACTCCTAAAGATTTCCATTTTTCAATCCTTTTAATCTTCATTTTTTAATTGTAAATTACTTACAATTTTATTGCCTATTGTAAATATTTAGATTTTTTCAGCTTTTTCATAACCATCATGTTATTTTCTAATTATATATGCTAAACCATCTTAATCATCAGCCATTACTAACTGGACGTCTGTAAAATAAAGGGTACACATATGTTGCCGTTATCAATTTGTATTTCCAATGGTTTACAAGGTAAAATAAAGGGTATATATGCTATCATCAGTCAGCCATGGTGGACTAGTGATTATGTTCCTTACCTCTGGTCCCAAGGGTCATGGGTTCAAACCCGGTTGAGGTCAATGGAATTTTAGGGTGGAAAAATCCAAGGAGCAAGTCCTATGGGAGGGACTTTAAGCCGTGGGTCCTGAGCCTGAAGTTTTTCAGGCCCATTAAAGAACCTCGATCCTGTATAAAAAGGACTCTTACAAAATTTACCTACTTCTTCATTCTAGTTATACCTTAGTTGCCTACTAGATATCTCATTGATTGGGTATGTAGACCATATACCATTCATGACATCTTTAAGGAAAAAAAGTTTAACTAAATTAACTTAAGTTAAAAAAAAGTTACACAAATTCAAAATTTGTAGGAAATAACATCATGAGGTATTATTAAAAATAACAGCTCACCTCATATTTTGTAAAATCCCATTTATTTTCATTGAAACAGTTTCAAATGGTAAGTTTACTATATTGTCTTAATATTTAAAGGAAGTGACACTATGAGATTTATTTTAATTAATAGAGAATTAGAATTTTCACGACTCACCTCATAATATTGTAGACTTCTTGAAGACCAGTTTCAATATGTTACATATCATTCACAATTCTTTGTAACTCCCATTTAGAAAGAGTTAGAAAGGATTGAGAATGGTACGTAACATATCAAAACCAGAAATCTACAAATATGAGGTGAATCTTGAAAATTCTAACTCTCTATTAATTAATTACTATATTGTTTCCGGTTATTTTCTTATCTGTATTAGGGGAAAGTCTGGTAGCCCTGGACATTTTTATTATTTGTTGATTGGCTTCATTCTTCCACATTGATGTGTGCAAATTTTACATAAACATGTACTTTAATAAGGTAAAGTGATCCCACTACAGGCCTTAGGAGGCCTTTGGTGTAGTAGGAGGTTACGGCTCCCACTTTTTCTGAACAATTGGCACTTGATGTCAGCCATGCGTGACGGCCACATTTACCCCCAGAACAAGCATCTGGTACTCATTTTTGTTAGAGGCTGAGTCGACCCTAGGGCCATGGTGCCACCAGAAGGTTTGGGTCAGTTTAAAAATCTTGACCCCATCGGGACTCTAACCCTCGACCTTCTGGCTTGTAGCGCAGTGCCTTAACCACTACACTACAGCGTTCCCCACTTTAATAGTTAAACAACATTATTATAATGAACATTAATCAATTAAATACTTTTTTTTGTAGGAAATAAACATTTGACAGATTTTTACTCAATTTTGAAAAATAATATTTGTGGATGGTAGCACCGGACACACAAAAAAGTAAAGTAATAAGACTGACAAGAAATTGAACACAAATGACTTAAATGCTCTTGTCACAGACATAATTACTGTTTCGGATACTTTCTAAGTCAACACACTCCTCATTCCTTACAACTGCTGCATTGAACCAACATATAATGCAGTAGATTTCTTCTTCCTCTTTCTCTTTAAATTTTGGTATTTTCAGGATTCAACAATAACCTAAAATATAATAAAAATAATAAAAGTGTCCATGAGTACCGTAAGAACTAGTGTCTGGTGTTAATGGAACAATGTCATAAACAAACATCTTAATATCTTTTGAAGAGAAAAATTATATGCTCAGACTGGGATTTGAACGTAAGACCACTGGCTTTTTTAGACCAATGCTATCTGAGCTATCTGAGAACGCCAATCTAAATGCAAATTTTTCTCTTATCCGATTGAGGGTCTTTCCACTTTTCAGCGGTTGCCCTTTTACCAGCCGGCTGCTGGCCCTTCACATCCACATGTGTCAATCACAGAGGTAGATGATCAACAGCCAGTGTAGGGGTGACATGTGGTTAGCATGTCGAGTCCCCCAGCCGTTAAAGCTGGTTCCTCAACCTGGAGCCGCTACTTATTGTAGCTACCCAATTGCCTCACAATGCTGGGTGGGCACCGGTCCCATATTGACCGAAATACCACGAGAAAATTTCTTCCCCCATGGAGACTCGAACCAGCGCAAGTCCCGTAGCTCTGCGCCAAGGCTTCCTACCTTAACCGCTCGGCTACGGCGCGGGACATTTTTCTCTTATACAATGTTAATTCCTGATTGCCAAATGCTAAAAGCATCTGCTCAACACGCATATGGTGGCTTCTTGTTTAACCCTCTGCATGCCATTGGTAAAATCTCTTGTCAGAGATTTAAATTGCACCCGCCGATGATCGGCTTTGCAAGTAGTTTAAGTATATTGTCTGGCAGGTAATGGACAGGATCACCAGAGCCGATCTAATCGGCTCATGACATAAAAAAAAGGGTTAAGAAGACATTTATTGGGAATATAAATACTACTCGTATTTTATAAAGTCAGTATGGCTTCTTTTCTAAAAATACTTATTCTTGTGTTATAAATTGTGGCAGATATGTTTTTTAAAGTATATAAAGTAATTATGATAAATATTAAATGAATGCATTACCTTACATTCTCAACAATGGGTACCAAATATAACTTGAGTCTGTATACACTAAGGGCCGGTTTCACCAACAGAGGTAACTGCATTACGCCAGTTTAAGTTAGGCTTTATACAGGAAGAAACGAGCGTAATACAGTTACCTCTGTTGGTGAAACCGACCCTAAGTGCCAAACCACAATAACTACACTGCATGTATGTCTGCCAACCTACCAAAATTCAAGCATTTGAAATGTACAACAAATTGATCCAGTAAGTAGTGACAACATCCACGTATGGCCAACTAGCGAGAAATTAACCAATGTCCGGGGATACCTGCCATCTGCGGCTACCAGACCCTCCCATACTTTATGAATCTGGTGATTTTTTGTTGTTTACTAACTTCTTTTTATTTTTTTATTTATTTTTCTGATTTTAGTTTCAAATTTTCAATTTTCTTTTCCTGTCTTTCAATTTTTCATTAAATAGTATTACTAGGCTTGTTGAAAAAAAAATCTTTTCTAAACTTTCCCAATAAATATTCCCTATGTTATTTGTATAAATAACTGTGAATCTAAACTGCAAAATAACTGTGAATCTAAATATAACTGAGAATCTAAACTGCAAAATATGAGCTGGCATGTTATTTTTATTATCATCATCCTTCACAGATTAGGTCTTTGCCTGTTCCGATCTCACATCTGTTCAGTCCAGCACTTTCTTGGTCTTCTTACCGATCTTCATCCTCCAGGATTATACATCAGTGCCATCTTTGGTATCCTATCCTCTGCCATTCTTTGCAGATGTTCTATCCAATTGTTCCTGTGTTCTTCTATTTGTTGAAGAAGTGGTTGTACTTTTAGTTCCTCTCTAATATTCTCATTTCTAATTTGTTCTTCTCTTGTACAACCTTTCACAGCCCATAGGAATCTCATTTTCACTGCATGAATTTTACTTTTTCTTTTTTCTTTAGGACCCATACCTTGCCACTGGTAGTGCCATCTTTGAGAAAATCTTAGCTGCGTGTCCTTTTTTACTTGTTCCTCAGTGTTCGTCTGATTGTTCCACAAATATGTTGAAATTTCTGCTTTCTTATTTATGTCTTGTTCTTCTTCATAGTTATATTGCAGCCCAAATACTGGAAGAGTGAAACTTGTTCCAACACTTTATGTTCTATTACCATTTTTGTTCTTACTGGGTACTATCCATGGAACACCATTACTTTAGTTTTTAATTTTGAAATTATCATATTATATTTCTTACATATATTATTTAATTGATAAGGCTGCTTTTTGTAGTCTAAACTCTTTGTCAAAAATTAATACTACATCATCTGCAAAACATAATGTATTCAATGTTTTATTTTGTCCAATTTTTAATCTCTTATGAACTAATTATTTCCATTCATCAATAATGTTGTCTAAATATATATTAAAAAGTGTTGGGGAAAGGCTACACCCCTGTCTTAAACCACAGTTAGTTATAATTTCTTATAACATGTCTGAAGAAGGTACAGTGTACCAAAACAGTTGTCACTGAATTATATCTTAATAAATATGATAATCAAATAAAACTAAGTTTTATTTTTATTTAATTAATAATTTCTTTTGTTAATTTTTCATTTGTTATTTTTATTAATATTCAATTAAAAAGTTGTTGGTCTCTGTTATTTAATCAATGTTTGCTTCTTACTTTGATTATGAATTGACAGAATAAGTTAATGCAATAAACTATAAAATGACAATAAAATATTTATTCTATCAGTATTTGTGAATACAAGCTGTGTGACAGTGAACTTGTTTGTATGAAATTTACAGCTGGCCTTCTTATAGGTATGCAGCTATTTATACTTTCCTTTCACCTGGCTCACATAAAGCAAGGAGGTTGTAATGCAAAATAAGAAACATTATACCATTGCACTAAGGAGATTCATGAATATGGGATACATGGTGTTGTTCAGGCATAATGCCAAGCCTCTGTCCTTATCTTGGCCCACATTGTAGGAGTAACATTACAGCTGTATTTACATAAGTACAGGAAAAGACACTAGCCTGTGACACATATCTATTTTATTATTAATAATTCTTGGAATTAAGGTAAAGATCTTGCTTTTATCATCTTCGTAAGATGCGTTTATCTGATTATCAGTAATAAATATATATATATAAAGTCACACACAGAAATTCATTATATAATGGAAAAGGAAAGTTAATGAAAAATGAGAGAAATTTTGAAGAAGTGGCTGAATTTAAATACCTAAGAACAATCAAGTTTTTGTAAGAATGGGAAACATCATACCTCAAATTAATGTTGGTTTAGTTTAAACATGTTTTGATATAATCTTCTATATCATCGTCAGCTTGCCCAGACTTGACGATGGTATAGAAGATTATATCGAAACATGTTTAAACTGAATCAACATTAATTTGAGGTAAGATGTTTCCCCAATCTGACAAAAACTTGATTAAAAGAACCTCAAAATATTACTTCCTAAAATAAACCATTACCTAGGAACAATAATTACAAACAGGAGTGAGATGCATAAAGAAATTACATA
This sequence comes from Diploptera punctata, assembly GCA_030220185.1. Taxonomy (NCBI): domain Eukaryota; kingdom Metazoa; phylum Arthropoda; class Insecta; order Blattodea; family Blaberidae; genus Diploptera; species Diploptera punctata. Next base: position 252,295 of record JASPKZ010004545.1, read on the forward strand.
TAGGCTCGATTCTGGAAATGCATTCTATTATGCATTACAGGGACTCTTGTCATACCAACTTCTCTCAAAAAAATATTAAACTGATATAAAGCTGTTATTCTCCCAGTTATATTGGATGCAAAACATGGACTCTTACTTGGAGGGAGGATAAAACATTACGAGTATTTGAGAATAAAGTTATTAGGATAATTTTAGGACCAAATGGAGAAGACTACATAACAATGAGCTATTTGATCTTTATGGGAAACCAGATGTAATAAGAACAGTTAAGTCTCGTAGACTGCAATGGGCAGGGCATATGGCACAAATGGGAAACGAAAGAGGGGCACTGGAACTCCTTGTAGGAAAACCAGAGGTAATGTGTCCGGTACTTAGACCAAGAATAAGGTGGACAATAACATTAACCATAACTTTAGGAAAGTACATTATACTGGGATAATTGGAAAACATTACTCAGGATAGGGTTGTATGGAGAGCTTATGTACGCATTGCCATGAACCTAAGGGTTTGATAGTGCCAGTGTGTTAGCTTAGTCAGTTATATACCTATAGGTAAATCTCCCTATGTTGACCACTTTAAACAAGATTTTTTTTAAATAAGAAAATTACTTTTTCTCCATGAAATCAAACTTGGTATTATGAAGATAGTATTCGAGAGCATTGGCCTCGGTGGTCTAGTTTTAAGTTCCTTGCCTTTAGTCCTGAGGGTTTAAACCCGAGCGGGGTTGATGGATTTTTATGGGGCATTTGGTTTAACTTTACCACTCAAGGTCATTTACTTCTCATCCCCACAACTATTTGGAGGGGTTGTTCCTTTCAGTAGCCCTTCACTAAAGCATGTGCTTTGTCACTGTTGCCGATGCAAAACGCATCCTATTTTACAAGTCATTACAGTAACCATATTAGCATAGAGCTGGTTTGACAGTTGAATGAAAGCCACCATTGTTATAAATGTATCTCTTTCTCTGAATGAAGGATGGTTAAATTTTGCTCAGAGGTTTTTTATTCAGATTTGAGGTTCTTTTACAAGCCTAAAAATCTTCAGACTTAGGACCCACGGCTTAAAGTCCTCCCAGAGGACTTGTCCATTGGATTTTAATAATGATAATAATAATATAATTGTGCACAATCATGCAAAATTAATTAATTGGCATATTGCGCTAAAGACAATGTCACTTTGGAACACGATTCCAGGTGATATCTTGTACACTTTAGTCCGCATAGTTTACATCTGCAACTGTCTTCGAATTTAATGGTAAGTGACATTCACACACACTTTGTGATGAAAGCTGTGGACTGCATATTGGTTTATCTGGTGCCTTAGTTCCTTGTCCATTGGATTTTTCTATCCTAAAAATCCATTGACCCTGATCAGGATTGAATCTGCGACCCTCAGAACTTAAGGCAAGGAACATAACCACCAGACCCCTGCTGCTGATGTACTGTTCGTACTCTTTCAAATAATGTAAAGTGTATATATGCTATTCATGAATTAACCCAATTGGACTTTGATATAATTAGTGACCTTGACAATGCAAATATTAGCAGTTCAAAGAATACATCAAGATATTATCACAGAAATGTTCTCAACCTTCATCAAAAAGCTATAAAATGGTTTGTTGAGGGAAAAGATTGTTAAAATAGACTTGGAAGCTCCATCATTTCAGGTATCAAACAAAGCTATTAATTGGACTAATGAATACCGTATCTACTCAAATAATTGACACCCTCGCATAATTTCCTCCCTATGTTTTTCATGTATATATATATGTATATTTTAAATCCACTTCTTTTTAAAATCCACCTCTGATACAATGTGCATTACCTAGGCCAAAAATTTTACTGTTACAACTTTGGACACTCTTACGAAAATTTCAAGTACAGCACAAAGGAATTAATGAAAAACGCAAGGTCGAATCCATTCCCTTCTACAAAGATCTAATGCTACCTGCATCTCTGTTACCCACACATCTGTTGTTGTCAGTCTGAATACAGATAGGTATCATTGTGCATTGGTAACAGTGTTATTTCGTCACAGTGTTGTTAAACTCAACGGTGGGAAGAAAGTATAACAGCTACATTGTAAATTTTAAGTTTACAAGTGATAAATTTCACCAAGGAAAATGGATTGAAACATGCAGGAAGAAATTTCGATGTAGAACAGAGATTTGTGCAGTATTGGAGGTATCAAAAAGAACAACTAGAAAAAGTAAAATTGACGTGTCGTTGGTTTCGTTGCCCAAAGTGTGGCATCCCTTGGCAAAGTATTCTTTTGTTAACATTTATTAATAATGGAGTAATGTGTTTGGCCTTCACCTTCATTGTGATCCATTGTACCATTATCTTTTGTACAGTTTGAGTGTCTGAAAATAGAGAAACATTGAATATAACTTACTCTTACAATTTGTAAATATGTCTTTGAGAGTAAAATTCAATGACCATGATGGGAATTACTGTAGATGTATAATTGATAGTGTTCTACATTGTGAAAGCGTATTGATATTTTCATAGTCATCGCATAATTTCCACCCTCAAATTTTTACTCCTAAATTTTGGAAAAAAGGGAGAAATTACTCGAGTAAATACGGTATTCATCGGAGAACATTTTGTTTAAACAATTCACCTCATAGGATTCATGCTTCTATGATACTGCGGTTTCAAACACAGTCGTGTTCATCCTCAGCCATAACTCCGACTGACGAAATTCTTCGGCCATCAACTGTTCTATTGTCACCATCTTCAGTGCTGCCATCACAGTTGACGGCCAAAGAATTTCGTCAGTTGGAGTTATGACTGAGGATGAACACGACTGTGTTTGAAAACGTGGTATCATGGAAGTATGAATCCTATGAGGTGAGTTGTTTAAACAAAATGTTCTCTGATGAATTTTAATGATTATACCTCATAATGTTTACTTCCCAACATTAATTTAATATAAATATGGTATATTATTTTCTTGTGATTGTTTATACACCTTTTGATTGCTACTGATTTGCATCACTTGAATATCATCGATTATCCTCCTGCATCTCAAAGAGAAGTTTAACAAGATATATATTCGTTTTTGTGCTTAATGGGTTTCTAGGGAGCCAAATAAAATAATTTTTTTTGGGGGATTCAAAAAAAGTTTGGGGAGCTATTAGGAGGTCTACAATTGAGATTTTATCAATTATAATTTTATTTTCATGTTCAATGATTATATTGGGGTTAAAATAACATATGTTTTCAAGAAACAAAAAGAAAATATTTTTAGGGAATGATCATGTATTAGATTTAGTAGTATTAGTCATTCAAAATATCTCTGCAGGCAGATGCATCGCCAAACACTGCTTGTTGTTACACGTGACGTAATATAAGTCAGTCTACAGTGGACAAAGAATCACAGTTGCCTTTTAATAGCGTTTGTAATCACATTGTTTGCTCTTGAACAGTGATTTCCTGTCGATACAACAATTTGTATTATAGACTTACGTTTGTATTGTTCTATTCCTGCATAAACACAACTGCAGTATCTTCCTTTAACGGGTAATAGATAATTGTGCCATAAAATTAAGATACTAATGTACTTATGCTAGTCGGCTGCGGTGGACTAGTGGTTATGCTCCCTGCCTCTAGTTCTGAGGATCGCAGGTTCAACCTGTCTGTGGATTTTTTAGGACAAAAAATCCAAGGAGCAAGTTCTCTGGGAGGGACTTTAAGCTGTGAGTCCCAAGTCCTTAAGCCTAAATAAAGAGGCCTCTAAGCAAAATTTACCAACATCAACATTCTAGTAATAATACCTTAGTTGCCTGTTAGATGTCTCATTGGGTCATCATGTTGACCGCATGCCAACCATGAGCGAATAAGGTAACTAAAAATTAACTTGCTCTAGCAGCTCCCTACAAAGGAAGCGCTATGGCTCAACAATGGACTATACCATTATAGATAGATAGCACTTATGCTAGGAGGAGAAGCGGGATATATTTCCATCTCTGTCACTCAATCTGCAGCATCAAGTTGCAACAGCATTCCCACAACAGCAATACTATATTCTAGACATGAAAAACCCAATAGATATCTCCTCAAAGTGATGTACACTTAGCGACAAAAAGAATGAGCTGCCTCAAAAAGCAGAGTTCCTGTTATGACCCACTGTACATGCTTGAAAAGCCATATCTGTTGTTCACAAGGTAACACATTGGTACATGTTTTAAATATGCTGTATTTGGTTTTAATTGTCTTAAATAGTTAAAGAACAGCAAAGGAGACATGTTTCTAGATATTTACGAGTGTTCGACAAATACAATATTACTCAAATTGTGACATTTTAAATAAAGTTCAACTCTCATTCATAGTGTAAAAGTAAACAAGACAATTAGTATCCGACGTTCGAGTAGCGTAGATCGTTAAACTACTTACAACAAAATGAAATGTATATGAAAGCCAGGGTACGAATCCTTCGACATTTTTTTTTTATTCATTTGTATTTTCATAAAATGCATCCTATAACATAAACTCCTGCCACATATTCAACGTCCACTTTAATAAGTAATATTTCTGCCTTCGTAAACTCTTAACACTATTTAGCTACCGGTATAAATTTAATTGTGTGTGCAGTACCACGTTTTAATAATAATGCTATAAATTTATGTAATAAAATATAATATAGCTTCATATATTTATGAGCTTATTTATTTATTATGTATTAGTGAGGAAAAAGTTTCACCCTTCAATTAAAATATTTAGTTTATATATGTCAAGTCCAGCATAATAATAGCCCATAAATGATGGACAATAATAAAAAACAACAACAACAATAATAATAATAATAATGGGAAGTATCAAATGATGTGAAGAATGCAATTACCTGGGGATCAAAATTAACTCAAAATGTACCCAAGAAAATGACATAAAATATAGAATTCAAAAAGGCAGATCGGTAATATAATATTAAATGGAGTTTTGTGGGATAAGAACATGGGAATAGATACCAAATTAGAAATTTATAAATCCATAATTCAAAGTATGCTAACATACGGTTCAGAAACTGGCAGTTGAATAAAAATTTGAGTTTAAAGCTTTGTGTCTACTGAAATGGATTGTTTTTAACACTCGACTAGACATTCTAAATTGGAAAAAATAATCAGAAATATAATCATCACACAACAAATGAAAGTCCAAAATTCAAAATTAGATTTTGTGAGATACAGACAACTAGAATGGTATGATCATATATACAGGATGCCAGAGAAAAGATTACCCAGACAAGCTTTGGAATGGATTCCATCTGGAAAAAGAAAGAGAGGTCGGCCTAGATTTAAATGAATGGATGATGTAAGAAGAGGTATGAGGGAGCTAGGTCTGGAAGAATTGGAATGAGAAGATAGAGAAGAATGGAGAAAGAAAATAAAAATTTAAAAAGCTTTGGGCATAGGAAGATGTTTTGTTACACTGTAAACCTGTTTATAAATAAATAAAATAACAATAATAATACTAATAATAGTAGTAGTAGTAGTACTTCCATATAGAAAGCATTTAAATAATTAAAAAAATAACCTCACCGGGAATCGAACCTGTGACCTCTTGCATATGAATCAAGCCACTAAGCACTGAGCTAAGCTTTTGCTGCCTTGTTGTGTTTAGAAAGAATGTTCTTCAAAGGAAGAAGGGAAACGTATTGTAGCACTACTGTGCAATTAGTTTACTTGTGTGAATCACGCATTAGAACTTGAAATATTCGAGATCAAGAGTCGGCTAATTCTTTTTGTCGCTAAGTGTACATTTCCCTTGCTGACATCTGGAGGGAAATAAGCATAATGAAATTAGTCTGGTTAAGAAATTTTCCAATAGGGAAGCACCCATGCCTCACAGCGGGAAGAATGGGGATCAATCAATCACAGTGAAAATATCCTTTATTTATTCTATGATTCAACTTAGAACCTCAGTTAATTTACCATTGTGACTTGTCATCATACTACCAAGATATTTACCTTTCTTTTACATGTTCAAAGGCATTTAGTGTCACATTACATTAGATTATATTTTTTCTTATATCTTTAGTTTGGACCAACCATTTTGTTTTCTCCACATTGATCTTCAGTCAAACTCTAATTAATTAACTCACTGGCACTATTAAACCCATAGGTACATGGTCTTGCGGATATAAGTTCTCCATACATTCCTATCCTGATCCAGCATTTTCAGTCATTTCCTGTATAATCTATTTCCCTCAAATCATGGTTAATGACATTCTCCCACCTAATTCTTGGCCTACCTACTGGGCGCTCTTGCTCTGATTTTCTTACAAGTTTTCATACCATTTTATCATTCCCTATTCGTGTTCGCACGTCCTGTCCAATGCATGCTATGAGACTTACCAATAACTATTCATATTATGTCTGGTGGTTTGCATAAAGATTATGTAGCTCATGTTATGTAGTCTTTTCCAATTGCCTGTCTGTTCATCTTTCTGTGGTTCAAAAAAATTTTCCTAAGAACTTTATTCTCAGATACTCGTAATGTTTTCTCTTCCCTTAAAGTAAGAGTACATGTTTTGCATCCATATAACTGAGAGAATAACAATTTTTATATGTTTTCAGTTTAACATTTTTGAGAGAAGTTGGGACAACAAAAATCCCTGTAATTTCAATTATAGACAGTTAATGATAATGAGGGAAATTTTGAAGAAGTGGCTGAATTCAAATATGTAGGAACAATAATTACAAACAGGAATGAGATGTACAAAGAAATTAAACATAGGCTCAATTATGGAAATGCATGCTATTTTACATGATAGGTATTTTTGTCTCAACTTCTTTCAAAAATGTTAAACAAAATATGTAAAATAGAAAATATAGAAATACATATTTCCATTATATAATGTATTTCTATGTATGACCATATATTTATTTCCAACTCTAATTTCTCAGTGTTACTCTATAGAGTGTGCATGTTGACCCTTAGCATCCCTCACTATCGCCCAATAATACAATGTAACATATATATATTTATATATAGACAGCTGTAAAGAAAATGCTATCAAACATTCAATGCACTTAGCATACAACTGTCTCACTCATCGTGGCTATATATGGTATTAACACCTCATTATGATGCTTAACAAGCGGCTTGCTTTGTTTCCCTGCAGCTATTATATATTATTAAAATGCAAAGATCCCGAGTATTGCTACTACCACAATGTTGCCACATTGCTATTCTCCTCTCAGTTTCAATTAAAACTTGGAACGTGGAGCACTCGATCCAGTTATAAAATTGTATACCATAATTAATTGTTATAATTATCAGTGATTTATTGTGATATGTAGCTCGAATAATAGTACAACATATCTACATATTATATTTGTTAATACATAAGTGATTTCAACATGTGGTGGTCATGGGAAAATATTTCAGACCGAATAGATAATGTGACACAAGAGGAAGAGCCGCTTAATAGTTCAAGGAACAATAAATTATATTCACAGACTCTTAGTAAGCAGTGTCAGCAGTTTGTTTGTAATTAATGTTTATGATTATATTAAAGAAAACAATCTTGGAAGAGGGTCTCTTAGATAAACTTGGCTATTCTTCCCTCAGTTTCAATTAAAACTCAGAATGATGTGGAGCATTCGATCCAATTATAAAATTGTATACCGTAATTAACTGTTATAATTATCAGTGATTTATTGATATATAGCTTGAATAATAATACAATATACCCTCAGGGGTCCTCATCTAGGGGATATGTGGATGGCGACCACAAGGTGCCCAAGCTGAGCAAAACATTTCTTCCACTTGCTTGTGTTTTGCACTCTTTTAACTTTACTGTCTAACCTCTCTTGGTTAATTCTTGTTTTTTCGACCCCGACGCTATTAGGGCATCCGAGGGCTAGGGAGTCTTTCCTATCTTCCATTTCTTCTTTCCTTTATTTTCTTTTCTTCTCCAGAAAAGCCTGACCAGAGGCTATAAGATGGCAGCCCCATCACTGGTCTTGCCTTCCTTTGGCCAGCAACCAATCGAAGGGACTATTATTATGCTTTCAAGTCTTATACAAGAATTTCCCCGGAAGCTGGAGGGAAAAATTTCTATAGGATCCTAACAGGCCTTGGCTTAATACTTGGAAGGAAGAAGAAGAAGAATAATACAATATCTATATATTATATTAGTTTAATATGTAAGTGATTTCAACATGTGGTGGCCATGCAAACATATTTCAGACCGAACAGTTAATTAATTAATAATAATAATAATAATAATAATAATAATAATAACAACAATAATAATAATAATAATAATAATAATAAAATAAATCAAAATCCCAGCTATGGCCAACTCACTGGCTCTGTAGAACCCATAGGTCCATGGCCGCACGGACATAAGATCTCCATACATCCCTATCCTGAACTGTTTTCTAATCATCCCTGTATAATCTACTTCCCTCAAATCATGGATAATGTTATTCTCCCACCTCATTCTTGGTCTACAATTGGGCGTTTTCTCTCTGATTTTCCTACCAAAAGTTTCCATGCACCTCTTTCATCCCCCATACGTGCCACATGTCCTGCCCATCACAGCGTACGAGACTTAACTGTTCTTATTATATCTGGCTTCTTATACATATCATGTAGCTCACTATTATGTAGTTTTCTCCATTCACCTGTCCATCTCTTTTTGTCCAAAAACCTTCCTAAGAACTTTATTCTCAAATACTCATAATCTTCTTTCCCTCCCCCCTTAAAGTAAGAGTTCATGTTTCGCATCCATATAATATAACTGGGAGAATAATTGTTTTATATATTTTCAGTTTAACATTTTTTTAAAGGAGCTGGGAAAACAAGAGTCCCTGTATAATAGCATGCATTTCCAGAACTGAGCCTATGTTTAGTTACTTTGTGCATCTCATTCCTGTTTGTAATTATTGTTCCTAGATAGTTGAAATCACCACTTCTTCAAAATTTCCTTCATTTGTCATTAGATGTCAATTTCCATTATATTATAATGCATTTCTATGTGAGAACATATATTTAGTTTTATTAATGTTTACTTACAGTCCCAATTTCTTAGTTTTCAATAGAGTGCATGTGTTGGCCCTTAGTATTTCCTCGTTATTGCTCAATAATACATCAGCTTAAAAATAAATACATATATAATTTTAATTTTAAAAGTTAAACAATACCAAATAATAACATAAAAATTAAATAATAACATAAACAACCAATGTCTTCTGTCCTTGTGTAATAAACGTCCATAGCGCTACGAGAAACGTGACAACACCGCATGTCAAGTATTGCTGCGTGGCACCCGCTTTTATATAAACTGTTAACCATCCAAGTGAGCCTGTAATACAGATGGCAGGAGGGGCAGCTGGAAACAAATTCTCAATGTACAAGTTTCAAAAAATTTAATACAAGATTGGCACTAAAGAATGAATACAGTCTTAATAGGATAATTAAAACCAATAAAAATGAAAAAAGAAAATAGATGAAAACAAATAAGGAATTTATCAGATCAAATGCAGGGATTGTGACAAAATTTATATAGGAAAAAAAATAAATAAATTTGAAAACAAGGGTGAAAGAACATAAAATGGAGAAGTGGAAAAGTCAGCAATAGCTGCTCATGCTTAGTCCAAAAAACATCTACTTGAATCAAGAGTTAATCTAATTTAACAAATAGATAAACAAAATGAACTCATGATTTGGGAAAAAATCCACATTCAGAAAAACTAAGAAAAACTTATGAACTTTGAAATTCCTGCAAATCCTGACCTGATCCAGAGGTTTATTGGTCCACCAACAGAAGGAAGAAGAAGTGGTTCTTCCAATCGATATAACATCAGTCGTCAAGATGGTACTGAAGATGGGACCGCTATTGTGATCTACTTGCAAGATTAATATGAGGAAACATTTGATTTTATCTTATATTGGATAACATGTTTTATATATATATATATAGTCCACAAACGAAGAGAATGAAAAGCACTGGACGAAGGGGGGGCACAGGAAATTGCAAGCAATACAATGACATTCTACATGAGAATAAAGGAACACTCATGACGTATGAAATACCTACTGTTTTCATTCACTTCATCTGTGGACAATATATATAGGAAATAGGCTGTTTGGCGAACTCTTACCATAGTGAAATAGGATGGAGTTTTTTTTGTGAAAGTGACTGTTTCCAAGACAACCTTGGCAAACGTCCCAGTTTTGCACTGTAATATATGTATATGATAGAGAATTTTGATGGAAAAATCTTAGTTTGCAAACATGGTCAAACCTTTGGCACCAGGTTAGCATATCGGGCGATGGATAATTTTGATGATTATGTTAATTTTATACTCTCATAATTAGAAGAACAAAACACCTACAAAATCAGTTATACACATCAGCTTTATTTATAATTATATATTGGAAATAGGCCAGTTTGGGCATCATTAAATGGGCAAGGTAATAGTTGAAGAATGAGTCATTTTTTATATCTTCCTCATAGTTTATGTTTTCTTAAATACAGGAACTGCAGTTTTAAGAAAAACATAAACTATGAGGTAAGATATAAAAAATGACTCATTCTTCATGAATAAGAACCTCACAATGTTATTTCCTATATTTAACTATGAATAAGTACGGCTTTATAAGGTTCTCGCAAGACCGGTATTAAGATATGGTAGTGAAGCATGGACAATACGAAGAAGAGATGAAAGCCAAATAACAGCAAGTGAGATGCGATTTATGCACCGTACAGCAGACTATACAAAGTGGGACCATAAAAGAAGTGAGGAAATTATGGAAGAGTTGAATGTAGAACCCATTCTTCACCATATACAAAACTACCAGAACATCTGGAAAGCCCATCTTCAACGAATGCCGTCTCATAGAATTCCAAAAGCTATACTTCGCTACTGTCCTCAATGCAAAAGATCGCTGGGAAGTCCAAAAAAGCGCTGGATGGAAAATTCCTCTTTGAGACCGTAACAGGCCACACGGCCTAATACTTGCATGGATGATGATAACTATGAATAAAGTAATATAACTGAGTCAACTGAACTATCTAATTCCCAATTAGCTAGTGATGTAAATCACTTCAACGGGTCTTAAGATTGTTGTGCCATGGATCTACAGATGGGATTTACCTACATGGTTGGTTATGTTGAATGTCTAACATTGGCACTTGTTACGGAAACATTATACTTGTTAAAATCGAGCACAGTTTATGAACTATATGGCCACAGCTTGTAAACTGTATTGAATGCTATCGATTACTTGATTGACTATGTTTGTGTTACCAAAATGTTTTTTCTTGTAATCCGATAACTAATTACATCTTTTGTTACTATGTTCTACATGGTTAATTTTTATTTATAATGACAATTAGTAATGTTTCTATACATTAAAATAATTAGTCACCAGCTTCAACATGGCTGCAAAACAGGAGTGTAGGTATACAGGTGAAGATGAGCTACCAAACTACCACTACTAATACTACCCTTTTTTCCCCACTGTGGGTGCTTCCCTAGTGGGAAGTTTTTTAACCAGAATCATCTTACCTCAATTTAATGTTGATTTGTTCTCGAACATGTTTCTATATAATCTTCTATATCATCTTCAGCTCGAAACATGTTTGAGAACAAATCAACATTAAATTGAGGTAAAATGATTATAGGCTAAAAAAAACTTGATTAAAAGAACCTCAAAATATTACTTCCTAAAATAAACCATTAACATTTTTTAGTTATGCTCGTTTCCCTACAGATGTCTTGAATGGTATGCAGTCAACATACTGACCTAATGAGACATCTAGTAGGCAATTAAGGTTACTAGGGATGATGAAGATCGGTACATTTTGCTTAGAGGTCTCTTTTTTTCAAGCTTAAGATTATTTTACGAACCTGAAAATATCCAGACTCGGGACCCATGGCTAAAAGTCCCTCCTGGAAGACTTGTTCCTTCAATTTTTCCATACTAAAAAAATCCATCAACCCCGGATGGGTTTAAATCTACGACTCTTGGGACCAGTGGCAAGTAACATAACAGTATCTACGGCAAGCAACAACTATATATATTCTTCTTTCTTCTTCCTTCCAAGTATTAGGCCAAGGCCTGTTACGATCTTTTATAGAAAATTCTATATATATACACTTCAAATTAGTAATTACTAGGGCTTGGAATTTGAAGACCTATAAAATGTCTATAAAAGACCTTTAAAAAATCCTAAAAATATCCTTAAAAAGATCTAAAAACTGAAAAAAAGGACGTAAAAAGGCAATTAAAATTAAAATAATTTTAATTTCAACTGCATTTTTAATGAATAGCCTATAATACAAATAACAATATTTTTTTATTGACATTTTAAAAGGTGGTGAGCCATTGTTAGGGAAATGATGATAATTTAAAAAAGTAAAACCACCAAAAAAAAAAAACAAACACTTTTCTAGAATGTAATTACTAGGTCTCGGAATTTGAGGAAGAATCCTTTTTTCTTTTTATGTCTGAAGACGAGGCCCAACTTAATATATGTACTTTTGGGTCACTCTAGGCCAAAAAATTATGGATTTTATTCATCCTGTTTTTTTTTTACTTTTTTGGCTTATTGATCCATTTTTAGCTTTTTTTTTTAGATCTTAATGGTTTTTTTTTCACCTTTGACTACATTTATACCATTTGTATAATTCAAGAATCTGTAACATCTAGTCTCAATTCCAACCTCTTTTAAAAACACTATCTAGTTTTACTTTCCAAAGATTTTTCACATTGTAAACACTTTTGTTCCACAAGAAAATATTGAACCCTCAAAAAAATCCCTTATTTTTAACCAGCCTACTGATCGTCTGATATCCATTGCGGCTTTGCTGAATTCATTCTAGATGTGTAAAATAGTTAATTCTAAATTCTCCAAGAACTTTCTTTTTAATTAACACAGGATTTTTTCAAACTATGTTAAATTAAAAAAATAGAGTATGAAAGAAGAAGCATTTTCAGTCAACATTTTTTTTTTTGCAATGTATGTTGCATTTCACTGGATTTTTCTACTTTTTAAACGCAATCTATTAACTATTTGATTTAAACAGCAATTAGCCTATCAAATATGTTCACTTACAGGCTATGTTATTTAGTCATTCAGCCAATTATATGTGTAGAATATCTTACAATAACAATTTTATAAGCTGAACATCTAAACATGATGTCTGATCTAACTAAAGTTGTTTGATATGAAAATCAATCAAGTCATACAGCAGGGTTAAGGTGGAAATCTCTGGTAATCCCATACTTTAGCATTCCTAACCCCTAACCTATAACTTCAATCATACTTTTATAATGTAATATAACAGAAGCTAACTAAATGATTAACCAACAGTTAATAATTAATGATCATACTACTACATTATTAATTTGACTGTTACCTTAGATTAGTTTAGTTCTTAGGTAAGCTTCTGAAATTATAAGTTAGGAGCGCTAAAGTATGGGATTACATACTTTTTAGCATTCCTAAAGGAGCACTAAAGAATGGGATTACAAATCTTTCTGTAACATTCTTTAAACTTAAAGCATAACAAGCTATATCTTCTGGATATTTGCCAATTATTCAATTATAAACAGAGCATTCCAGTTAGTAACAGCTTCTAATAATAGGACCAGATACTTAATAGGGCCAAAATTAGCCAAGCAAATATATGCCAATATAATTTATAATTAAACAGGGCAAGAAACTATCGAGCAACAAAGCTTGGCCCCAATATGACCCTATTAAGTAGAATATATATATATATATATATATAAAACATAGCCTACTTTAAGATTATTTCTTAATAATGAATCAATAAACTGAATGTAGCAATATGAAAGTGCACCGAAAGTGATTTAATTTATAATTTGAGATTTTGAAAATGCTCATTTAGTTAATGAACATATTGCATAACCACGACCCCAGTTTTCCAAGCTTTTCATGTTTCCATAATAGCTATAAAAAATGAAAATATGTGGCTGTTCATTGAAAAAATACATTTCTGAATCATTACTGTGATTTCATAACAATTTCTGTGGATTTTCAGTAATATTTATAGTCATTATGAAAACAATAAAAAAATTGGAAAACCGGGGTCGTGGTTTGGACTTTGGTTGTACAATCCACTTATTGATTTTCAACTAATCAGTATTTCTGTTTTATAATAATATAATATTCATTTTAAAATGCTGAATTTGATTTGCTGTGTGCCTGTTGGAAATATATATACCGGTACTGTATATTTTCCACCTTGCTGTAACATGTAACATATAATGTTAAATGTTAGAGCAAGGTGGTAAATTACCTGTCTAATATATATTATTTTTAGGTTATAAATAGCTCTCACCAAGATATATAATCAAAATTACAAAAATATAAGAAAATTATCAATATAAATTTAATTTACCAAAAATTCTATGTGATTCTGTGTCAAAGTGACAGACAGTACATGAATTTACTAAATCAAAATCAAAATAATTGCATGACAATGATATAACTTACAATACATACATACTTATATAATATTTATATATGTGATGACACAATTCACACTAGGTGACAATATTAATCCCTTGTGCAGCACCCCAAACCCGCACCCCACATTTTTAGATAATCTAATCCACTCCTTAGTAAATTTCTCTTGTCCAGTAGAGGCGCTGCGTGAGAGAACCGTATGCCGATTGCCGAGAGCGTCAACCCTGCTTTAGCGGCATGGAGGGGCGAAGCGGGCGAAGGGGACCTGGGAGCATGTCCGTCTGCCTCTGCTTCGGAGAGCTTGCTGCTAGTTTAGAGAAAGAGGGTCAGCGAAGAGAAATAACACTGAACAGTGCGATGCAAAGTTAACTAGAAGAAAAGAAACCTTATAAATTCAACAGTCTTTATTCTGTAAGTATGTGGTATTTGACAGATGTAAATAAATGTGTTCCATTGTTGTAAGTGCAACAGATCAACCCCACGCAAAATGGATAAAATTCAATACGAAATCATGAGAAATAAAGAGAATGTAACGGTAGTGCAGTGAAAGAATGAAGGGTACCTGCTGGAAACACCACCTGAAGTCCCGTTTCGCGCATAATTTCATTGCCGTGAGCGCAAATGTTAAAAACACTATTCCAAATCTCGAGACATTATTCCGCACTGACAATTTTCTCGCATCTATTATAAATAATTTTAAAGAGCGTAATTCGAATTGTTTGCAATAATAGGACTACTAAACAAGTCTAAAAATAGTTTACCGGTCAATCAGATTAGCCTGTTCCATTGTTTTGCATGTCAACATTTTAAAAATAAATTCGTGTCATATTGTTTTATAATATTTTGATATTATTTCATAACATGTGAATTTGTAAATCTCTAGAAAAAAATGTTAACCCATATTTAATGATAAATTATTCAACATTGTTATTTTTTTATTTTGTTATAAAATATTAATACAAACCTGGAATACTATACATTCTACATTTATTTATTTTTGTGCATTTTATTTTTACAAACACATGTCTACATATTGTAGGCTATAGTAAATGTCAGTGATGCTAACGGGGGGGGGGGGCAAGGTTTTGTCTCCATACCAAAAATTATCTTTTAAGGTAGAATACTATTTATCTTTTAAAAGTATTGCTGTATAAATTATCTGCATTCCCATTATTTGTTATTATTTTTCCTGATCAGATTACTCCTTATAAATGGTTAATATTTGGAAGTTGTCTGTTTTGTGTATTTGGAGTTTGGATGATATTTGAGAATGTAGCCTATGACATCAGATTGTGTAGAAAATAAACAGCATACTTCTGAAATGAAGTATTTCTATGCCAATTTTTTTTGTAACTTTTTTAACTCTATTTAATCACTTTAAATAAATTTTAGACTTGTCCCACACAAGTATGCTTATGTTGTGATTTTAAATACCAACAAATTGTTCTGGAGGAAATCTGTGATCCCTCTGGATTTTAAAAATGACTTGGGCTTGTTCAAAAGTTGATTACATAGGATGAGTTCTAATAATGACTATATCTTGTTTTCTTTTTAGAAACTGACATTAAAAGTTGTAATTAATTGCTTTTAATTTGAAAGTATTTATTTTTTATATCTGCAGTGTCCTCTGCCTAAAACTTTAAAATTAAAAGTGAAAAATTGAACCCATACAAAATCATTTAATTTATTTTAACCAATGTATTAATTTGCATATATAGGGCAATTAAATGCAAGGAAATAAGTATCATTGTACATAAGTGGCGATGATTTATGTTTCCCTTGTGGAGCACAAGTCTAAAATTAATTTTTATCAACAAATAACATCTAAACATCATTAATAATAACAATTTTATTAATGAGTTGGAGAAAATGCTTTAACATCTCACCTCGTAAAGTTGCGTGTCTTCACGATACTGTTTTCAAAAGTATAGTTTTACTTCCATCTTCAGTCAAACTCCAACCTCCCACTTCGATTTTGATTTTAAAAAAATTAAAAAATTATTAATATTTCATACAGGGGCAGGCTTGATCTCTCATGTGGGTCACTTAACCCTCTTGCCCCACTATAATTAGTATATATCATATTGTAGTTGGGTATATGTATATCAATTTTTATTCACTTATTATATTGGAATTTGTTAGGTTATAATTTATTTAATTATCTTTAACAACTCAGGTCAATTGTGTCATAATTCAAATGTAAATGTGAACAATTTTTGTCAAAGGCATCTGATTTCAGGCATTGTTCTTGAGTATTTATGACATGGGACCAATAGCTTTACTTTCCTTCCAAAAGAAGTCATATTCTAGGTCAAATATCCATCGATTCTGGCCAGGTTTGAACCTTGGAACCAGAGGTGAGGATATTAACCTCTAGTCCTATGGGACCAACTACTATTGGAGATTACAGTTATTCATCATAAATATTTCATTATATTTAACACCTATAGCCAGGATTGAACAGTTTGCATTTATTTAATTAATAATGTAATACTTATAAAAAAAAGGCCTCTAAGCAAAATTTACCGACTAAATATCATCCATGCAATATCTTAGTTGCATACTAGATGTCTCTTCAGGTGACATGCTGACCTTGTTACTCATGACATCCATAAGGAAATAAGATTAAATAGTACTGGTTTCCCAAAAGGGGGAAGCCAGGGCACGACTTTGGCTGTAAGAGCTATAGGAAAAAGAATATAATACTTATTCAGGTATATACAAATTACAGTGGTACAAGTCATTTTTTGTATATGTAAATTGTACGCCAAGACCTGTGACCACTATCGTGCTTCTCTCTCTGAGTTCTGCACAAAAGACTAATATTGTAAATCCAAATTGTATTGTTTACTGAAGTCACATTGTGCACTTTCCCACTTATTAAGTCATTTTTGTTAGCAGTGTAATTTGTAACATTGTACAAATTCAAGTATCTATGTTAAATTTGGATCCAGGGAACGCCCCTAAAATTATAACATTACAACATTTTAATTTATTATATAACTGTATGTCAAAGGTAAAAGACACCATGTCCACTTTTTACAGAAATTCAATTAACACCATGTCCGTAATGTGGATTTTGTGCTCTATATGGTGATATAGAACACTATGTCCTGTAACAATAATTGACTAAATAAGGCAGTTGAAAACAAAACTACATTTCACTGAAGATGTAGTTGAAAATAATATAAAATTTTCTTTCCTGCAAAATTACAGTTTTGTGACATGGTGTCTTTTACTTCCAACATACAAATATATATTTTGCATTATATTAATTTCTGGAAAATAAAGAAATGTTACTTATGCCACTGTAATTTTAACTCATCCATATATATACATCTTCCATTTGTAATGCAATCTGCTGTCTTTGTGTGCAAGACAATAGATTGTAGTAATAGATGCCAGATGGCACTGTAACCAGTTTATTCCTACTGCAAGAATATGCCAGCTAAAAATGTGAAATATGCCATATCATATGTATTGTTAAGATACTTATGAATGGTATTTTCGTCTCCATTTCCTTCTTTCAAATATCTCTGCAGTTAGTATACTGACCTACCCATCTCTTGATCAGAGAACCTTCTTGAATCTCTTTGATCAGAGAACCTTCTTGAAAACACTTTAAAGTTACATTGATATGTTATAATCAAGCAGAACATTTGTTACTCTTAGACGAGTTGAAGTTATTGATTAGTATATCCTGGAGAATAAAAGTCGAAACTCTCCTTATATACCTTCCTGAAAAGAGTTTAAAGTTGTTTTGACATGTAATAATCAGGACTAGGATTTATCTAATATATAAAAATGACTAAATATTTACTTACATATAAATTAAAGCTCTCAAAATATGGAGTAAAATGTGACTAAAACTTCTTATAAAAATGGGTGTAAACATATTCTGACAGGCATTACAAAAATTACTTCACTATTTATTGAGAGTGCTTCAATATGAAAATAACTTGTGTATAATAGTAATTTTACAGATGACGATTTATGATCTAGTGGCATTTTAATTATTTAATATACTGAATGAACAAGTATATAAACCACACAGAAGATGCACTCAGATTTCATAAATGATTGTTGAGTTTGTGAAAAACTGAATAGAACACGTTTAGCTAAATCTTTATACCTGTGACCGACTTACAGTGGCTCTGCTAATTGCTGGGATCAGACCTGCTGTGGTCGGGTATAAGAAATTCTATTGTCACAGGGAGTTGATTTATGAGGCTCAAGAATAAAGAAAAGAATGTGCATAAGACGCAACTTATTTTCAAAATTCCCTAAATTACATCACATGTTCCTCCCAGGCCTTGAGTCTTTCTTTCTTTCTTCCCCTCCCTTCCCAGAAGTGTCAATCATCACATGTTCTGCTATGTAATAAGTCAGTGCCCCCACAGTTCCCTGTTGAGATTTGTTTTGTATGTTTATTTTACGTTAATTGATTCACCATAATTGAATAGTTGCCCCGAAATCAGATCATCATCATCATCCTGCCAGGTATTAGTCCTAGAAGACCTGTTACGGCCTGAGAAAGCGGTTTTTGTGCCATCTTTTCATAGGTCGACCAAGTGACCGTTTCCCATTTGGACAGTAGTTCATTATTGCCTTGGGGATCTTGGATCTAGCCATTCTTGAGACATGTTCCTTCCAGTTTAGCTGATATCTGGAGATGTAGTCCAGTATTGCCGAAATCAGATCTAACCCATAAACTGCTACTCATGACTTGACTAACTTCTTCCGCCATTTTGTTATATATAGATCACTATTCACTTGAATGCCAACTTTTAAAAATAAATAAAACAGATCTGAAAGAGAGCAGGGATAGTTCCACATCCACCATGTCGTGATATTCTCCAGATATATCACTAATCCACTGAAAACTCAACTTTAGAATTTCTGTGGGTTAAATCTGTTTTTGGGGTAACTATTCAATTATATTTAGGCCTATATATAAATAACATTAATGTAAAATTAACATTTTAATCCAGGATTTTCTAGAAACAATTTTATGAATGTTCTCATATGGGATTTGCACTTACCCCTCTCATGGTACTCCCCTCCCTGTCACCCCTTAATGTCACTAAAACAAACCCATTTGCGCATCTTATGGACAAATTATTTGGTTATACCTCTACTCTATCTATAGTGTTCTGCCCAAGGACAGGTCTTTCACTGCAATCATTGCATTTTGATGCTATGCTTTGCAGCTTTACTAGGGTATTATAGGTGTGTTAGCTTCCCGTTGTTTTCCACACAGGTGAAGAATGATGATATTTAATTTTAGGAAGTGATATTTTGAGGTTATTTTAATTATATTATTTTTAGTCTGACCATCTTACCTCAATGTTAATGTTGATTTGTTCTTGAACATGTTTCAAAACAATTCTGCTTTATCATCTGGACAAGCTGACGATAAAACCGAATTGTTTTGAAACATGTTCAAGAACAAATCAACATTAATATTGAGGTAAGATGATCAGACCATAAATGAAGAATGATGATGTTGATGATAATGATGGCCGGATGATTTTTGGGGACCGTCGGGCCCTAAGCTTCCTGTCATTTGTCTTACATGTGAAGTAAAACCCCAGAAAAAATCTCACCCAGGAAGTTTGTCCCAACCAGGAATCGAACCCGGGCCCACTGTGTGATAAGGTAACATGCTACCTCGAGACCACACTGGTGGACAGTACTTCTAATAAGGACTGTTATTCCTTTTATGGAGCATATTTTTTTTATTTCATATGAAACTGTTAAGCATTACCATTTATTAGTCAATGTCTTGTCCACCGCTGTGGTCTCGAGGTAGTGTGCTGCCTTGTCACGCAGTGGGCCCGGGTTCGATCCTTGGTTGGGGCAGTTTTTCTGGGTGAGGTTTTTATCGGGGTTTTTCCTCATCTGTAAGACAAATGTCAAGAAAACTTTAAGGCCCAAACGATCCCCGAAATCATATGGCTATCATCATTATTATCATCACCATCATTCTTCACCGGTGTAGAAAGCAACGGGAAGCTACCACACCTACAATTCCCTAGTAAAGCTGCAAGCATAGCATGAAAATGCTATGATTGCAGTGAATGACCTGCCTTCGGGCAGAATTACTATGGATGGATGGAGTCAATGTCTATTTAAAATTAATTCTACATTTATTGATTATACACTGTGATAAACATGTTCATCTACCGAACAACCTCTAGTAACAAGAAAAAGTTTGATGTTTTTATTATTAATTTAACACTTCTCACTGAAGGATAAATTATATTTGAAGAGAAAAATTATACCCCAGTCTGAGCATATAATTTTTCTTTTCAAATATAAGAAAAAGTTTATATTTATGGTACCATGCCATATGACAAAGGACAAGGTTAATGAATTACTTCTTCCTCATCTGCCCCTCTTCAGTGAGATTGTGTTTTGGAATAGCCACATTGAGTAGGTAATCTATGCTACTTGTAATATGACTACAATTTTTTCTTTTATAAATGGTAACTTAAGTATGCTTGCTGATTAACAATATTCGTAGAAGAATCTCTTTATCTGCAACCCTCCACCTAATTAGAAAAAATATTTCTGGCCCCCAGGTTCATTATAATTGGACACCTTGACCTAACTGAGTTCCTAGCTTATTGCATTCTTATCCTTGCAGGTGAAGTCATATGTAATTTAGATTATATATGGTGCTCATTTATCCAGGAAATTTTAAATCTCAGTTGAACCAGAACTGAGTGAGTTTCATGTAACTTTTATCACTCACCTCATATTCTTCATGTAACTTAATTATTGGCTTTGTGGCCCTTTGAGTCTAGACTAAATTAATTTAGTTATGCTTATTTCCATACAGTGCGTTGCAGTGATGAATGGTATGTGGTCAGCATACTGACCCAATGAGACATCTATTTGGCAACTAAGGTATTAGCAGGGTGATGAAGGTCGATAAATTTTGTTTAGAAGCCTCTTTTTTTTTTTAGGCTTAAGGTGAAAATTTTCAGACTCGGGACCCATGGCTTAAAGTCCCTTCCAAAGGACTTGTTCCTTGTATTTTTCCATCCTAAAAAAGCCCATTGACCCTATCTAGGTTTGAACCCGCGACTAGAGTTTCATGTTACCTACATGTATTATGGGACCCATGCCATAGCTAAGCGGTTTAAGACCTCGGGAATTGCTGTGGTTCGAGTTCCCTCTGCAGGATGAATTTTTCTAATGGGATTTCAGTTAGAATATAACTTATGTCCACCCAGAATCATGAGGAATTTGGGTAATTACAATAAGTAGCGGCTCCAGGTTGAGAAAACCAGCTATGATGGCTGGAGAATCCGATGAACTGACTCATGTCACACCTAAATTGGTCGGATTATCATCCACCTCTTCACATGTGGATGTGAAGCCAGCAGTGGATATTATGGCAAGGGTCTTGTAGGTCTGTTGCACCATGGAGATTTACATGAGAAAATAAAATTATTTTTATGGAAAACAGTAGTAAAGCTTTCAAAATGAAGTCTTTTCTCACAAGGGAACTGTCAACCATTTCATGGCAAAACCTACCTTGAAATTTCTTCCAGAGAAGCATTGTGATGTTCCAAGGCTATGTTAAAAAAATCTGCCACTTTTAACTGCAAAACACTAAAATTCAGTGCCAAATCTCTCATTTAAACTATAGGGAAGTAATACAACTACTGACTTAGTAGATTGGATAACCCTCACTACCTCCCTGCATCCCGCCTCACTCCAATCTACTTTTACTCGCATAGGGACGTGTATTTGCTCCATATGGTAAGTTCCATTGCTGGATGCTGGCTTCAATTTCTGTGCGTTGCAGTTAAAAGTAGCAGATAATTTTTTGGACTCGACCTTGGTACATCACGATGCTTCCGGGAGAAGTTTCAATGTAGGTTTCAGCATGGATTGGTTGATAGTTCTCTTGTCAGTATAATAAAGTTGTACAGTTTCTCATTATTAATCTTATTTCTGTTTGTGTAGACAAAAATCTGAGAAATATTGGACTGTGTAACTTGGAATGAATCATATAGCATGAATATATAATCTTATCATCAGTATTAATCCCTAGAAATGTAATGCTTTAACAATGTTTGCTATTAGAAATCTAATATGGAGACAGTATTGTAAGTGAAAACGTTAACAACTATTGAACAATTGGATATTTCTTTGTGTAATGATTAATAATGCAAACTTCATATAATGCGAAGGTTATTTGGAAACATGACACCATTAAATTAAGAATGAATGGGTCATTTTTTACATCTTACCTCATAGTTTGTTTTCTTAAACATGGGAACTGCAGTTTTCAAGAGGAAACATTTCTCCGATTTTCAACCAACATGTTTCCTCTTGAAAACTGCAGTTCCCGTGTTTAAGAAAACAAACTATGATGTAAGATTGTAAAAAATGTATTCATGAATTAAGAACCTCATAATGTTATTTCCCGTATTAAACTATGAAAAAACTATTAACATACTTGTTTAGAATAATACTTCTTTAAATATTGAAATACTAAAAGATAATAAGCTAATGAAGACTCCCAGATTTTAATTCACTTAAAGTTGATAATATATGACACTTAATTAGTGTTTTATTTCCAGGTTATTAGTAACACAATTCAAATCTATACATGAAATGCTGGAAAATTTTACCCTGAGCCCTCTTATTTCTGATTTCCAAACACAGGATTTTTATACCCTTATAATTCTATTGATCCCATACAGGTTTGTACCTGCAAACCTGTAGTCAGAGGTGAATGTAATAATCACCAGTTCACTGGGTTGCCCCAATTTTATTTAGAATTAATATTATGGGAAGACAGATTATAATTTTATCATCAAGAGGAATTTGGGAAGCTGCAATAAGTAGAGGCTCCAGGTTGAGAAAATCAGATATAACGTATAGAGAACCCGACACTCTAACCACATGTAGCTCCTATACTGGCTAGATAATCTCCACCTCTGTCAACACATATGGGTTTGAGGCCAGCAATGGTTGGTAGGTCAAGCTCTTCTAGGCCTGTTGCATCATAGATTGTAATATTGAGTGTATTTCTAATCATAATTTTAAAAAGAAAGATTTGTAAAAATGTTTTCTATTCAAAAGTTCCAAATAAAACACTTTGGCACTCCTAGTAAAAATTAACTTGGTCTAGTAACTCCTTAATATAAAGGAAAGGCTATGGCTCAGCAATGGGCTACGCAATTATAGAAGCAGCAGTAAACCCTTTACTTGTGTCTGGCACAATGCTAGTTTGAGGGATAAGATGAATCCCCTATTACTGAAGGTTTGTGATGTATAAGGATGCGGCTGACCAAGCCTGTCGCACTATCACAGGGGCAGATTAAATGCAGTGGTGGAGCGTCCATGTTAGCACTGTTAGCCCGGCTAACACTTTCAAAAGTTAGAAAACTCTTTGATATTTAATTAAAACTAAATATAATACCAAAACGAGATACAACAATGCAGAGATAGTCTAAATGTTGTAAACAATAGTAACTTAATAATATATATTGTATACTGTAGCAATATCATGTGCTTCAACGTTTCAAATGCCCACACTGTTAGCTGATTTCCCGAGGCTAACATGGAAGATGACTATGAGAGTTTGTTGCGCAGGCGCATTCAAGCTTCGATAGTACATCCTGCTGCATTTCAAGCTGAGCCCAATGCTACTCTGTAGCTGCCCTGTTAGCACTCTAGAAATGGCTAACAGCGAGGTTGCAGTTTCTCCGAGTAAGTCCTAAGTAAATGAAGTGCTTTTGAGCGTATCAAATACAATAATTAAACCACTAAATAAATATTATCATGGGAGTGGAATGTGCTTGAGCTACTGAAGACTTGTAAAGTCATCACTTTTCCTGCTGAAGCTTTGTAGAAAACAAAAAAGTTATGAACGAACTCCTTACTTAGTTATCATTATAAGTCAAACAAAAAACAAAAGTGGATCGTTTAATGAAGAACATGAAGGTTGGTAAGTACATGACATATGGCTGCAGGAAGTTATACCTGTTAGCCCTGCCTTCTATTTTCAACGGAGAAAAATGTTTGGACAACAAAGGGGGTTTCTGATGTAAATAATTTTCATGCGCTGAAAAACATCATTAACTAGTTGAAACCCATGTTAATGTGAAATAGTGCTACATAATTTTGGAAACACTAGAATTGTATTAAAATTAAGTTAATACAGATAAGCATAACGAAAACGTTAAAGCAAAAAGTACATTGTTAGCTGCCTAATAGATGCTGTGTGTTTCTTAGCCAAACAAGAGCTGTCATTTAAAAAACTCTGAATCTAACAAAAGAGGATGGGCCTAATTATATTGAATTATTGCACGATAGATGAGAAATTAAGAAACAATTTGGAAATTTTTGTGTTCATTGTAACATCACATGACGTTAACTATATCCGCTACTTTATTCAATAAAATGAAACAAGAGATCTCACCCTTAGTATCTCTTCGAGGCTACCGACGATAGAGCTCACTTATAAGCTCTAGAAACTAGTTGGTCGTGGAGACGAATATGTGTTTTAAAATCATGCATTTATACATTTAATTAACTATTAATATGTCCAATTACCTCCTTCCATTTCCTAAACCTATAATAGTTTATTATATTTGATACTCCTAGCATTGCATGTCATTTTTTTTAGAAGTTCATTTACTTATTAAAAATAATATATATACACAATATTATATCCATAAAACGGGGGCTAACACTTGTCGAAATTCCACGCTCTGCCACTGATTAAATGGATGTCCTGACTATGAAAAAATGGTGGAGTACTGACTCAAATGGTAGCATGCCTACTTTCTGACTAATGGCCCTGTGTTTCATATCCATTGGGATTGAAAATTTTAATTATTAATTTAATTAAAAAATGTTCAATCTTGGGGCCAGGAGACGTGGTAGTGTACAATTTTTAATTGCTAGATGGTTCACCAGATTTCTTCTTGAACACATTCAGTACCAGGCACTGAGAAGGGCATTTAAACCCACAGGCCAGCCATTTAAATACTCCAGCTACCCTTTTCGTGGCACTTCAGAAAATGGACCATTATTCACAAACTATTAGTCCTAGAAAATTCAAATTTTGTACATACCTAAAGGAGATATCCTAGTAGGATTTGATGGTGAAATAACTTGGGTGATTGACATCACATGGTATCGGCGAATCAATTTCAGGAAGTGGAAGTTCTTTTTCACTTTGTGAATCTTCTAATTCAGGAATCAGTTCATCACCTGAATCATCATTATACAAAATATTCACTAATTCTTCTTCAGTGAGATATTTTTCTTTTGCCATGGTTCACTCACGCACAAACAACAGCGCGATAACGAGAAACATATACGACTGCATTGGAGCCTGGAGGCAAGTTTGGGTGAACGAATTCCATGTGTTGTTTGTTTTAAAAATAAAAGGGGATTCACCAAGGTTAAACGTGTCAAACGGGAATAGAAAATGTACATTTACATGCCATTTATGATCTCCAAGACATACTAAGCCAACACAATATTTAGGCGCCGAATATAAATGCGGTTTGTTTGCGCCCGCTCTAAAACGAGTTAACTGACCGACGGCCGCATACACGATAGTCTCTTTAAACGCCTTAACTGGTTTATGGTACTGAATGCACACCTCTCCTCAGTTTATATGTTGAGAACGCATATGGTAATAGCGACTCATCTGTTGGATAGGGTCCCTTTGGTGCTTTTGTTAGGAGTAGGCTATGTGCCTGCACCAGTTTCACCTTCTCCCTTCTGATCATTTTCATACTTCATACAACCTACTTTATACTATACAAGCATAAACATACACTCCTCTCTGTACATAATACAGGAATAATGTACATATTTGTATATACCTCATACGTTCCATTTGAGAACATGGATGATCCCTAGCAGGAGTTTCTTAACCAAGCTAATTTAGTTATGGAATACATAATCTACATAAATTAGTCTAATGAAGTGGTGCATAAAATTAGAAGAGACCTTATTAATGTCATCTGTCTGTCCAGTGTGGATTCTTTAATTACTTGTAAAAAATCTCACTTGTTTTCAATCAACACTTGCAGTTCATATAAGAATAACTGTATTTAGTTTCTGAGATTTGTGGAAATAAGTGAGAATTGAAATCATAGTTGTATTTGGACCAGTTAAAGTGAATATCGAATGGAAAGTGCATTAAAGGAATTACACCCATTAATTAAATGAACTATTTAAGGAACCTAATATTACCATCTTTATAAAATTTAAGAAAGAAAAATTAACATTTGAACCCTGGACCTCTGGGGCACTCCGTAGCGTAGTGGTTAAGGCACTTAGCTACAAGCCGGAGGGTCGAGGGTTCAAGTCCCGTTGGGGTCAGGATTTTTAAACTGACCCAAACCCTCTGGCGGCACTATGACCCTGGGGTCGACTCAGCCTCTAATGGAAATGAGTACCAGACGCTTGTTCTGGGGGTAAAGACGGCCGTCACGCAGGGCTGACAACCCGGCTGACATAAAGTGCCAATTGTCTAGAAAAAGTGGGAGCCTTAACCTCCTACTACCCCAAGGGCCTCTGGGCCTGTTGTGGGATCACTTTACTTACCCTGGACCTCTCATTTTCCGTAATAGTGTGCTGTCCATTACATCATTCAAATGATGATACAAATGTTAACATTTATTTCAACTTAAACAATTCTCGTTCATCCGAAGGCTAATAGCTGTTGCTACCATCACACCAACTTATGTCTTACATATTGAGAATTCATTAATTTTTAGTGGTAAGCTTTATATTTCGGTGTTTTTATTTAAATTAACATTAACACCAGGTCCAGGGCTCAAATCCTAGTTCAAATGTTAATTTTTCTTTCTTAAATTAGATTCTATCCAGGATTGGAAAATGTTAATTTAAATGCAAACATTAAAAATATTTATAAAAGTTTATCATTTAAGATGGATGGGCTGGGAACCTGCCAAGAATTAAAAGACTCAAGGCCAACAAAAAGATTAATTTATATGTATAATCCAGGAGATAGCAAAGCTAGATGAAGATCTAAAGTAATATGGGAGGACAATGTGGAAGATGATGTTAAAGCCATTGAAGCATGTAACTGGACAACCAAGGGTACAAATAGAGAAGCATTACAAAAACTTCTTGTGACAGCCAAATCCTTAACAGGTTGTCCAATATTTAAAAAGAAGATTTGAAAACTGAAGGATGAACAGAGAGAGAAGATCTTGATCCTTACCCTCACTAAAATTACAGACTAGTTCTTTTGTTGTAACATTCCTTATTCCTAGGAACATGTCTCTATGTTTAAGCCTTTGCTATGGATTCCCCGAAGTGGTCCCACCCGGAGAATGGGGGACTATTTTACTTTCGGAAAATTTTATCCCAGTGGAATCATGTCTGCATTTCTTGATGACTGTATTTTTGGGGGTTAAAGATAATTACTATTTCGACCAAGGCAATTTTTTCATCTGGCTTATCACCTTTGATCTCTTTGGCAGCAATCCTACTGCCAGTATAGCTCTAGCGGTCATTTAAGCATGCAAGCTACTCCACAATGACAAGGTAAAGATACCATCAGTTTGAGGGAAGTTAATTTTACAGGGATAATTGGAAAACATTAGCTCTGGATAGGGATGTCTGGAGGGCTTCTGTCTGCACAGCTTTGAATCTCTGGGTTCAATAGCACCAGTCTGTTAGTTATACCAATTCTCTACATTAAACCTTTGTGAATACAATACTCTTTCCACATCATCATAACTATCTTCCATACAAGGCCTAATGGCCTGTTACAATGTCAAGGCTGGAATTTCAATCCATCTCTTCTTCAAATGGATCTCTTTCCATGTGGATGATAATGAAGCATGACTTTGGGATTCTGTTCCTGTGCATTAGTTTTCTAGTTATACTGTTAATCATTTATTAAATGGATAAATGATTCAAACTGAAATTCTTTGATCTCATCAGGAGTAACCTGCTGCTGCTCTCATGAACTTCATCTCATGTGTTGTGATTTGATGAAGTTCTTATTCCTCATTGTCTAGACTTCATGTCAATAACATAGCATTGGTCTTGATAAATGACAGTATTTTTGTATGTCTTTGAGCTGTGAAAGGTTTTAATTATTCTCATTGTTTTGTACAACTTACAGACTTTATCAGTGATATCCAATTAATCAAAAAAAGAAAGTTTATTACCCAAAGTAAGAGAAATCATTTGTTTATTGTAGTGCACATTAGAATGGGCCACAGGTTACAAAGCTTTGTGTTTTTTTTAATTCTATGATTTAATATGCTTATATATCAGAAATGGACAAATATATGGTTAGAGTGAGTTATATTTGTTAATTTTTCCCTCCATTTTTAATCTATTTCTTTTTGCTATTTATCGTAAATTCGGTATCTTCAGACCAAAAAATCACGTGTATATGTTCCTTAGGTCGCTAATGGTAATCACACTCTGCAACAGTAGTTTGTCCATTTTTTTTGCTATGTTAAAAAAAATACAGTAAATTACCTGCACTACAATCCCAAATCATTTAATTTCAACTTAGAGTAGGTAAATGTACATTACCAAATTTTGTAGCATAAAATTTAGTAAAATCTGAATTAGTTTATCATATAGCATGTGGAAATGAATATTCATTAATACAAAAGAGAAAGAAAACTTTATATATATTTCATTCAATTACTGAAATAGGGATTTCTTAATATATTAAGTAGGGAAATTATATAGCAGTATAATTGTTTAACTTTATCAACAATAATGCTTATGCTCAACAATGAGTTTAATTTTAGGGATCAGTCAATTGTAAGAATAAGTTTTAGAATACAGATTTGCAAGACTGCAAAATATTAATTTTTCATGGGATCGTGATGTTATATTTAGTTTTATATTCTGATTCGTTCCTTAAGTTACCACTTGTGTTCTGTTATAATGTTTACGTATTGTCTTTATGGTTTTTCAGTATCAAAGAATATACTTACACTGCTAAGGGGCATATTCTTCAACAAACTGTTTGTTTTCTGGTGAGCAAAGTTTACTTTGTATAAAATAATGTTAATCAATATTATCATAATTCTACAAATTTTATTAAATGTTTGCTGCACACAGCTTATTTCCTTGTTTTTTATGCCAATCACAACTTCTTCATAATACCGGTACTTTTTCAGATTGAATATAATACTGTTTTTAGTATCATAACTTAAATCTTGTAAATACAGTCATAACATTCTCAAGGATACTAGTATTACTAGTATATGTTGTATTACTTCACTTATTTTAAAATAAATTTGTTTTACTTTGTTTCTGAATTTGAAGTTTTACAATACTTTTGAGTTATGCACTATAATTAAGTTATTTAATTAACTTATTCAGTATAAGCAATTTTGCATTTTATGTCTTTAATGCACATAAAATAATCACAGTGCACAATCTCATCAAATGAAATATAATAAATAATTCACTTCACATTATGCACATATCAGTGGCGCAAAGCTAAGAGTAAATTGTGAGTTTAAAAATACTATGATACTGTCTTCTGATTCCTATGTTTCATTGATCCATACTTTCACATTTAAAAATTTCGTTTACTTAGATAATATCTTCTTCATAGAGTAAGATAAAATTTCATCTCATTGTGAAATATTTTAAATTTACAAAATTATTATATTTCACTATTATGATTGATCGATAAAATCATTATTATAAGAAACCTCCTACTATGCTAGATCAGGTGATAGCATATCTGCTTCCTGATGAAGAGTAATGTAATGTATCAATATGTGTTACTCGTGGTCCTTGCCTCTCCCACTGAGTACCTGTACAAGCCAAATTCATAATACTTAGATTAGGATATTAATAAGAACTGTAGACAGTGATATTTTAAATTGACAATTTAACTCATGCCCCAAATGGGAGTCAATGACCAATCACATTTCAATGAATTTTGATTTACAACCAATCACAGTCATTTTTTACCTCAATTTTATCACTTAAAAACGAACTCCTCTTTTTTAACATTCTGAGTAGGTCATAGCATTATTTTGCAGTGACCGCATGTGGCTACCAGATTGTATATATATATATATATATATATATATATATATATATATATATAGTGCACCAATGTTAGCAGATAGTGCTTGCGGGATATAATATAAAAACATTTGTAGCAATTGATTATACCACAAAAAAAAAAAAAAAAAGAAACCATTGTTTGCACTTTCTTAAACATATTATTTCCCAGGAATTTACGTTCCAGAAAAATATAATTGACATATTTACATCATAGAACATCAGAAATTAATTAATAACCTATAAGGTTGGTTATAAATTTCTCCACTAGGGTGCATTCTTACAATATTGCGATCCTTTGGCAATAAATAATATGATCTGGTTGCAGTGATGAACAAATGAAACATAACAATTGTTTCCCATTTGTTTTCAAACATCACCGTTTACATATAAATATTTTAAAATAACTGTATGTAAATAATGATTTGTGTATAAACTGCTTAATTTTATTCGTTAAATAGTTCTAACAAATGCCAATCTTGATTTCCAAATTCTCTAGATAAATTCACTCCTCACTTCGTGAGTCTGAATTTATCGATAATTTGGAAATCACTCGTGGCATTACTTATGATAAATTAATACAACATTCACCTTTAATGCTGTACATTTTACATTTTCCTGACATGTTTATGCGGTTGTGTTTTGATATTTAATTAAGGACTATTTTCTGTGTGCTAAACACCATAAACAGAAAGGGAATATGTGATGCTCGCATGGGTTTTTTTTTTTGTTTTGTTCCACATTATTCTTTTGTTGTGGCTAGTATAGTGAGTCTGGATTCAATACCCATAGAGTTACAATTTTTTATATAAAATTATCACTCTTGGTGTAGATACCTAAATTAAATTCCAAACCTTGTCTTCAGTACATATGTATACATTAACACTTTATTTTAAACTTACACTCATTCTAGAATATTCTCACATACAACAATACAAATGCACATCACCTATATAAAGTGGTCTGTAAAAATGTTGCATAAATTGCCATCTGCTCACCTAGTGTGGAACTCGAAACACAAAAAGTGCTTTGGATGACATTGCAACATGCATGAACATAAACATTATTATAAAAAACCAGTTGTGAATTGATTATATATTACATAATAATGATAAAATCAGGTATTAATAAGGTAATAAAATAAGTGCATAAAAACGAATATTAGGTATTTATTTCTAAAAATATTTTAAACTCTGGCTGCTAAATTAGACAAGAGAAAGTATTATAGATGCTGTTCCAGCTTACTTGAACATAATGATGCAATTATTGCACTACTATGTGCAAAATGGAGTACTGCTTTCTCTTTTCTGACATTTAAAATTCTGAAATTTTTCTTTTAATACAGATAAGGAGTGTTTCTGATTTTTATTTTTCTACATTTGGGATTAAAATAATTTTACACAAACTATATTTGAAATGAATTTTAGCAAATAGATAAAATGTTCATTTCTATATCTTAAATTAGCATATCAATAAAAATGATAAACAATGGAAAGTAAGCATATAATCTTATGATTATATATATATATATGAGAGAGTTTTAATCACTTGTCCCATAATATATAATTTTACATTAGGGTAATAAGATCTACCCCACCTTCCAGGCGCCCGAACCTCAGAAGTGGGTTACAATTATGCCATTGCCAGGAGAGAACACCAATAATGTCTAAAAAGACGAACTGAGGGGAGCATTAAAAAAAACATTAGGGTCTATTTGATGTAAAAAAGATAACAGAGATGGTGAATTATTTATATATGCTTATGACATCAGTAGTCAAAAGGTGATTAGTGAATGAATTATGCAATTATTCATACAGCATTATTTTCTTATTTAACTGACCTTTACCAAGGTTTACCTCTCATTATGATAGAGCGTGTTGGGGTAATTTGGATGTATTGGGGTAAGCTGGGTAAATTGCAATTTATTGTATAAAACCTAACCTAAACTTCAAGCAAATGCCATTTTAATATATATTGTCTATTCCACAGGTACCTATGATATAATGTTAAAATTTGTTAATTGAGTTTGGATTGAAGTTAATTGAACAAACTCAATTATTAAATTAAACCTCATAATGTTAATTCCTAATGATTTTAAAATTAAAAAAAAGTTAAAATTTGTGTTGGTCACACTTTGTTCGAAACCTATTAATAGTTGGAGTTAGTTTGAGCATATAAGGGCTTCAAAGCATGTTTTATTTTAGTGCGGTTATGCACATTATACAAAAATTCCTCCATCTATTGGCTAAATTGGGTATATTTAAACTTGATATTTTCATTATTAATTTAACACTTCTCACTGAAGGATTTACTAAATTTGAAGAGAAAAATTTTCGCCCAGGCCGATACTCGAACCCGGGACCTTTGGTTTTCCGTACCAACTGAGCTACCAGGGCGAGTTCCAATCTTGACGCAAATTTTTCTCTTATATACATTTTAATTCTCGCATACCAAATGCTTGAAGCCTTGGCTTCTATCTATGCAAATGGCAGCTTCTTAGTTAAGAAGACATTTATTGGGAATTTAAACACTACTTTTAAATGCCAATAGGGCTTCTATTGATGTTTTCATTATTAATTTAACATTTCTCACTGAAGGATAAATTAAATTTGAAGAGAAAATTTTCGTCCAGACCAACATATATAAGAGAAAAATTTGCATCTAGATTGGAACTTGCCCTGGTAGCTCAGTTGGTGAGCATTTGGTATGGAAAACCAAAGGTCTCGGGTTCGAGTCTCGGTCTGGGCAAACATTTTTCTCTTGAAATTTAATTTATAGTTAAACTTATTATTATAATTATGTTAAGAAGGGGTCAACAAACTTAAAAATACAATAGTATCATTCTAGAAGGTCACAATGATAACATTACAATCTGACTGGAAATTATCATCATGGTAATAAATTAAGAGTTTTTAAACTTAAAAAAGGTTTTTTTTTTTGCCAATTTACCCCAATCTGCCCTACCTTAAAGTTATCTTATTACCTTTCTCCTGTCATGTTCCTGAGTTATATACAAATATATGTTGCTGGTTCTAAAGATTTTGCGACACAAGTCATGTGGTATTAAAAATTTTTATCACTGACTGTTTATTGAGAAACTCTTCAGATTTATAAGGGATTGAATGACTAGATCTCTAGTTCTGACGTTGGTCTCAATGAACTAGTGACAGCAGTGTTTGTCTGTGGATCTGAATGTTTGTGAGTTTAAACTTTGCCACAATCAATGGATTCTTTTAGGATGTAAAAATTCTAAATATGATTTCCTTTGGAACAGGTTATGTTGATGATTTAGTGCAAACTTGTGTAGATGATATTTTATGTGTAACAAATGTTGAGGAAGTGTAGTTTATTGTGTACAAAGCGGTATATGAAATCCAATCAGAAAACACATCTCAAAATTATATGATATTAATCACTGTTTAATTAATCTCCCACATAATAAAATGTTGTTAAATTAAAATCTCCACATATTGAATAGAATAAAACTTTAAAATTCAATTTCTGAAGGAAATTTAAAATAGCACTTATATGTGCACTAAGCTATCTCGGTGTGTTGTATATTTGAGTTACATACAGTGACATCATGCCGGAAATAAGACATCTCTGGTCAAAATTTATTGGCCTTTTACAATCTGCTTTGAATTATGATAAATATAACTACTAATATGACTGCTGGTATACAACCAAAGGCCGTCAATTTGGTATGAACTAGGATGTTCAAGTATGTAAAAATAACATTTATAAAAAAAATGTATTTTCATAGGATTTTGTAGTTTCAGTTTGGGTGAACATTTTTCTCTTAAAATATTATTACTAACATTTATTTGTCTCTACCTCTCCAACAATTATTCTTCATTCTTTCAACAGTGGTTTTTATAATACAGGGTGCGGCATAAGTCAGTTAACCACTGCACAAAATAAAAATAAGTAATTAGAAGTCGTTTATAGACATGGTACAGGAGAGGATGTATTCCCTAGTTAGCAAATTACCTGAAGCAGTAAGTGTTTGAAATTATATTCTGAAGGTCCCGTATTCAAACCCCAGTTTCAGCCAATCTGATTTTTTTCTTTGCAACCATGTACAGTGGTTAACTGACTTTTTTTGTATTTTGTATGTATTTTCACAATCTTTGTTGGGTATTTCATTTTTATTTTAAATTTCAGTACCTTTTTAATATGTCCTACATTTGTTCTTAACTATCTAAAACCAGTTTAAAAATTTATAAACACACAAAAAAAGGCTATTCTCTTTTTTTCTAAATCCTCCCATTAATATACTTTTCTTTATATTTGAAAAGAAAAATATATGCCTAGACTGGGGTTTGAATCCAGGACCTTTGACTCTCTATGTCAATACTCTATCCAAGTGAGCTACCTAGGCCTCACTTGGATAGAGCATTGACATAGAGAGTCAAAGGTCCTGGGTTCAAACCCCAGTCTAGGCTTATATTTTTCTTTTCAAATATAATTTGTCCATCATTAAGATGTTTAAAAACGAATAATATCAATATACTTTTCTTTCTCTATATTTATTCCCCCCCATCCTTATTGCAATTTCTTGAATTAATTCAACTTTATAACATGTCCAAATAATCTGATTCAATTTTCTTAAAAAAACGTTTTGAAATATATGCATCTCAACTCTTTATTTCATCTCTTCTTCTGTGATATAAATAATTTACAAGGTTATAGTAAAACATGGTTTAAGGGAAAATAAAATTCAAGGTCATACATATAAATTGTTAGCCTTAAACATTGTTTTTGCAGCATGCCTTGAATATCTATTTTGGTCTTAAATTATTATAACAATTCTTGTGTAAAAAAGATAAATTATATATTTTTGTTTGTTTGTTGCAGTGACTGATGAAGGTTTCAAAAACAGTATTTTTTAAGGTGAAATTACTTTATTCAGTATCATTTCTTGTGTGGTACTTAAAATATTATCACCATGGAAAAAGAGGAGAGTGTAAATGAAACAAGAGACAGTGCAGACTATGATAATATGGATGGGAAGAATTCAGAAGCAGACAAATGTTTAGACTCTGTAGTAGAGAAGGAGGAAATGGAAGTGACGTTTTGCCAGTACCTCCTACTGAAGAAGTTGAAGGTGAAGCAATTAGTGTGAATGGTGATGATGGTGAAAAGGAAGCAGCTCCTGAAGATAATGATGTTATAGCTAAACAAGAGCAAAAAGCTGCTAAAATTCCAGCAACTAGAAAAATGTCAACTGGTTCTAATAAATCAACTAGATCAGAAAATGGATCTAAGAACGGGTAAGAATTACATTTTTAATTACTCATTATCAAAAGATAACTGGATCTTATTAAAAATTATCTAAAAACATATCTTAGTTAATTAATTGAAATTCAGAAAGTTAAATTATTAATTGTTTGTACTTTCAAAGAAGGAACATCACCAAAATAAATTAAATTTTGTGAGATGAAAGTTCCTACTTAAAGTCGTATATGATTCAGTGAGCCAATAATCCTTGTTTTTCAAGATATCAACATACTATCATTTACTGCCTTTCAAACAAGTACTTTATAGTGATGAACTTAGCTTACATGGTTAGATGGCTATCATTAAGGCAACTAAGATTCAAGCCCTTGGCCCTGTACATTTTTAATGTATCATCATCATCATCAACAATCACGGATTAAGCCCATGTGGCTTGTTCAAGTCTCATAGATTCTCATTCAAAAAGTTGAATTCATCTCTTTTTCGGTCTACCAACATTCCTATCTCCTTTTAGTTTGTAACTAAGTATAATTTTTGGTATGCGTTCATCTTTGAACATGTTCTTTCCCGTTTTTTTTCTAGAGTCTTTTATTTTATCTAAAAGTTTAAAAATATTTAGTTCATTTCTAATATTTTCACTTCTTTTACGTTTTTAATGTAATGGTTTATAATTTTTCTACAATGGTAAACAGGTCAATGTTGGGCCTTAGCCTCTCCTTTGTTAGAAGTTACTAGACCAAGTTAATATAGTTATACTTACTTCCGTACAGATGTCATTAATGGTATGCTGTCAACATACTGACCCAATGAGACATCTAGTAGGCAACTGAGTTATTACTAGGATGATGAAAGTTGGTAAATTTTGCTTAGAGGTCTCTTTATTCAGGTTTAAAGTTTTTTACGAGCCTGAAAATTTTCAGATTTGGGATCCACAGTTTAAAGTCCCTTCCAGAGGACTTTGCTCTTTGGATTTTTACATCCTAAAAAATCTATTGACCCTGGCCAGGTTTGAACCCATAACCCTTGGGACCAGAAGCAAGGAACATAACCATTAGTCCACAGTGGCCGACAATGATTTATAATAATAATGTAATTAGATTACTATTATAATTAATATAATTGTTATATTTA
Organism: Diploptera punctata; assembly: GCA_030220185.1. Classification (NCBI taxonomy): domain Eukaryota; kingdom Metazoa; phylum Arthropoda; class Insecta; order Blattodea; family Blaberidae; genus Diploptera; species Diploptera punctata. The sequence continues at coordinate 289,192 of JASPKZ010004545.1, forward strand.
TTATAACAATTTGATGGATGGGATGTAAGTCATGGCAACTTTTTTTTGTGTGCGAATACCAGCTCGGGTGGAAAATTTGAAATATACACATGAAAGGACAAGGTAGGAATTAAAAACATGGAAATAAATTAACACACTAATATTGTGCTTCACATATTTGACTTGACAGTCCTGATTTCATGTTTCATAATCATTACAGCACACATACCCATTCTAAAGGCCCTTAAAGTAATCCCTTGCAACATACACAACTTGCTGCCAATAATGTGGGAGGCACTGAATATTATCTGCATCACCATTTTCCGCACCATGTGTGAATCTTGTCATCTGTTGTTGCAGAACATTGGCAATATCCTCTTGTTTTTTTACAAACTACCTACCACATAATGATTCTTTTATCTTTCATATGAGGACAAAGTCACATGGAGAAAGGTCAAGAGAGTATGGTGGATGTTCCAAAACTTCCCATCTCCAGCGCCGCAGTAGCTGCCTTACACACTCTGCTTTATGTGGTCTTATGTCATGGTTGTGAATGATGCACTGTCCAGAAGGTCAGGATGTTTATTTTGAATGCCGTGTTGTACTTTTTGCAACAGGATGTGCCTGTAGTAATCTGCTTTCACCATTCTACCATGTGGAACGAAGTGGCACATGATACCCCTGATGTCATGTGCAACAATCATCATCAATTTCATGGGGAAGGATTCTGATGGAACTTCTGCTTTCTTGGTGATCTGACATGTTGCCACTCTGCAGACTAAACATTTGATTCCGATCCATATGCCCTGACCCAAAATTCATCGGTGGTGATTATTTGTGAACGGAAGTGGTTTCCGTTTTGATTCCATTGTGCTAGATGGTCGGAGCATGTTTCATATCACATCCATCATTGAACTTCAGTCAATGCATGTAGTATCCAGGATGCAATTTTGTGCAGGTGCAGATTGTTCTGCAAAATGCAGTGGATGGTGCATTTCTTGATGCCACTTGCATTTGCTAACTCCAGTTTTGTTCATCATTTGTCATCTTCTAGCAAGTACATAAATACTGCAAGCATCACATTGGTCTGTGCACCCATAGGTCATTTCATACATTGCCGATCTTCGGTTACTAAACGTCATTGCTGAAACTCTCATTCCCAACAGCTTTCACCAATTCTCATGATATTGTTTGGCATTTCTCCCATGGAGAACAGTTGTTTTTGATGTATGAGCACTGCTCAACATGGGTTACCTCCATCTCGCATGACAGTCGCCGGACAATTGATTTCACATAGCTCTCTGTGCTCATACAGGCAATCATAGAGCCATCTGTTATTGTGAAGACAACACTAGGACTGCACATCTTCCGTGCAACAAATAACATTTTGCGATCCGGAAACATTTCTGCACTAAAAAAATAGTTGTCATGAGTTATGCTCCAACCCTTGTATAATTTCTATTATAATTATATTAATCTTCTTCGACATCTAGTCTTATTATATTTAAAGAAATAAATATACGCTCAGACTGGGGTTTGAACTTAGAACCTTTGGCTTTCTATGCCAATGCTCTACCAACAGAGCTACCTGAGCATTCAATTCTAAATGCAATTTTTTCTGTTATACATTGTTAATTCCTGAGCACCAAATGATACAAACTGTTGCTTGATCATGCAAATGATGGCTTCTTTTTTTAAGATGACTTTTATTGGGAATTTAAACATTACTTTATAAAGCCAGTAGGGCTTCTTTTGATGTTTTCAATTATTAATTAAATTAAATTTATTAATCTAACAGTCTGAGCATATATTTTTCTCTTCAAATATAATTTGTCCTTCAGTGAGAAGTATTAAATAATAAAAAAATCTAGTCTTATCCCTATTTTGTTAAAAGCCTGCATCTGTCACGGTATTTCAATGTCTTCAGAAAGATTTACTAATATTTCAAGAAATAGCTATGGCGCGGGACAGCTTTACACTATACAAACACAAACATACACTCATCCTATTCTCCACTCTATACGCAGTTCAAGAATACATCATCTAAGTTAAGCAATCTGCTGTGTGAGTTGAAAATAGATCACATTAAAGCCATATATCTGCACAGTACAGAACCTGAAGTATGAAAAGTACAGTGGGTGGCATTAGAACACACACATATTTTGCTTTGAAGCATGAACATTCATTTAAATTCTTGAATTCTTTGTAGCTCAAGAACAGTATAGTGATACTGAAATTTGAATATTGTAAATTAATAATTTTTTTTTAAATTCCAGAAACAATATAAAGCATCATTATCACAGCAGATAACATAATTACATGCATGACCTTGTACTACAGAATTATTTTCATCAGATTTGTGCAAAATAATCTCTTAAATCTAATTCAAGTCATCTAATTATTTTATTTGAAAAAAGTCATACTGGCTTTATAATGTGATGTAAAATTCCCAAATAAATATCTTCTTAATAAAGAAGCCACCATTTGCAAGATAGAAGCAAAGGTTTCATAGCATTTGGTGCACGGGAATTAACAGCATATTTAAGAGAAAAATTTGCCTTTAGATTGGAACTTGCTCATGAAGCTCACTCGGTTAGAGCATTCACCTAGAGTGTGTAGGGTCCTGGGTTCAAGCCTCAGTCTGAGCGTATAATTTTTCTCTTCAAATATGATTTATCCATCATTGAGATGTATGAAATAAATAAAAACATTGAAAGAAGCCGTACTGGCTTTATAATGTAATGTAAAATTCCCAAATAAATGTCTTCTTAATAAAGAAACCGCCATTTGCAAGATATAGGCAAAGGTTTCATAGCATTTGGTGCACGGGAATTAACAGCGTATATAAGAGAAAAATTTGCGTTTAGATTGGAACTTGCTCAGGTAGCTCACCTGGTTAGAGCATTCACCTAGAGTGTGTAGGGTCCTGGGTTCAAGCCCCAGTCTGAGCGTATAATTTTTCTTTCAAATATGATTTATCTATCATTGAGATGTATGAAATGAATAATAAAAACATCATCTAATTCTGTTGACAAATCACTAACTATTCCCTATATATAAATTCAGATTTTTATTCTAAATGTTAAGTAATGATTTCTAGGACAAATGGAAATTAAATCACTGGTAATGTTGTATATTAATGCTATCCAGGACTAAAAATCTGAAACCTTTATTGAAAGAAAAAAATGTATTTAGTTAAACAGTTCTGTTTCTAGATATTTGTTTTCATATTAAAAAATTTGTATGTATTCATGTTAGCAACTTTTACTTCACATTTCCACACAATGTACTCTTATTGTTTAGCTAGATGTAAATTAATGTTAATTGTAATTAATATGAAGATAGCTATTTATAGTAGTTACAATAAAAGTATTCTTAGCTGTAATGCTTAATGCTGTAATGCTAAATCAACTTATATTTCAGCATGTGCTGAATATAAAACTAATTCACTCATTATCAGATCCAAAGGTTCATACATTACTATCCTGAGTTGGTATTTTCCAACCATCCCCGTATAATTTATTTTCCTCAACTATGCCTAATGCTAGTCTTTCAACTTGTTCTTGGCCTCCCTAATGGGCACTTTCCTATGGAAGTTTCCATATCCCTTTTTCATCCCCCATTTGTGTCACATATTCTGCCCATCACAGTCTATGGGACTTAGCTATTATTAAGTATGTCTGGTTTCTCATAAAGATCATTGGCTCATGTTTTTTCCATTCAACTGTTTGTCTCTTTTTGGCTCAAAATTTTCTTAAGTATTTTATTCTCAAATACTCATAATGTGGTATTTCTCACTCTTCTCTTAAAGTAAGAGTGGTGAATATGCTAGATGTAAAAGTTGGGTTATGTTTGATATATTTTTATATGATATCGTATCGTACAAGAGTAATGTGGAAAGATCAGAGTAACGAATGATTAGATAAAGGATTTTGGAGGGATGATGCATCATGGTGAATTTATATTAGCAACTTATATATATGAAGACAAAATGGTTGTCATCAATGTATATTCTTAATCTAATATTTCATTTCAAAATTAGTTATATTCTTTTTTTCTTTATAAAACTTATAAGTATTTTGTATGCTGTAGTTTTATATAAAATGTTAGAATAAATATTGAGAAGTTTCCTTATTTTAGTTTGAATTTTTTATAATAGTTTTTATATACATGGTTATTTTAATTATCGTAAATAGGTACCTGTGTTTATAGCATGAAACATATACATTCCTTTTTTATGTACCAGTATTTAGAAGAAATAACATTGTATAACATGAAATATTATTTAAAGCGTAAACTTGAATATATAGGGATTCAATTGAAAGTTTCTGTTTGTTCTTTTGTGAAATTTGGACTTTGAAACTTCTCTTAGAGATGAGTAGATCATAAAGGTAATGTACCTATCATAGTACTTGTTAAGAGTTTATTACATAATTTTGTTTTATAAAGAAATTTCAAGTTTTAAAATATGGTTTAAATATTTTAGTTGGTGTTTTTATCACACTTTCAAATAATATTCTTAAATATTGATTAGATACATGTAACGTAAAGTGAATTGTAAATGTACCAATGGTATGTAACTATATATGGTTATGAAGGACATTGTTTGCTTCAATGAGTATCTATTTGAGTTAAACCAAACTCCCCACACATTGCAGGCAAACAGGACAAGTTTATAATTCAAGGTCAAGCAGTCCCTACCAGTCATGTGGCAACATTGTAAAACCAACTTCACATATTTATGTTATGTGGTTTTGAGATGAATGTGTCCCTTGTGATGCAGCATACAAGGGAAATGGGTCTGCCAGCAACTCTGGTGGATTCAATCAATACTCATGAAGGGGGTGCAGTAAGTTACGGTTAGCTTGCACTATATTAGGAAAATGGAGGGGGGAGAGATTTTAATGACTTTTAGTCTTAGATATTTTTAAAGAAGGTTTTCTTAAAATTTTATTAGTTTCTGACATAAATAGAGCATGTGTATGCAATAAGAAAAAAATCAAGATATTTCAATCTGTCTGTTGCCTGCTTATCTTCAGTATATACAGTATCACGAATGCCTCTAGATTACGCCTTCTATTGAGGCTGAGGTTATCTGTAGTACTGTTTTAATTTATTCACATGCTATGCAATTGACATCACTTATGTTAAACCTAATAAATGCAAAGTAATTTGAAATAAAACACAATTATACTGTTAACAAGCTTATAATATTTTATCGTTAAGAGAGATAAATTTAATAATGTAGCCTTTATTTTGTACATGCAAAATAAAAAATAAAATGTTTGTTAATATATTGTTTAAGTTAATATTAAATTATCAAAGTTTTGATCAAATTTTAAACATGTATTTCGGAAAATCAGCTGTAGACTGTAATGTAAAGTATTGATCAATAGTAAAAAAAGTTGATCATAACCTGTTTATGATGGAATGTGATATAAAAGGCCTACAGTTTTAAAATAATAACTAAGTTGAGGAAGATGATACCTTACCAGGTATTCATTTTATATTTTAAAATTTCATATTTTGATCATAAACTTTGATACAATAATGCTAACCTAGAATTTTATTTAGGCCTATCGGTATTGTTAACATTATTTTTTATGAACTATTTTATATTCATAAAACAAGTTTTGGCATTTTACAATGATATTAGTTGAAACAATAGTGGCACCTAAATAAATATAACATATAGGCCTAATTTATAAATTATAATTGATTTTAAACTATTCTCTTAAAGTCTGTTTATTTAGATTTTTTTTTTAGATATTTATTTTCTTTATGTAATTATTACTTTTCTACTTTCCTTTTTTAATGTTCCTATAAGTGGTATTTTGTTTTTACAGCATATATCGTATTTAGTAAAATCAATTTGGTAAATATAAATTGTGTATAAACTTTTTTTTATGTATAGTATATAATATGGTCTGTGAATATAGGTAACCTTTTATAAAGGAAACTATAAAATAAATATTTGAATAACCAGTTCCAAGTAAATTCAAAAGAACTATTAATAATAATAGAGATTGAATTGATGGAAATCTGTTATACATAGTCTGTTAAATAAAATGCAATCTGGTAGTCTATACTTAAAAATTAATTAGAAACCAATAAGAAAATCAATTTTAATAAAATTACTATAGGAAGTAACACTGTGAGGTAAATTATCAATTTCTATAAATGAATTGGATACACTTATATCTCACCTCGTAAAACATCTGTAATTTTCACCCCCATGATTTTGGAGTTTAGTTGATGATAGAAGGGATGCCTATTGAAACCGGTCCGATGAAAATCACAGATGCTTTATGAGGTGAGAAGTAAAAATATCCAATTTGTTTATATAAAAAGAAAAGCCATAATTAGATAATTTTAAATCTTGCCAGGTTAGCTAGAGATAGAATAGAATTTATGAAGTGGGTGTGGGGCAGTCCCCATGATATTGGTATAATAGGGAAGAAAAATAAATATCATGGAGATTAATAAATGAGTTGGAGAAAATGTTTTAACATCTCACCTCACAAAGCTGCTTGTCTTCACGATTCCAAATTGGAATTTGACTGAAGATGGAAGTAATACTATACTTTTGAAACCGATATCGTGAAGACACGCAACTTTGTGAGGTGAGGTGTTAAAACATTTTCTCCAACTCATTTATTAATATAAATACTTCATAGTGTTTTCTCCCACTGTAGATTTAATTAAAATCATGGAGATTGTTTCTGACTTAATAGTGCATACCTCTTAAATAAAATAATAGACTCAGACTAATTTAAGTAATTTTAATTTAATTTCATGAACTGAAATACAGTGTGCTCATAAAGTTCCTGTACATCTTTTGGATAAAATAGTCCAAATATAACACTATACCTAATCCACTCTTAGAGTGATCCTAACATAAATAAATGTAAACTGTATCCTTCCGCCATTCGTGCTACAATTAGTCACATTGAAAGGGAGCACGTGTGAAGTATATAAGACATGTGATCGTTAAATAGGGCAGATTATAAAAAAGCTGGTTAGATTTTTCACTGAACTTGTGAAATACGTTTAAAATAACTGTTTTTTTACCACTAGTCAAAGATTTGCCGGACTTGTGTTTAAAAATTCAGATGGCGACACAGCAACAGAAGACTCGACACCTTCAGCCATTTTGTTGTATCAGAATCAACTGAAACATGGCTCAAATGAATCATCCATATATAATAAACTATTTTAAGTTGTAATTATTGATTAGGTATATTTCAGAATATTTTCTATGTTTTGAATATTATTATTTTCATTCGCAAAGAATAATAAGTAGGCTGTATTCAGAGGACATATTTTTTATTTAATGAAGGGAACTACTTATTCACATACTTATTGCTTCTACATTATACCTCAGTGTCCATAACCAATGAAAAGTGAGCAGATCACATGGTTTCATTTTTGATGAGGATCACTTTAAGAGCAATAGCATTTAACTTTAAGATAGTACCTACTACCATGTCAGTGTTCCATATGGCATCCCTTAATCTTAAAACATGTTTTTAGAGTCACTGGAAAACCTTTGCCAACATACCATCTGTGATCATTTCAGTCACCTGGCATATGCAATCTTTCAGCACTTGCAGATTAGGAACCTTGATTCTGTACACCTATTGCCTAATTGAACCCCCAAACAGTATTTTTGTATAGTCAGATCAACGTATGGTGAAGCTCCATCTTGTTGTAACATCACTCTATCAGTGTTACCATGGCTTTCACATTTTCAGTGAATATCAGTAGCACCCTATATGTCTGATGCACTACAAATCCTGTATGCATGAACTTATTCATGAGATATTTGAGTTTGTATTTTTTAGCATTCTTAACTCATATGCTTATTTTCTTGGACGATCGTTTCAAAGCCATTGCCCCATCTTCAGCTTGATCACAAACTGGTTTTTTTCTTTTCTTCAAGTTGTCGGCCCTGGATCTGTGTTCCAAAGAACTTGGTAATGAGACTCTTTTCTCCAGGAATTTCAAAGTCCATAATTTTCTCCTTGTTCTTCTGTACATAGATTTTTTCCCATATTGTGAGTTCATTGGTATTTTCTAACTGTTTTAATAATTTTGTATTTATATCCATTTTGTCCACCGCTGTGGTTTCGAGGTAGCGTGCTGCCTTGTCACGCAGCGGGCCCGGGTTCGATCCCCGGTCGGGGCAGTTTTTCTGGGTGAGGTTTTTATCGGGGTTTTTCCTCACCTGTAAGACAAATGTCAAGAAAACTTTAAGGCCCAAACGGTCCCCAAAATCATATGGCCATCATCTTCCTTATCATTATCATTCTTATCATTATCATCATCATCCTTCACCGGTGTGGAAAGCAACGGGAAGCTACCACACCTACAATTTCCTAGTAAAGCTGCAAGCATAGCATGAAAATGCTATGATTGCAGTGAAGGACCTGCCTTCGGGCAGAATTACTATGGATGGATATCCATTTTGTGTTTCTCTGTCCAAACATGAGCTGCTAGTGCAGATTTTTCCACTTCTCCCATTTTTACATTTCTTATGTGTTCTTTAGTTATAATGTTTAAATTTCTCTTTGTTTTCCCTATGTATACTTTATCACAATCTGCACATTTTATTTGATATATTCCTGATTTTTTATTATCTTCAATGTTTTCATTTTTGTTGGTTTTCATAAGTTTTTTTAAACTATAATCATTCTTTGGTGCTAATTTGATGTTGAATTTTCCAAAAATTTTTTTGGAATTTATTGTGTGCCCACGGGTGATATGTAAATTTCTTGTATCTTCTTTCCTTTGGCTTTTGTATCTGAAGAGTGCTTTCATTTCTCAATTTCTGTTTTTTGTGTATAATTTTTTCCTCAAAACCATTTTCTTTTGCTACTTCAATTATGTGTTCTTTTTCTATTTCAAAATTTTCATCGTTCATAGGTATATTTATCAACCTATGTACTAGGCTGTAGAAGACTGGCATTTTGGTGAATTATGGTTGAAACAAGTTGATTTGATGTAGTTATCTGTGTGTGTTTCTTTCCTATAAATGCTGAATTCTATTTCCTTTTTTCCCTCATTTCTGTGTAATTTTAGATCTAAAAAAATTATACACAAAAAAATTGATAAGTACAAAAAACAGAAATTGAGAAATGAAAGCACTCTTCAGATAGAAAACGTCAAAGGAAAGGAGATACAAGAAATTTACATATCACCCGTGGGCACACAATAAATTCCAAAAAATTTTTGGAAAATTCAACATCAAATTAGCACCAAGGAATGATTATAGTTTAAAAAAACTTACGAAAACCAACAAAAATGAAAAAAATTGAAGATAATAAAAAAATCAGGAATATATAAAATAAAATGTGCAGATTGTGATAAAGTATACATAGGGAAAACAAAGAGAAATTTAAACATTAGAACTAAAGAACACATAAGAAATGTAAAAAAGGGAGAAGTGGAAAAATCTGCAGTAGCAGCTCATGTTTGGACAGAGAAACACAAAATGGATATAAATATAAAATTATTAAAACAGTTAGAAAATACCAATGAACTCACAATATGGGGAAAAAATCTATATACTGAAGAACAAGGAGAAAATTATGAACTTGGAGAAAGGAGTCTCATTACCAAGTTCTTTGGAACACAGATCCAGGGCCGACAACTTGAAGAAAAGAAAAACAGTTTGTGAACAAGCTGAAGATGGAGCAATAGCTTTGAAATGATCGTCCAAGAAAATAGACGTATGAGGTAAGAATGTTAAAAAATACAAACTCAAATATTAAATTAAACCTCATAATGTAACTTCCTAATGATTTTAAAATTATTCATGAGATGTTATCTCAAGTTGGAGCAAGTTTCATGAATTATTTTTTGCAACATGTTTCTCTTGCCTCATATAACTGACCTCTTAAACATACAGCAACAATCTCTATCACTTTTCAACAGTGTGCATGTTGTTTATCTCTCCAACACTTTTAGCAGAAATTTGATATGTAAGAAATTTCAAATGTACTGGAACTTTATGAACATACTGTATATATTTTAAAACAATCTACATATATTATGGGTATTTATTTCTAATATCGGTATTAAGAGTAAGCAACATCTGCTATCAGTAACAGTCAGACTGTTAACAACTCTTGTAGTCATGAATCTGCGCTTCAAAACATTAAAATGTTTTTATGATGAACATAAAAAGTTATGTGAAGTTTTTCCATTCTCTCTCCTTCAAACAAATTATTTTTGTAAACATATGTGTATATATTTTTGTTGACTTTAATTATAGCACTATAAGTTTCTATTAGTTTTAATTTCTCATTATAATTTCAAATGAAACTCCAGACTCCATAGCACAATAGGCATAGAATCCTTTAGCCTATCATCTGCCTGCTGGCCTCACATTCACATGTGTTAATTATAGAGGTGGACAATCATTCAACCAGTATAAGGATGGCATTAGATCAGCATGTTAGGTCCCCCAGCCATTAGAGCTTGTTTTCTCAGCCTGGTTATTTTAAATAGACAAGAATTTTTATATTTGAAGAGAAAAATTTTCACCTAGACCGAGACTCGAACCCGGGACCTTTGGCTTGCCCGGCCAAATGCTCTACTAACTGAGCTACCGAGGCCAGTTGCGATCTAGATGCAAATTTTTCTCTTACATACGTTGTAATTCCCTCTCACCAAATGCTTTTGAAACCATTGCTTCTATCTTTGCAAATGGCGGCTTCTTAGTTAAGAAGACATTTATTGAGAATTTAACATTACTTTATAAAGCTAGTAAGGCTTCTAATGATGTTTTTAATATTAATTTAACATTTCTCAATGAAAGATAAATTATATTTGAAGAGAAAAATTTTCGCCTAGACCGAGACTCGAACCCGGGACTTTGGCTTGCCGGGCCAAACGCTCTACCAACCGAGCTACCGAGGCAAGTTGCGATCTAGACGCAAATTTTTCTCTTATATACATTGTAATTCCCTCTCACCAAATGCTTTTGAAACCATTGCTTCTATCTTTTCTTTTCAAATATAATTTATCTTTCAGTGAAAAATGTTAAATTAATAATAAAAACATCATTAGAAGCCTTACTAGCTCTATAAAGTAATGTTAAATTCCCAATAAATGTCTTCTTAACTAAGAAGCCACCATTTGCAAAGATAGAAGCAATGTATAATTGTAGGCTTTCACGGCCGGCGTCTTGATCCATATTTGGTTCGTCTTCCGGGCTTATAGGCCGTGGTCTGGTTGTCTTCTTACTCGACGTTTCGTCTACTGCTGCGGTAGACGAAACGTCGAATAGAAGCAATGGTTTCAAAAGCATTTGGTGAGAGGGAATTACAACGTATATAAGAGAAAAATTTGCATCTAGATTGCAACTCATCTCGGTAGCTCAGTTGGTAGAGCGTTTGGCCCGGCAAGCCAAAGGTCCCGGGTTCGAGTCTCGGTCCAGGCGAAAATTTTTCTCTTCAAATATAATTTATCTTTCAGTGAGAAATGTTAAATTAATAATATAAACATCAAAAGAATTTTTATTCTCAAGATTTGGAAATAGCACTTTTGTTTTAGATTCTGTGTTATGTGGTCATGTGCCAGGTCCCCAGCCATTATAACTGATTTTCTCAACTGGTTATTGTGGCTATTTAAATTCATCATAATGCTGAGCGAGAATTTTTTTTTCCCTCTCTTTGGGGACTTGAACCATTACATATTCCAAAGCTTTGCATTAGTGGATGATACCTTAGACCACTTGGCCATGTTGAAGGATTGTTTTAGTTATAGTTGTTGTTGTTGCTTATCCCAGATTCTTCTAAACCAGAGGTCCTCAAAATTTTTGTCTCATAGACCAAGTGCCAATTTTCTCTATTTTGGGTAGAGCCCCTGCCTTTCTAATATTGAACTTTTACAAATTAATCAACATTAGATGAGTTTTTGATACTGTGATATAGTGCTACTCACTTTGATATGCCACCCTTTGCAGGTTAGAGTTCACCACTGGGGCGTCAATATAGACCACTTTGGGAATGACTATTCTAAACCATGTCAATGGGGTTATTGTTTTGAAGTAATTTTAGTGTAATGTAAAGTACATAATTGGGGATTATACATTATAATCTTATCTAATTTACAAAGCTGACATTTTCTCACCTCATTAATGCAAGGTTTCCTGGACTTTTTTGAAAATGAGATAGCTTTAAACTTGGAAGTAACACTATGAGGTGTCAATAATTTAATATTAAAAATATCACCTAACCTCATATTTTGTCTTCTTTTTAGACTGGTTTTGGAATAATTATTCCGTCAGTATTTTCGAAATGACCGTTGTTCTAGGAAAGCTTATATTGCTATATCCAAGAATGGGCTAATACTTATAATTAACTGAAGTTATTTTATCTAAGGATTGCCCAGTAATTTATCATGTTAAAGATTTTAAGATAATACTAATAAACAATCATGTTGATAATTGTTCTTGATTGATAGTAGGTTCAAATTATTTCAGGGATGCTTCAAAGATTACTGGTGCAAAGGATAAAGCAATGTCAAATGAGGATAAGAAAGTTCCTGTTTCAACAAACCAAAGTCAACAATCCATTTCAACATCATTATCCCGTAATAGTAATACTCCTACACCATCGTCAAGTGTGCGATCGACACGTTCTCAGAACCCAGAATTTTTAGCACGTCAGCGTAACTTCTTGCACAAAATACATCTTGCATCTAATCATATAATAGATGATGATATGTTTATGGACGATGATGATAATAATTCTAAAACAAGTAATAAATCTAGTGGGAATGTTGGAACTTCGCAAGTTGAAGAAAGTAGTTCAGTGGACGGTTTACCTACAAAGAGAAAACGTGAGCGTAGTACAAGTAATGGTACTTTATCTCCTAGAATACCATCACCTAGTGGGATTAATATGTTGGGTGGAAGTGCTAGTGCAAATAATAGTGGTAGTAGTTCACCAGCCGGCAGTCAGATGCAGCCAGCGACTAAGAAGAGGAGAAGTACGAGAACGGATTCAACAGGATCTCAGGTGAGTTCCCTCTTTAACAGTTGTATTCATTTGTATTTTGTAATTGTGTTTACATAATATACCAATACTACCAATAAAAAATTGTTATAAATAAAAAAACTAATAAAGTTATAATGTTGAAAAACATAGATAAACTCAACAAGTGACAATGAAATTATGTAATTTTAAGTTTTATGGCGACATAAAATAAAATAAGTTAAAATATACCTTCTTAGGTCAGAACCGTCGTCCTCAACTTATAAAAATGTATGCTTTTTTTCTGAAGGTCTTTCAGAATCTCCATTCCATCTTCAGCAGGTCTTTCTTCGCTACATTACTTGATGTAGTGGTTGATGGTGCTGGTCCTAATGTAGTGTCGTGACTAAAGCTTCTTCCTGATGATATCATATAGTGGGTTGTTTAGTCTGGAAGTGCTTTCATTTATTAACTTGTTGTCCATTTCCTTGATAATTTCCAAGTCTTCCAATATGTTTATTTTTGTTGGGTTTCCCTCTTTGTGTAGTATTGTAAGGGTGTCTTCTATTGAGTTCATTTTATGACCGGCATTTATTATGTCTTCTTCTTCCTTCCAAGTATTAGGCCAAGGCCTGTTATGATCCTATAGAAAATTTTCCCTCCAGTAGTGCAAGTAGACTTTCATTAGGACCAGCACCATCAACCAACACATCAAGTAATGTAGCAAAGAAAGACCTGCTGAAGATGGAATGGAGATTCTGAAAGGCCTTCAGACAAAAAGTATACATATTTTATAAGTTGAGGACGACGGCTCTGACCTAAGAAGGTACCATCCATAGTAATTCTGCCCGAGGGCAGGTCCTTCACTGCAATCATAGCACTTTCATGCTATGTTTGCAGCTTTACTAGGGAATTGTAGGTGTGGTAGCTTCCCGTTGCTTTCCACACCGGTGAAGGATGATGATAATGATAGGGATGATGATGATGGTTATGATGATGAAGGCCATATGATTTCAGGGACCGTTTGGGCCTTAAAGTTTTCCTGACATTTGTCTTACAGGTGAGGAAAAACCTCACCCAGAAAAACTGCCCCAACCGGGGATCGAACCTGGGCCCGCTGCGTGACAAGGCAGCATGCTACCTCGAGATCACAGCAGTGGACTAAGAATGTACATTTTAACTTATTTTATTTTATGACTATCCACCTCAACAGATTTAACAATGAATTTTATTAGTATTGATTTATTGTGACAACAATGAAATTACAAATTTCTCATGTTTATTTTAATTTCAAGTTTTTGTGGTGACAGCAATGAAATTACGCAAATTCTCATGTCTATTCAATATGTTGTTTGTTTTGATGTCTTGCAACAAGATGGAGCTCCCCCACAGTATGGAAGGAAATTATACTCAGGATTTTTAAATAAGTAAAAAAAAAATCAACTCTAAAACCAGGTTTGAACCTGCAAATCTTGAAATCATAGGTGCACATGTGAAAATTTACTGATTAGCTTACGAACTTGTTGAGTTTATCTATGTTCTGCAACAAACTGCATTGCAATAATTTGTTAGTTTCTGTTCTTTAACAGTTTGTTGTTGGTAAGTCGTCCAGGATACTGTGTATTAGCATGAATAAATATTGCCTCTCTTAGAAGTCTTTTAAAGATAAAATGTATAGTTTTAGGGAATTCCAAAGGAATGAAGCACCATATATGCCCAAATGTAAGGCACACCCCAAATTCAAGGTGTAAGAAAGCTAAAAAAAAATTGGGGTTAACTTGAAAATCAGACATGTATGCCAGAAGAAAAGCAAAAAGTTACAATCAAATTGTGAAAATATCGTATATCATAACAAGTTTAATGCTCTGGCTTCTATTGGCTATACTGTTTTTTTTTTAGTCTCTATCAAGCGTGCATTGTTGGAAGTATTCTTGAGAACAACAATAAGAATTACATTACTGGTAGCTAGTAATAGAAGAGAAAAATTAATAAGAAGCCAGAAGTGAGTATGTATGGTTAAATTTATATTTAGGCTGCTTGTATTGGAATGTATTTCAATATGAGTTTAAGAAGAAAAGTAATCTTACACACCAAAAAATATGGAAACCAACATGCTGGCTATACGTTCGGTGTTGTAGAAACAAACGTCTAAGAATGGAGACTTTAAAACCTACAATTTTATCATTTGTATGCTAAACATGAATATAAGACACACCTCGATTTTGAGGATCCATTAATTTGGTTAAAGGTGTGCCTTACATTTGGAAATATATGCTATTGAGATTGCTCTCATGAAAAGATTTTTGAAAAATATTTTACAAATCTTTACTAGTCCTATCTAGTAGACATTAAAAATGACCATGACCAAAAGATTATTTATATATGCCTGTTAATGCTCTAGTGGCAGGAATTTTTGTTTTATTGAAACCAAACCCGGCATATAGCAATTGATTAAAAAAAAGTAAGGTCGTGTTTGTTAATCAGCAAAATTGGGTTATTACGTGTGTGAGTTCACCTTAAACAAAAATTTAAAAATTGCTCAACCAGTTGCAATTTTCAATGTTTCACAATGAAACTCAGTATATACTATTTAAATAAACCAAGCAAGATATACTCCAAAAATGAGCGAAATCCAATCATTAGAAGTGGAGATTTACCTGAAACCTGAAATTAAAAATTGACTAGCCATTGCCATGTTTGATTTGTTGCTATGTATACCATTCAATATTTTCTTAAATTGGTACTGTGTCTTCTAAGATAAAAATAAAATAAATATCCACAACTCGTGTCCAACTCAGGGTTGGGTCGAGAAATGAGATGAGGCCTCTATATTTGTAGAGGTCTGTGAATGACAGGGGTGGCCAGCCACTCCTTTATGCACCATCACAGGGGTGTATGAATGAAATGAAACTAAATGGAAGAGATGAGTATGGAGAAATGGAGGAATGAAATTTATGGCAGGGGAAAATGGGAGAAACCCCAAGAAAAACCTATCCACCACTAAATCCACATAGAGTGACTGAGACTTGATCTCGGGACCATAGGGATGAGAGGCAAGTGTCTAACCGCTTGTGCCATGGAGCCTCCTCTTATAAGATAAATCAGTTTAATTTATTTAATCATCATCCAGTATCATGACAGCTGCCGCCGTCTTCCGGAAACCAAACACCATTCCTCTCTGTCTATGCATTGATCTTCCTCCAATCCTCTGATAATTTATTTAATATTTTTAATAAAGTATCAGTACGTATTATTTAAATTGGTGTCAAATTATACAACAGTGTACAAATTGGTAATAACTTAAGGTTATGGATGATTTGCTTTCACTGTAAATATGTATACCGCTGGTAGAAAAATGGTTGTTACCCACTGGTACTTTTTTTGTACTTTTCAGTATTAATTCAACTGTAATTAGGCTTATAGTTTTAATGACAAGACAGTTTTTTTTTACTCTGAATGAGTACATCCAATATTTAGTTAATCAGGTTTCTCTTAGGTTAAAACTACTTCTGTTAAATGTAAAATGTGTTAATAGAGATGCATGAGTTGTGATTTTTTTACTGATAGTTTCCTTTGTTAAGTACATTTTCTTACAGTACACTCATTTTCCATTTAACTATTGTCTGGTTCCAGTGCATTAGCATGAAGGTGAAGGATAGTTCCACACTGTTAAACATTAAAACTAGTAATGATGCTGTCTGTGTTTCATGCTGTACAAAATTGCCCATTTTTAGATTTTGTATATTGTAGCTTGAAATTAAAAAAATCAGGATTGTATAAAATAAAGGGCGAAGAAAAAAAAATAGATAAGTTCATCACCAAAACTCTCTCACTGCAAATCACTGTTTTTTTTTTTTCTGTATCTCTTAGGGTATAGATTCTGTTGCAAACATATGCAAGTGAAACCTGATTTTAAAATAAGCTGCTAAACAAAAATTATTAACACAATTAGTACAAATAAAGAGAAAAATGTCTGCCTAAACCGGGATTTGAACACAAGATCTCCAGCTTTATATGCTGGCACACTAAACCATTGTGCTACTTCGCAATCCGGGAAGAGACACAAATCTATGTCTATTTGAAATTTGGAACCAAACTTCGCATACACCAGTCAATTAAAAAAGTTTGTCAACCAGCAACATTGGGCCATTATGAGTAGTTCACCCAAAACAAAAATTTAAAAATTGCTCTAGCGGCTGAAATGTTAGAGTTTTTGCAACAAAACTCAGTATATACTATTGAAATATTTGTTATTAGATTAACTTATCTAGGTCTTAAGTTTATTATAGTATGTAATATATTGAGAACATTGGTTGGTATTTTCCAAAAAAATCATCAAAATAAGAATATTAGAAGTGGGGGTTTATTTGAAACACGAAATTAAAAATCAATATTTGTTTTCAGTGCGGTCAGACACATTTCAATAACTAGCAGGAGAGATTAATATTTTGGTAATTTAAGGGTTAACAATAAATAAATATATATATTTCTTCTTTTTTTTTCCAAATGCCCCTGATTGTCATTTTGACATTTCTGGTGTTCTCTCCTGGCATGGCATATTTGTAACTCACTTCTGAGGTTGGGACACCTGGAAGGCAGGGTCACGCTGCCCCGATGATATGAGAGTTCATGATGGTAATGATGTGCCAGGAGAGGCCTTAAACTAAACTTATGCTAATTAGGTGAAAATTATATTGATGATAATGATGATGTTCAGGGACCGTTTGGGCCTTAAAGTTTCCTGACATTCATCTTGCAGGTGAGGAAAAACTAAAAAAAAAACCTCACCCAGGAAACTTGTCCCGACCGGGGAATGAACATGGGCCCACTGCATGACAAGGCAGCATGCTACCTCGAGACCGCAGTGATGGATATATATATATATCAATGGTAGGCAATGAAAACCTCGTAACTCCATCAGTCATTGAAAACCATATAACTCCAGTAGCCAGCAAGAAATATGTGATGCATAAACTGTTGAGAACACGGACTACAAATTTATTAATAACTTGACTTGTGTTCTGTAGTAAATATGTGGGAACTATTGCTGTATCAATTTTCATAATTATTTAAAACAGTTATTTGTTTCTCCTGTAAAATTTACCAAAATGGAGTTACAAGGTTTTCATTGCCCACCATTGATATATATATATATATATATATATATATATATATATATATTTCTTAAACCAGCAAAATCAGATCATAAATTTGATTTGCTAAGGAATGTACTTAGTTTATGCAGTTCTTGCATGACAGACTTTTTTTTTTTTTGGATAAGTCCATTTATCTTTAATTTCTTTCCAAACTTCATCTTTTGTAATTTGATTTGAATTTTCTTAAAATGTTTCAACAGTTTTGTTTCTTATTATAGTCTTTTAAAATTCATTGGAGGTTTATCGGGTAACATTTTTGTTCATTTTGGGCTAGGATATTAGCTTTCTCATTTTCCACATGGGATGATATCCATTGGAGATTAATTTAAGAAATTTTATGCCCTGAAAAAATCCATTGACTCTGGTCAGGCTTGAGCCTATGAACCTCGGAATCTGAGGCGAGCATGGTAACCACTAGTTCACCAGGATTGACTAGAAGCACTGTATGAATGTGACCAAAATGTTCATGACAAGTTCTGATCATTTGGGTAGAAAATTAATATATTGTGAAACATCTGATATTTGAATATATATATTATGTCTTTTGCACATAATGATATCAATATTAAATAATTGAATTGGAAAATTTTTTACACCTCACCTTATAAAATCATGTATTTCTCACTTGATTAGTTTCAAAGGCAATCACCTCCATCATCAGCTAAACTCCTACTGTTGAAATTGCAGTGGAATGTTGGTGATAACGGCTCAATTTCAACAAAATGTTAAAATCTTAAAATGAGTATCTGGTACATTATTCATTATCAACTAAAATCACTTCTGTTTAACAAACTTTGTCACATAATTCAAATACGTAGACCTTTCAGATTTTAACATTTTACCGGTACTTCATAATCTCAATGATGATTCACCATGAATTTTAAAAGTACTGATCAATTTCACCAGTTTGGAGTTTAGCTGATGATGGAAGCACTGTCTTTGAAAGTAGTCAAGTGAGAAGTTAATATTTTTATGAGATGAGATTAAAAAAAAATTCCAATTCAGTTATGTAATATTTATAATTTGCCTCAAAGTGATACTTCCCATTAGAATTTTTATTAAAAGAATATTTTTAAAATTTTCTTTGAACTATGAGTGAGAAATTTGTTAAGCATATTTTAAAGAAGTTTTTAAATTCAGTTGTTGAAGAACAGATTGAATGATGCAAAGTAAACTCTTATAAGGAGATTGCTTATCACATGTATTAGGTTTATGTGATAGTGGCATGGGGAACTGTCATGACCTTGAAGGTTTAGTCCAGGCAACATATGTTTATAATGGGAACACATTCAGCACATGCTGAATTATTTATTTTCAAGGTGCTGATTTTCTTTGTACAGTTCTGAACTTCATGTAGTTGTAAATTTTATCCCAGAGAAAAATGTGACAAATTAACTTCGGTATGTTGTCATAATTAATGACATTTGCATTACTCTACCACATTTTAAGAGCATAATCTATTATTCAGTTATCAAGATCTTTTAAGAGTTAGTTTTGTTTCTTATTAGATTAACCTACCTAGGTCTTAAATAAGACAATATTACATTTCAATCCAACATTTTAAAATTACATTAGATAACCTGTTATAAAAATAAATGTTTAAAACAGTGAGTTAAATTTAAGGGAAAAAATTAAATAAATGAATAAGGAACTATAAAATAGTCTCAATCTCAAATGAATGAAGGAATTTCTTAGGTGAAGGTCTAAATTAGTTGAAGTATATGATTAGTCACTAATTATTACATTATCTTCTTTGTAGAGAATATTAGAGTCCTTATATCCATTCTCCGGAAGAAGAAGAAAAAAATGTTATAACTATATTTTTGACATTTGGCAATGAAGGCAAATATAATATGAAAAGAAAAATAAATGCCTGAGTCGGGATTTGAACCCGAGTCTCTAAACTCTGTACGGTTAGAGCGCTAAACGTACAGAGTTTAGAGACTTGGGTGTTAGGATACCTGAGTGGCCCAGATGGTTAGAGCACTAAACGTACAGAGTTTAGAGACTCGGATTCAAATCTCGACTCAGGCACTTATTTTTCTTTTCATGTCTAATATATATACATACATACATACATATAAAATGAGGAATATAATATATTTCCCAAATTTAGAAAAGTACAAGAAAATAATATTATTCATCTGATGCAAATTTAATATTTCGTAAATCGATGAAATGCAACAAAACATTTGATCTAAAAAATTTGAAGATATAATATTTGTAATTTCCAATGGTGGTGAAACTTTTAATTGACTCGTGCCATTTTTCTCTTGCTTCCCAGTAGAAACCTTGAATTTCCTTTCTTAGTTCATTTCTGCCCAGCTGTTAACATGTCAGGAAATGTTGCTTGTTGAGTATGTGTTCTGTCTTACTGAATTTTATGCATTTGGCATCCTTAACAATGTAGATGATCAGGTAAGCAGTGGTGGCCAGTGAACAGGCGGAAAACTTTACATCATTTTTTATTGGCATTGTCAGAATGTGGGAATCTTTCCTTCTGGTCATCATCATCATCTTCACTTCAAGGTATAGGCATTGAATCGTCTTCAAGTACTTTCCAGCTGGCTTCTTATAGGTCTATCCACTGATCTGTTTCCATTAACTTTATAGTTTAGTCAATCTTGTAATTGACATTCTTTCTACTGTTGTTTATAGTATTTTAATTTTTCGTTCAAATAAAAAAATTCTAATTCCTCTCGTATTTCTTCATTTTTATGTGATCTTTCCTTCTGGTTTTCTATTTTTTTTGTTGATTTTTTGGTTTGAGTTCAGTTTTTATGCTTTGGATTTTGGAAGTTAAATTTTGCTTCTTTTCTGGTTTGCAAATAATAGTTTTCTCCTTTTTTGGCCAACATATTTTTCATTTTATTTCCAACAGGGATCATTTGCAGCAGAATTTGATATAATCTTGGTATAAGAAGTTAGTTCATTATTCTGAAATTGTCTACAGTGATAAATTTAATAGTATCAAGGAATAAAGAAATTCCATGATTATAATTTCTTTTATTAAAAGAATTTTGATGGTGTAACATTGACTTTTGATATGAATTTCTGTTCAAGATGCAAATTAGAAGTGGTCTGTTCAATGAAAACAACATTGGAATCAGATAACAAACAGGGAAAATTCAATTACTGTATGAAAATAATAAAAAGTTGCAATGAAAATTGAGACAGATGTTTATGAATTGTGAAATTGTGCATTTTTTAAAAATACAGATAATTAAACTTAAAATGCAAAGAGAGTAAAACTTGTTCCATCCCCAAGTAGGCTACTTGTGGAGGATGTATTGAGTGGGACATAACATAGCAAAAAAAAAAAAAACATGCAGAGTTGCCAGTACCTAGCTTTCTCTTGCATAGCATTTGTCCCCACTTTCTATCCTCTGTTCCACCTTTCATAACATCCATTTATTTCTAACTGCATGTTCAAAGGTCATGTACTCTCAGTTCATATTGCAAATTGATAAGACACCAGTTAAAATAATGTGTACAAATAAATATTATTTGAACTATGAAAGAATAATTTTAACTTGGAAATAAGACGTTAATGTGAACAAATTCCAAGGTTACAATATTTATTCTAAATAAAAATAGGCCTAAAGTATATTAAAGAAGAAAGAGCACTGGAATTGTGCAAGATTATGGGTCTGTGCATAGGTCTATCAAAGACCTGGTTGTTTTTTGCATGTAGTGATGTGGTAGCGATACAAAGTATATTAGAAAATTAATTTTGGTATATAAAATTATATTTGTTATTAAAAACAATTGACAAATGTAAAATTAGATTTAGAAGACACTTTCTTAAAGAAGTTGAAATTAACAAAGAAGCAAAATTCCAAGTAGAAATAAGCAAAAGAATATTAAGTTTTACCAGATACTATCATTTAATTCAAAGTTTGAAGGGAACCAGGATAATATACCACTGAATTATAATATTATAATGATATTGTGAAAAGAAAACTTAATGTCTGAACCAGGAATCGAACTGTGGACCTCTAGTTCTCCAGACTAGTGTGCAGCCCACTACACCATTCTAGACCTGGCACAGACATTAACAATTCTTTCCACATATACAAATCTATAATTCTCGTTTCGTCCGCTGTCAGATAGGTGACACTACCATCGCACGGCCGGCTTCGTTTAGAAGTATGTGGACTGCACACTAGTCTGGAGAACTAGAGGTCCACGGTTTGATTCCTGGTTCAAACATTAATTTTTCTTTTCACAATATCATTATAATATTATAATATGATCCATTAATGGAACTGTGTTAAAATAACAGTATTGGAAAATGTTAAATAACATTGTTTACTGCTTATAAAAGTGGTGGTGTAAAATTCTCAAATATAAACACTTCTAAACGAAGCCGGTCATTGGCGATGGTAGTGTCACCTACCTGATAGCGGACGAAACGAGAATTATAGATTTGTATATGTGAAAAGAATTGTTAATGTCTGTGTCAGGTCTAGAATGGTATAGTGGGCTGCACACTAGTCTGAAGAACTAGAGGTCCACAGTTTGATTCCTGGTTCAGACATTAATTTTTCTTTTCACAATATCATTATAATATTATAATATGATCCATTATTGGAACTGTGTTAAAATAACAGCATTGGAAAATGTTAAAATACCATTGAATTGTAAAATAATGTATAAAACCTATCTTAAATAATGATTAATTTCATCATCATCATCATCAATGCATGTATTAGGCCGTGATGCTACATTCGCTTTTAAGTCTCAATAATTTAACTTTCACAGTAAAGATTTTAAGTTAAATTAAACTAATAACCTTCAAAGTTATAAATAGAGAAGCTTCTTTAATTTATGGGACTGAAATGTGGAATACAACAAAAAAGATTTAAATAGAATACAGGTTCAGGAGATGAAATGTTTAAGAAGTATTTTAAAAACTAGGAAAGAGAAATTTTGGAACTCAAAAGTAAAAGAAACCTTGAATCTGGTTAGAATACAGAATGAAAGAGAAGATAGTGGAACAAGATAGTATGGGCATGTAAAAAGAAGGATACTGGAGAGTTACTTAGAAAGGCACTAAAATATTGAATACATGGAAAGAGATCAAGAGGTTGACTAAGATATAGAGATGGAACATGTTATGAAGAATATTGTTAGAAGAAGAATAGATTGGGCTGAAATGGAAGAGAGGGGGATGTGAAATGATTGAAATAAGATGGAGACTTTTTTCGAAGACTTGACTCCCCAAAAGTAGACAAGCAGAAAGATTAACTTATCTTCTTAAAAGTTAAATATGTATTTTATATTATAACCAGTCTTAAATATATAAGCTTCCTTAAAATCAAGTCCTGGGAAGAAAAAATTTGAGCAAAATATATGGCCCATCTAGAGTTAATGGAGTCTGGCGAATTAGAACTAACCGAGAACTACAAGCTTTACACAGAGACATAGATATAATAGCAGATATTGAAGCCAGAAAAGTCAATTGGTTGGGTCATGTATATAGATGGGTACAAACCGAGCTCCCAAGGTAGTACTGGATGCAAAACTTGACTCTAAAAGAATACAAGGTAGACCCTGGATTAGATGGATGGATGACATGGATAGTAATTTGAGAAGAACTGGAAACAGTAATTGGAGCCAGAAAGAAAAGGACAGTGCCAAAT
The DNA here is from genome assembly GCA_030220185.1 of Diploptera punctata. Classification (NCBI taxonomy): domain Eukaryota; kingdom Metazoa; phylum Arthropoda; class Insecta; order Blattodea; family Blaberidae; genus Diploptera; species Diploptera punctata. The sequence goes on from JASPKZ010004545.1 coordinate 312,955, forward strand.
GGCGAGCTGTTATTTGGGAGGTCAAGGCTAAACTCTAAGAGCTGGAGTATTGAAGATGATAAAATCAAGTAAAAAATAAAAAATTGAAAATTATTCTCTGCAGATTATATAAGAACAAAAGAACAGAAAAAAAGTTTAAAATAATTAGATAAGTGGAACTTAAATAAGTGGAACTAATTATCTATTGCAGTTTCAACAGTTTTTTTTGTTGTCTTTTCAGAGGTCGTCAATTAATCTGTTTCCTTTAGGCTGATACTTTAAAGCTCGTTTTGAGACCCAACATTAGATATTCTTTCTACATAGTTCCTCCATTTCTACCTATATGCATGCAAGAATTAAGCCACAGGATTAACTCCTATTTCTTCTAAAATATCAGCATTTCACTTCTGCTCCCAATAGTCAACCATGGGTTGTTGTGTTCGAAGTCAGGAATCTGAATTGTCTGTAGATGACTTTGGTATGGGGAGGGGGAGTGTTGTACTTGTTAGAGCAGTTACAATGCTATGGACTGTTGAGTCTCAGCCCGTTGTTTGCTGGTTTGTAATTTATTATATAGGGGCAGAGGGAATCTCATTAATCCATTCATATGTGTCATTAATTAGATGATAAGACATTTGGGTACTTTAAGAGGGTCATAGTTATTCCTGCCATTTCAAAATAGTACTGTGCTATTTCTCCCATGAATTTTATTTCATTAGTTTTCATTGTGTATTTATGAGAGAACAACATTAACGATGATTTGAGGGAGATTAATTGTACAGAGACTGATCGGAAAAATCAGGAGAGGGATGTACGGATAGCATATGTTCATATGAACATGAACCTTCAGGTTCGATAGTGCCAGTGAGTTAGTTAATCTCTATATATCTCATTTAGTTACTATGCGAGTAGACTATGCGAGTATATTATATGTAAAATGTAATAAAATAAAACATGAAAATTATTAATTAAATTACTGCATGTATTTGTTTCTAATTACATTTAGCCTTTCTATAGTATTATCTGAATATAGCAAAATACAATTTTATATAAGGTTTTTAATAATGTAATAATTATTTAAGTATGCGGGACCTATTATGAAAAAGATGAAATCAAAAATATGAATTGGAATATAAGTTTTTGTTACATAATACAGAGGTTGTATCCTGCTATGTAGCCAAGCGTTTTAAGGCATGATGCCTTGGTGCAGATCTACAGGACTTGTGGTGGTTCGAGTACCCACAGAGGATGAAAATGCAATGATTGCAGTGAAAGATCTGCCCTTGGGCAGAACACTATGGAATGGAATTATGGGACTTCGCCAAGTTCTTAATCTATTAAATCTAATTGAGTCAGTGACATATTACCCCATATAGTGGTAGATTCCTTGAGAATGTATTTCAGTATGTCTCCATACAATCATCACCTCTTTCTGATTGTTGAATTGTCAGTTGGCATTCCTGGATTTTTCTTCCTCTCCCCCTCTTTAGGTAGACCTATGAACTTCCATATCAACTTCCAATCAAAATGACTTGTTTTGGAAGTTCATCGGTCTACCTAAAGAGTGAAGAGGAAGCAAAATCTAGGATTGCCAACCGACAATTCAACAATCAGAAAGAGCTAATGATAGTATGCAGACATATTGAAAGATATTCTTAAGAATTTTACAAAAATATGAGGTAAGATGTCACTGACAAAATTTAATTTATTCAAAAGAACCTCATAATGTTACTTCCATGAAATATTAATTATTTCTTATTCTACTGTTCTCCGGCTTTTTAATTAAAAATAATACAACAATATGATTGCAAAGTATAAACATTTTTCCAGCCAATTAAATAAAACAGACAAATATTTAGCGTGAATAAATGGAAATGAGTACTTCTCTGTAGAAATAGCTGTGTGTCATGGTTTATGACTCATTCATTTTCATTATGGTTGATCTAACTGAAGAATGAGTCAGTATTAAAGGTTCTAAGTATTGAAATTAAACAAGAAGGGGGAAGTAACATTTTTTCTTCCCTTTATAATAACTGATTTATTATTACCTTTAATTTTGGAAGCTTATTTAATTAATAATATGTAATTTATGTTCTATGTAACACATTATTAAAAATGCACTGTATGTCAGCTCATTGATTTAATTTTTAAGATTGTTGAATATGAAGATAAGTCTTTTTTCTTCATTTGTAAATATTTCAACAGTTTATTAATTAATTCAGTGACACTATGAAACCTGTAGGTTCATGGCCATGCAGACAAAAGCACTCCATACATTCCTATCAGCAGGACTGCAGCCAGATTCGAGCCTCGATTTCCCCCCAACCCTCTTCCAGGATCTAACTCTTGCAACCAGCCACTATCCCTCGATTCTCAGCTTCCTCAGATCCTCCAAAATTCCATCCACCCTAAACAGTCTGTCATCCTACATTCATTTTTCCTTCAAATTTACTTTCCATAATTTTTTTTATATATCATGCTTAGTCATTCTTTATATGTGTCCTGCCCATCACAGTCTTGAAACTTTAATAGATGACCACATCAGAAGACTTATACAACTGTTAGAGATCAGAGTTATATCTTATACAACATTCTCCCTTTTGCATATTGGGCCGTATATAATTTTCTTAACAATTTATTTTCAAATGAACTCAGTCTCGACATATTGATCTTTGACAAGGTCCAAGTTTCACTACCATATTTATATTAATAATAGTTTTACCAGAGTTTCTTCATACTCATGTCAGCCATTTTGTTTCATTTCATCTGCCCTGTGGTAGTATGACAGGCCTAGTAGGTGTGCACCCTTGAATATTACAGAACTTAAATAATAAGGGCTCTATCTTACCCCTTGACCTGGCATTATGCCGGACAAGAGTAGAGGTTTTTTTTTAACTAACTATGGCTTATGAAACCACAGTTGAACGCTGTATACACCAAAGGCCTTCACTGATCCCTATCTGCAACCAACTGAACCAGTTCATATATCATTCCCTAAGAATCATTTGAATATTAAACTTCCACGTATGCCTAGGTCTTCCTAATGATCTCTCAATAAAAGTTTTTGAAACCTTTCTTACTGTTACCCATTTGAGGTACATAACCTGTCCATCTCAATCTCCTAGATTTAATAATTCTAAAAATCCTGACGTAAAGGAGAATAACTTTGTTGTTAACTCCAGAACATTAGCTACATACATAATCCTGACATATTAGGACAACAGATAAATTCGTAAACATACATAAGTCTGAAAAAACACACGTTTATAGGAAAGGTTAATAAATATTAGAATTATTAACAATAAATGGGAGAACTGTAATATTTGTGACCAAGATACATATACCATAAGAAATGAGTTATGACTTATGAAATTTGACCATATGATCTATCTACTTACAATGGCATAACAACCCAATGTTGGGCCTTAGTCTTTCCTTTGTTATGAGTTACTGGACCAAGTTAATTTAGATGATATATGATCAACATAACAACCCAATGAGACATCTAGCAGGCAACTGAAGTATTATTAGAATGATGAAAGTCAGTAAAATTTGCTTAGAGGCCTCTTTATTCAGGCTTAAGATTCTTCAGACTTGGGACCCATGGCTTAAAGTCCCTCCTGGAGGACTTGCCCCTTTGATTTTTTTCATCCTAAAAAATGCATCAACCCTGGCTGGTTTTGAACTGCAACCTCAGGACAGAGGCAAGAAACATAACCACTAGTCCACTGCAGCTGACTTTACCCTATGATTTTATTTTATTTTTATTTTATTTTACATCTGCCCTAGGGCAGGTCCTTCACTATAATCATATCATTTTCATGCTATACTTTGCAACTTTATTAGGGAATTATAGGTGTGGTAGCTTCCCATTGCATTGAATGATGATGATGGCCAGATGATGTTCGGGGACCGTTTGGGCTCAAAGCTTCCTGACAGTTGTCTTACAGGTGAGGAAAAACCCCAAAAAAACCTCACCCAGGAAGCTTGTCCCAACCAGGAATCGAACCCGGGCCTGCTGCATGATAAGGCAGCACACTACCTCGAGGCCACAGCTGTGGACTACCCTATGATAGAGGAAGAAAGAGACTGTGAGACCCAGGGTTTGGTACTACCAGAGGGTTTAGGCCAGTTTAAAAATCCTGGCTCCTTTGAGACTTGAACCCCTAACCTTCCAACTTGTAGAATATTGCCTTATCCAACTATCCTATGGCATGCCTTTTAAGTACAATGATATAATTATATTTATTATTTTACATTTCGAAGGCAAGTTCTAATATTTTATATTTCATAATTCAAATATTGCTAGTTTCATATTTAATTTAATTCCATATGTAATTCAATTGTTGCTTCATTTTACAACGTATTTTAAAGTAATAAGATTAAGTTGTTTGATCATGGTTGCTAGAACAATAAATGAGGACACAATAACTGAACATCTGGCATCCTCTGTTGAGCTAATTATGCATATGCTAAACACTTGGTCAACTAACATGGGTACAAAGAACAACATATTGCATACAGAAAAGTATTAGAATCTCTAACTCTTAGAATAATGTAATGGGAAGATATGCTATTAAAATAGTAGGACATTATAACTAAAACAATTTGTTTAAACATATTTATCAATTTTTAATGTTTATTATTCTTTTTAACATTACATTTTTAGCTAGTAAAGCTTATATTTTTCAATGTTTCTATTTTAATTTCTCACTTACATTAAAGGACAAATCAATATTTTAAAGAAAAAAATTATGCCTAAACAGGGATTAAAAACAGGATCTCTGGCTTTTTGTACTATGCTGAAGCTGTATTAGCTATATAAATAATATTATTCCACTAAATGTTTTCTTGAATAAGAAGCTGCTAGAATGTGTGTAGAACAAAGATTCTTGAATTCAAGCATATGGGATTATATAAGAGAAAAATTTCTAAATTAGGAACCTAGATAGCTTCATGGATAAAGCACTGGTATGGAAAACCAGAGATCCTGGGTTCAAATCCCAGTTTAGGCTTAACATTTTCTCTTAAAATATTAATTTGTCCTTTAATACAAGTGGGAAATTAAAATATTGCTTTTAGTTTTTCTCACTTCTAGGTAATTGAATTCGGTCACTTCTTTAAAAAAAAATGTCTCTTTTGTTGTAAAGTGCCCCTTCTCATTTAAAATGTATTCCTATGTTTAACCATCCTGAAAGACACAAACTTGATAGTTGCTTCTACTATATAAGGAGAAAACAGGGAGAGAACATTTTTCTTGTCTACATAGGGAATTTGTTCCAAGGTCAGACTCTCCTTAAGAAAATCCAGATATTCAAGTTTTTATTCCTGAATAGATTGATTTAGTATATAAGTCTGGCTAACTTACAATGCAATGACTTACTTTGCAAAAAATACTTTTGAGAAAACTAAAAAAAATAATTTTTTTTGTTCTTTCAAACATGATAAGAAAAATAATGATTATTTACCTAACACATTTTCTTCTGCAGAGTTTTACATTTATTTCTATTGATGTTTAAGCCTTTTCAATAGAAAGTTAGTTTAGCATATTTTATCCATTTATTTTTCTAGTATGAAATAACAAAGAAATTAATGGTAAACTGTTTCTCTTATGATGTTTTTATTATTCATTTCATTTATAATGTAATATAAAATTCCCAAATAAATGTCTTCTTAATAAAGAAGCTGCCATTTGCAAAGATAGAAGCAAAGGTTTCATAGTATTTGGTGTGCGGGAATTGACAACATACATAAGAGAAACATTTGCATTTAGATTGGAACTCTCCCAGATAGCTCAGTCGGTAGAGCATTGGTCTAGAAAACCAAAGGTCCTGGGGTCGAGTCCCAGTCTGAGCATATAATTTTTCTCTTATCTTCATTTGCAAATGGTAAATTCCATGGTAACTGATGTAACAGTTTCAACAAAATAAAATAGCATTTTAATTTTTAATTAGTCTTCAGATAGTAGGATGCTACTTTTTCTCTTCAAAACATTTATATATAGGTTTCAATCTCTTTAACAGAAAACATGGAGTTTCTATTGAACTTTTATAAGGACATAAGTTTCTATCTTTAATAATTTACTTAAATGTACTGTTTTGTATTGGTAACTGACATAATTGTAGAATGATATCATGTTTTACAGAGTGAGAGTAAAATAACAATCTCTCTGAAGTTTTCAATTTTATTTCAACAAATAATTGTGAATGTAGTATATATATATATATATATATATATATATAATAGGTGATATGAAATATGTATTTTGAGTTTTATGTTCAAAAAGCTTTAGTCACTAATTATGCAAAATGAAGGCAACTGACAACAACTAACTTCTGCTTGGTGTAAGGGTTTTAATTAAAATAAATAATATTTGTTACTTTGAGTTTGTGCATATTCTACAATATTTTGGGATGTAGGCACCTGAAAATATTTTTAATAGTCCATATACCATTTTGGGAAGCAGGGAAGAAATTTTAATTTTTGTATGTTAGGTCAAATTTTACGTGGAATTTGCCAAATATAACCTTGAGTAGAATTAAAATATGTTTAGATGAAAAGTATTTAAAAGATGAATATTTCTCAAAGAATTAAGAATCTTTTCATTTCTCGAAAAATTTGATCTATCTGATTCTAATATAAAGTATGTCATTTATGAATTTAATTGAAATCCTGAAGTTGAAAGTTAATAAATTTCATATCTGAGAAATCATTAATAACCCAATGCACTGGTCTATTGTTATTAAAATATCTAGAAGGACCTTGATGTTTACATATATATTCAAGGTTATACGCCCACATTATAGGCGTGAATATGTGGAGTTTTACTTGAGTTTTCGTATCACTATTTTAATATGATTACAAACATAATAATGATCTTTAATACAGTGCACAAATAAATTGAATAAATAAGTAATTAATTGATATAAGAATTCCTATTTAACACTGAAAGAATTTTAACTCCCATAAACTTCAAGTAAGCCAAATGCGCTTCTTACGATCATTGTTAGGAGTTAATAGACTGGATCACCAAAGGAACACTACTATCAGAGGAAAACTTGGAGTAACAAGTTTAAATGAAGATATACAAAGATACCAACAAGAATGGAAAAATCATCTGAGAAGAATGGCAAGAAATAGACTTCCAAAATTGGCATTCCAATATACCCCAACTGGACATAGGGACCAAGGAAGACCAAAACATCGGTGGAAAGATCAAGACCATCTTCGCTAGGTTTACCGTACAGGCCACATGGCCTAAAACGAATTTGTTCATGATGATGATGATGATGAAGAATTTTAACAAATAAGATGATCATATTTGAAGAGAACAATTATACGCTCAGACTGGGACTTGAACGCAGGACCTTATATGATATTGAGCATTTTAGATTAAAGGCTCAATTCAGTCTATTCCTATAGCTCAGGATATTCTTTAATTCTCCGGTATAGTTTAGTCTTTTCAATCTCAGGGTCATTTAGGTTAATATTAGAATATCTTCTTTGGTAATGTTTTGAGTCCATTGTATAGAACAGATATCCCCATAGGAAATAATGGGAGTCTGGTCAAATCCTGCATCAGGCTCTTTTTGCAGGAACTAAAGAATGTAGTACATGCAAATAAACAGCACAGCACATGTAAACTTGTATGCATGTTAGTTGTAAATCAGCTGGAAAACAGTTATGCTAGACGATGTGATAGACAAGTTTACCTCCTTAGACTAGCTTCTCAGACCCTAGGTTCCATACTTTAAAATTGTTCAGTGGAGCATTCCCTATGTCCTGTTTAATTTTTTGCACGCTCTTACAGAATCACTCTCTGTGTGTGTGTGTGTGTGTGTGTGTGTGTGTGTATGTATACATATCTTTAACACTCTAGTGCTGCAAGCTTTGTTTTTTCAGGACCAAACTCAGCATATAGCCATCAATTATTAAGAAAAGTAAGGTTGTAAATCAATGGTAAAGAGAAAATTTTTTGCCTGAACCGGGGAATTGAAGCCCGAACCTTTAGCTTTCCGTGCTAATGCTCTGTCCATTGAGCTAATCCAGGCTTCATTCCCATCCAAGCAGAATTCCTTCCTTTACCTTACTCTACTGGTTCCACATTCAATTGCAATGGATCATCATTCACAAATACACAATGAATGAATTCTACCTGAAGAAGACATGAATGGACTCCACATAGCTATACCATTATTTATTAATATTGAGAAGCTAAAGCTATTACTATGATAGAAATAAGTAAATTAATGAACACAATTAAATTATTGTAAATCAATGGTAAAGAGAAAAAATTTTTGCCTGAACCAGGAAAGCTAAAGGCTCGGGGTTCGATTCCCGGTTCAGGCAAACATTTTTCTCTTTACCATTGATTTACAATAATTTAATTGTGTTCATTAATATACTTATTTCTATCATAGTAATAGCTTTAGCTTCTCAATATTAATTTAATTAAAAAGTAAGGTTGTTAACCAGCAAAATCAAACCATTAGGATGGGAGTTCACTTGAAGCAAAAACTTTAAAAATTGTTCTAGCAGTAGCAAGGTTTTATTTTTTGCAACAAAACTTGATATATGCAATTGAAATAAAATTAGAAAAATATTCTCAAAAATTCATCTACAGGAATACAAGGGCCTGATAAACAGTGGTCTAGCAGTGCTATATTGGGTAGCTAGGGGAAAAAAGATACAGATCAAATCATTTCTAGTGCCATTGGACAAAAAAAAAACATTAAAAATGAGCAAAAACTGGTCATTAGGAGCCATAATTAAAAAATCGCTGTAGTGATTGTCATGTATGTTCTTTTGTAATGCAACTGGGATACATATGATTTCATTAACAAAATAATTATGTATTCAATATACCAGCAAAATAAAATAAATTGTCATGCTGAACAATTTGGTTAGCTTTTGCAGTTCCTATATGGTGGACTTTTTAAATATTAGATTCATCATCGTCATCATCATGATTCTGTAGCTCCATTTAGAAGCATAGGACATGAGTAAGAGCTTTCAACCAGATACGATTACTGGCAACACCCTTCATTTCATTCCAGGATTTTCCTTTCCTCTTTACCTCATCATAGACGGTTCACTTCCAGGTACCACATGGATGTCCTTTATTTCTGGCTCCCTGAGGATTCTAATCAAGGGCACATCTTTCTATGGAGTTAGGGTTTTTTCTCTTAACTTCTACCTTTATAGGTTCCTCATCAGCTTTATCCCACAAGACTTCATTTCTTACAACTTCAGGCCAGTGTATATTGAATATTCTATGCAAACTGCAATTTATAAATGCTTGCAGCATTTGTTTAATTTTATTATTAAATAACCAGGTTACTGATCCTGTATAATAATACAGATTTAACATTGCTTCTAAATATTTCTTGAAATACTTATATTTTTCCAGATACTTCTTAGGGCCATAAAGGCAATATTTGCTTTATTATTTTTTGAGCTACATCATTTAAAGCAGCTCCTGTTTTTGTAACAGTAAATATTAGGTTGTCAAACTAAGATTATAAAAAAATATATTTTATAATATAATTTTTTTTTCTATTTTTAAAATATTATCTCTGGAAATGGCCTTAGTACAAACTAGTTTTATAAATTATATTTGAAGAGAAAAATTTTCGCCTAGACCGGGACTCGAACCCGGGACCCTTGGCTTTCCGGGCCAAGTGCTCTACCAACTGAGCTACCGAGGCGAGTTACGATCTAGACGCAAATTTTTCTCTTATGTACGTAATTGTAATTCCCTCGCGCCAAATGCTTGAAACCATAGCTTCTATCTTTGCAAATGGCGGCTTCTTAGTTAAGACATTTATTGGGAATTTAACACTACTTTATAGCCAGTAGGGCTTCTATTGACGATTTTATTATTAATTTAACACTTCTCATAGAAGGATAAATTATATTTGAAGAGAAAAATTTTCGCCTAGACCGGGACTCGAACCCGGGACCCTTGGCTTTCCGGGCCAAGTGCTCTACCAACTGAGCTACCGAGTTTTATAAAACTTGCTCCTATCAGTCCATGGTACGACTGGTCTAGAAGGCTCTTGGTCCATTAGCCAGCTGTTAGTTTCATATTCAGACGTGTCAGTTGCAAATGATCATCCAACCATTGTAGGAGTAAAATGTGGTTCCTTGCCATTATAGCTGGTTTCCTCTGTTTGGAGCCACTACTAACTATAGCAATGCAAATCCCTCACGATGCTGGGTGCATCAATCTCACAAACTGATCAAACTGCATCTGAAAAATGTTTCCCTTCTTGGGTTTTGATCCAGCATGTATCCTATATCTCTGTCCCAAGGCAGAATGTTTTAGACTCTTTGGCTTCTGGTATTGAAATTAATGTTGATAAAAGTCTTTAAAAATGTTAAAATCATAAGTAATGGATGAATAACAGTAAAATTAATGAAGCTTTGAGAAAAACATCTATATAATGAAACTTTCAGTTTAGGTAAAAGAAAATGCTAGATGGATATAATTTATGACAAAAATTACTAAAAGCATTAGAATATAAAGTTTTCCGCAGTGGTCTAGTGGTTATTTTCCTTGCCTCTAGTCCCGAGGGGCATGGGTTCAAACTGGCTGGGATTGATGGATTTTTAGGATGGATGGACAAGTCCTCCAGAAGGCCTTTAAGCTGTGAGTTCCAAAGTCTGAAGACTTAAAAAATCAGAATGGAATACTTGTGTCCATTTCTAGATATGGTTTTTAAAATTAAAAAATGCTTTTTTCTTTTAGCTCTACTGCCCTTTATGGGTCCTGGCTGCTGTTAAGACACTTCCATGCATCTCTGTCCAATGCCCTCCTACTCCATCCCCGGTTCCTGAGCTTTCGGAGGCTCTCCTCTACTCCATCCATCCATCCATCTCAGCTTTGGTCTTCCTCCATCTGGTCTCAGTAATGTAAGCTTGCTAGTAGTATTCTCTTCCTCCATTCTCATTATATGGTCCACTCATCTCAGTCTGCCAATTTTAATAACATTTACAATATCTGGGACTGAGTACAAATTGTAGGTTTTGTCGTTATATCTTATCCACCATCCTCCACAATCATTTATGGGTTCCTCAGGATTTCACTTTTAAAGATTCTCAATCTTTCTTCATTATCTCTACTAAGTGACCAGCATTCACTGCCATAAATAAACCGAGGTGTTATCCAAAAAATCGGGGGCACGCCGTAGCGGTTAAGGCACTGAGCTACAAGCCAGATGGTCGAGGGTTCAAGTCCCGTTGGGGTCAGGATTTTTAAACTGACCCAAACCCTCTGGCGGCACTATGGCCCTGGGGTCGACTCAACCTCTAACGGAAATGAGTACCAGACGCTTGTTCTGGGGGTAAAGGTGGCCGTCATGCAGGGCTGACAACCCGGCTGACATAAAGTGCCGATTGTCTAGAAAAAGTGGGAGCCCTAACCTCCTACTACCCCAAGGGCCTCCGGGCCTGTTGTGGGATAACTTTACTTTACTTTTATCCAAAAAATCAGCTAAATCCAACCATTAGAAACGGGCTAGCTCTTAATCAGGATTGATTAAATTATTCTTGGATGTATCTTCCTTTGTAGGAAAAGTTAAAAACCCATCATTCTCTACAAAACATATCCTGATAAAAAGTTCCAGTAGTTTAATCTTATCCTCTGATTATTATTCACTTAGCCTTGTGGAACGATTACTCTATTTATTTTCAAGTGACAACTTTTGTTTGTTGTAATTAATTGCATGATGTTTTCCTAACAGCATACAACTGGATCAGGAACCGAGGCGACTGCTGATAGATTTTGCTGGGCATGTCACAGAGATGGAACTGTGATTAAGTGTGAGACGTGTCCTCGCGTATTTCATTTACGATGCATTCAAATGGAGAATGCACCAACCGACGACTGGGTTTGTCCAGAGTGTATGACCATCCTACATGCTGAAAATGTGGACACAAGGTCAGTACATAACTTATAACATATAATAATAACAATATGTAAAACTATTTCGTTACATCATCATCAATTACGTGAATTGTTTATTGTGACTATCTTGTAGATACAATGCAATTTATATTGTGATACACTCATCTACAAATAATCAGTTTTTGATTCAGTAGAATCGGGAAGTTTAAATGCTTGATTTAAATTTAATAGAGAGCATTTAAATTGTAGAATGCAGTCTTTCATGGCTAGTAGTCAAGGTATTAGAAGATTCCAGGCTATAGAGCTGTGGTCCATAACTGGTAATTTTCCCAGACATTTCTTCCTCGACTACAGAGGGCATCTTCAGTGACAAGTTCTTCTAAGTTGTGTTCTCTGGTCAGAAGCTCACGAGTTTCCCACCAGGGAACACCAAAGGGTTTTTAAGAGCTGTCATTCTTCTTCTTCTTCTACTTCAGATTAGGCCTTTTGACCTGTTTTCACATCAAGTGGGATTTAATGAATCTTCCCATCTAGTAAATGGGTGGCCAACATTTCTATGTCCTATTGGTTTGTACTTTAATAACAGCTGAGGGATTCTATCTGTAGGCATTCTGTTAACGTATTCATACCAGTTGTTTCTCATGTTGACAATTCTGTTTGTTAAATTAAAAATATTTAAGTCTTTTCTAATATCTTAATTTCATTTCTTGTCCAAAATTATCACACCTGCTGGAGAATCATTTATTTTATGGTGCATATTTTTTTAAAAATTTCATAGCATAATATAGTCAAACTTCCTATAACCTGACCCTTCTCAATAGCAGATGCCTCTCAACAACGGACATTTAAAAAAAGATGCTGCAAAAAAAAAATGGTTCTTGTGGGAAAATCTCTTCCCAATAGCAGACATTCTTAATAACGGACATGGACACTAAATGGTTGAGGAGTGCGATACTATGTTTCCATAACCATCATAAAAACTGAAAATCTACAGCTGTTAATTGTGAAAACAAATATCTGAATCATGACACCATGGTTTCATAACAATTTCAGTTATTTTTATAGTTGTAATGAATACAAAAAAAAATTGGAAGATTGGGGTCATGGTTTTAGACTTCGGTTTTGCAATCCACTCTTTGTAGTTAGTACCCCATAGTAACAATTTTTTTTGTATATTTTTATTATTGGAAGGGACATTGTAGTTCTGGGTTAGAGATTTTCTGATAAAATACAATGAGTCATATTCTGACTAATGCCAGCTGCTAACAATAGTCCACTCCACTATGCTATTTCAAGCCATTGTATGATTGCAGCATGATCTGTTTCACTCATATACACATAGGAACATAATGACAAATAATGCAACTCATCAACTAGAGGTTATGTTGATATATATTTGTCCTGCTGCTAAGTTTGGTTCTACTAATTTAAGGCCTTATTAACCTAAATGTAACTTTCTGTAAATTAATATTTATTATTATTATTATTATTATTATTATTATTATTATTATTATTATTATTATTATTATTATTATTAGGGACCGGATTTTTAGGTTTTAAAAGTTAAGATTGCAACATAAAAATTAATTTAACAAGTCTTAATATCCAATCAACTGAATTTTTTTATATTCCATCCATCCATAGTAATTCTGCCCGAGGGCAGGTTTTTCACTACAGTCATAGCATTTTCATGCTATATTTTGCAGCTTTACTAGGGAATTACAGGTGTGGTAGCTTCCTGTTGCTTTCCACATCAGTGAAGGATGATGATGGTAATGATAAGGATGATGATTATGATGTCTGGATGATGATTATGATGTCTGGATGATTTTCGGGGACCGTTGGGCCCTAAGGTTCCTGACATTTGTCTTACAGGTGAGGAAAAACCTCACCCAGGAGCCTGTCCCGACCGGGGATCAAACCTGCAGTTGACTTTTTTTTTATTATAACTTTTTTATTATAACTTACAAAATCGTTTCTCAATAATTTTTGTGTGGGATCTAGCAATATTACATTTATATTACACATATTACTTTTAAATTAAAAAGAAACAATATAAATAGAACATTATTTCTTTTTTAATTTAAAAGTAAAATATATAGGCCTAATATAAATGTAATATGCTAGATTCCAAACAAAAATTATTGAGAAAGGTTTTTGTAAGTTATATTATAAAAAATCATTTGATTGGAAGTAAAGACTTACTAATTTTATCACTATACTATGTTGCAATCTTAACTTTTAGAACGTAAAAATCTGGTTCCTAATTATTATCATCCGACAATGACCAGTTCATGGTCTTGAGGTCAGAGGGAAAGTGCCCTGTAGATGCCCTCAAGAATGAGGTGGAAGAATAACATTCGCCATGATTTGAGGGAGGTGAATTATACAAGGGATGATTTTAAAACAGCTCAGGGATGTATGGGGGGCTTATGTCCTTGTGCCCATTAACCTCTGAGTTTGATAGTGCCAGTGGGTTAGTTATTTTGACTAGAGTTTGGATTTATGACAATTTTTTTTATTGGTGACTGTCAGAAAAATCAAGTATATAGACATAATGTAAAGAGAGAAAAATTGTTTTTGCATGAACTGGGAATCAAACCTCAAACCTTCAGCTTTACGTGTGATGCTCTGACCACTGAGATAATTTCAGGCTTCCTTCTCAACCAAGCACAAATTCTCCTACCTTATTCTCTTGACCCTACATCCAATGTAACGAACCATTGTTTAGTCCTATCCAGATAGGACATCAGTTGTGAATGTAATACAGCATTGAGAATGTCACAAATGAAGTGAAGAAACTCGAGTCTGCTTGGGAGTTAAGAAGTATGAGGTGAGTGAAGAAACAACTAAACAATATTAAAATAAACCTCATAGTGTTATTTCCTACCTACATAACTTAGTAACGAACCATTATTTACAAATACATGTGAATGGGTTCTGTTTTAAGAAGACATGATGGAATTCCACACAGCTATAGCTATATTTATCTAATAAATATAAACATAATATTCATGTATTCACGTAGACTTTCACGGCCAGTTTTTTTCGTTGTTGAATAGAAAATAGCTGGTGGTTAAGCAGTGTTCGAAAAGTTTTGTGATGTCTTGAGGAAACTTGGCAGCAATGAGGTGAATAGTCTCATTTATTGGAACTTTGGTGAATAGTGAGATCACGTCGAAACTCACCATTATATCTTCCGGTTGCAATGTTATCTCTTTTAGTTTTCATAATATTCATGATCTATCAAACTAATCTCCTTCTATGTTCATTGCTACCTATTGTGTATTATTCTCTCCTTTATGTAATTATTTTCTATTTTTTTAAATATTTTTCATTATTGTAATTTAATGTCTGTTTGATAAGGATTGAAATAATGTAATTTGTCTCAACACAGGTGTTATAAATAATGTCTTGTGGCATATTTGGTTTTATAAAGGAATTGCACTAACAGTGTGTTGAAGTTTAAGTTGGTCATTGCCTAATCATTGAAAATTTTCATTGTGATACCAATTTGAATTATAATAATTGAGGAATTTACATTATCTAACAAATGATAACATTTCAGCGTTGATAATCTTAAGAAACATCTTGGAGTTATGTGGAAAAAATGATGAACACCATTAGAAGGCTGAATCTAGTATTTTTGGAATTTTTCTTTTTAATAGTGTTGTTGTTTAAAAATATGTCTTTTTTTATTGCCTATATTACATTTTAAGTATCATTTTGTTACTTTTTTTAATGTCTGAACATTCATTTGCTGATTATGACTTTTTTAAGCTGTCAGTTTACTGTAATTTTAATATGAAATTCTTGGAAGTTTAAAGGCTGTAAAATGCAAATTATAATACAAAAAAAGATTCATCATGTTTTAAAATTTAACACTGATATTGCTGAAATGTACGAGATATTCTTTGGAGTAAATATAAGCAAATTAATGTAGATATTGGATGTAAGAAATTGGAAGTAATCTAGAGTCAGTCTTCTCTGTCACACAGTTTAATGGGTGGGTGGATATGTCAGGTTGTTGCCAAGCAACCAAACTGCTGCACTCCCAGTTCAACTTGGGAAATCTAAAGAGTTCTCTTCCACACACAATATTCAAGACTTGTTTTTCTTTATAGAATGTATATTTTTTCATAAGTCTAATTTTGTACATTTCAAGTCCAGAATCTGGTTTAAGGCATTTGCTATTTTGAAAATAGTATTTTTATCCTTTTTTTTATCTATTGAAAGCAAGTTTTAAAAATCATTAAATAGAAAATCCTAATATGAAAATTATATAAATTATCTATATTTTATTTTTTTATTTTAACAAACTTACCTAAATAGGGTCTGTCAAAAATGACAAAGTATATTTGACAATAGAGTAGAAAATCAATAAAAACTGATGTTATATAGAGACAAAACATATATTTTCTTAATTTGTACATAAAATAGACAAAGAACAAGATAGAACTAGAGTTTAGGTAATTCTGAATAAAGGAGAAAATCAAGAACCAAGATTTGGAGACTGACCATATAGATAATTTCTTAAAATAATAAATCTACTTTGATATAATATTACAATTTATCTAAATTTGTATTTACTTTAGTTTTGTAAATATTCTTATTGCATGTTTCTTATGTTTAAGATATATTTAAGGGATCTCAGAATGCTTTATATTGCTAATGTTAAAATACATCTTTTAAAATGCATTATTTCTTAGAATCTGTTTATATTAGAAGGATGTAACTTTGGCTACTTATTTATGAAATATTTGACTACAACTTAATCTGGATTTCTATTATTGGTGGTGTAATTAATAAAAAAATGTGTTTTTATACCATCATACAGTCATAATTTAATTTTCCACATAGGTTTTTAAGCAATGTTTTTTTAATTCCATTACTGCCAGAAACTTTCATAACAAATTGTACATCCATGATATATTTGTTTGCTTGTTTAAAGAGAAATATTTGCTTTCTTTATGTAGATGATTTTTCACTTTAGTAAATAGGTCATAAAAGTGACAACAAGAAAACATTTATTAATGGTATTAATACACTTCTATATTGTACTGCTTTTGGATTAGTAACTTTTAATTTATTCACTACAGATTTAAATGTCTAACAAAATCTTGATCAAAATCGGAGAAGTAAGAGAATTCTGTTTTTTTTTCTCTTTTTCTTAAACCCCACTAAACTTAAAATATTATTGAAAAGCAAGCCACATCTTGTTCTAATTATAAATTTAACTGACGTTAGAATTTTTTTGTGATGTACTTTTATAAGCTTTAAGTCATTAGGATTCCAGTTGGGCAAGAAAGGACCGACAAATTTTGCTCAGAGGCCTTTTATTTTAAGGTTGAGGTTCTTTTATGTTCTGTAAGTCTAAGACACAAGACCCATGGCTCTACATCCCTTCAGAAGGAAGACATACTCAGGAATTTGACACCCTCAAAAAATCCATCTACCCTGACTGGGTTTGAATCCGTGAACTTTGGAACCAGACTCAAACATGGTAATTACTAGTCCTCTGGGATTGACATAATAACTAGAAAGACCCACTCAAGGGGTGTACAAACATTATAGATATATATTTTGATTCATCGTGCCTTATTCATGTTCTGAATTGAAGACCATAAAATAGACATGGGCAGAACTTGTCTTCCAAGACAAATGGGCTAATCAAGTTTAAGATTGTGAAATAGATATGAACAGAATATAGAATGAAAAAATGTAGTTGCACAGTTATTAATTAATTATAAATCAATTCTTTGTTGGCCGCAGTGGTCTAGCAGTTATGTTCTTTATCTCTATACCAATTCCGAGCAAAGTTCTAGTTGTACTGTAAACAAACTTGCATAAGGTATATTCCATCTATTGGGGGAACCGTGGCATTACTTTTACCTGCCATATGACCAAATTGTGTACGGAACTGTCATTGATAGAAACATTGTTCTTAGGCATATTTTATGGGAAATAATATTGAATTCAAGATAAGATGGTACTAAATATTAGTCATTCAAAATATCTCTGCAGGCGGAAGAATTGCGAAGAGTTGTCTGTTGCTACACGTGACGTCATATAAGGCAGTGTATACTGTCAGCGTCCCACGTCCCATTCCCCTCTGCACTCATAGATAGCAGTGTCACGTGTTCTATTCCTGCATAAACACGACTGCAGTGCCCTCCGTCAACAACTGCACTTACTCCTTAAACGGGTAATAATTAGGAAGTTCCTCCATTCCTTGTTTATTTTTGACAAAAAATTATATATGCGCCTATCTAATCAAACATTTATGCTTTTTCCATGATGTCGATAGATATCCTTTATTTACAATTTCATTATGAATATTAGAATTTATGCTCAGTGCTGACCCACCTGTAAATTTAGCTGTTATTTTCACCATGTCCTCAATTTTTAATGTTGGATATTTTTCATTAAACTGTTTGAAAACATTCAGAATAATTTGTTTCTCTCCACTTTTCAATTTTTTTTTTCTCAATGTTATACAATTGTGGCCATTTTGAAAAAAAACTGAAATTCCAATTCCAATTGTGCATGCATAAGAATAAAACAATGCTCATTTCTTCTTCTTCTTCTCCCTTTCAAGTATTAGGCCAAGGCTTGTTACAATCCTATAGAAAATTTTCCCTCCAGCGTTTCATAGGACAGCCCAGAGATCTTCGTCCTCTTGGTATATAATTATAAACAGCTTTGGGGATCCGATTTGAACTCATTCTTTCAAGATGGTGTTTCCAATTTAGTTGGTACTGTTTAATATATTCCAAAATTGGCGTAGTCTTCAATTCTTTTAAGATATCGGTGTTCGTTTTCCGATCCCATCTGGTGTAACCCGCTGTTCTGCGCATGAATGCTCATTTAATCTATTAAAATAGTAATTATATATTTTAAGATTCTCATATATAACTTATATAGATATGTATTTTTACGTATGTATATATATTTTTTATTTTTTCTATTTTGAGTGTTAAAGAGGAAACTATATTTACTTACATGCTCAAAGCTAAAATTGTTATTTCGACCAATGAAAATGCAGTCATATATCCACTTTGTTTACATTACAACTGGAACTTCACTTGGAAGAGGGTCACAGGTTGAAATCTGGGATTTGTAGGATAGAAAATCCAAGGGACAATCCTCTGGGAGGGACTTTAAGCTGTAGGTCCCAAGTCTGATGATTTTCGAGCTTGTAAAAGAACCTTAAGCCTAAATGAAAAAACCTCAGAGCAAAATTTAACCGGTCTTTATCCATCCAAGTAATACCTTAGTTTTCTACTAGATGTCTCTTTGAAGTGATGTACTAACCACATGTTCCTCAGTGATATCTGTAGGGAAATAAGCATAACTGAATTAGTCTGGTTAAAACATTTCTCACTGAGGAGCACCCATGTCCCAAGCAGGACAAATGGAAGCCAACCATCATCAATTAATTCTTTGAGGTAAAGAGTATAATCAAAAGTTTTATAGACTATAGGCCACAAATATATGATTTTTCTATGGGAAAATTTAACTATATACAAGTTTATTCATGCATTACTTAATATTGTTCGTGAGCATTGGCCTCATTTTCACATAGTACATAGGGGCATGGAATTTAATAATAGTTTCCTCTGATATTTTGTAATAAATTATGCAATAGAGAATTGCAATATTACTAATTTTCCTTGCATAATATTAATAACAAAATGTTCAATTTATTTAATCTTTTCAAAAAGCAATTTATACTAAAACATGAAATAAAAAATACAGTAGGAAAAAATTGTTCCATTTCAAATCTTGGTATGTACTGTGGGATAATGATGTCAATATTCATGATCATTAGGGAGTTAACACTGGCAAAGTTGCTTAATACAGTACAGACCAGATTGATGTTCTGAAGATAAAGGGAGATGTCAAGCAAGGCTAAAAATCATCTTCTGTGATTTTATCCCTTGAGAAAACTGCATACTTCAATCCACGGAATTAGTACTTAAAATCCATGAATTTATATTACATCCATCCTGTATAACACCAAGTAATTAGTTGTATCGAACCCAGAGGTTCATGGCCATGAGAACAGAAGCTCTTCTTTTGATGTTTTTATTATTCATTTCAAACATCTCACAGCATATATAAAAGAAAAATTTGCATTTAGATTGGAGTTTTCAGATAGCTTGCTTGGTAGAACATTTGCCTAGTGTGTGAAAGGTCCTGGGTTCAAACTCCAGTCTGAGTGTATAATTTTTCTCTTCACATATAATAAGTTCTTCTATCTGGAGGAGTTAATATTTTCCAATCAGTTCCTGGGTAATTTATCTCCCTCAAATCGTGATTAATGTTATTCTCTCACCTCATTCTTGGTCTATCATGGTGTTTTTCTTCTGTTTTCCTACAAGTATTCATGTCTCTTTTTCATTCCTCATTTGTGGCACAAGTTGTGCTCATCACAGTCTTTAAGACTTAACTGTTCTTATTACATCTGGTTTGCCATAACTCACTGTTATACCTACCTCTACAAATTGTTAATATTTGTATTTAAAACTACAAGTTTATTATATTTAATACACTACAAGTTGGAGGGTTGTGGGTTCAAGTCCCAATGGAGTCAGGATTTTTAAACTGACATAAAACATGGTGGCACCATGACCAGGGTTTGACTCAGGCTCTTATATAAATTAGTATCAGACCCTGTTTTAGGGGTAAATGTGACCGTCATGCAGGGCTGATAATTCGGCTGACAACTTGTGTTGATTGTCTTGAAAGGTCTCTTTACTAATCCAGGGGCCTCCCAAGACCACTTTTTTCTTTATTTGATTTAATGATGGCCAGAGATTGAGTAAGGAGATAATTTGGCACGGATAGAAATGTTGCAAGGATCTCCCAGATATTTGCTTTAAAATGAGTTTTTTTAGAAAAGTCCTTCAGGAAATTCCGTTTACAGGAGTGTAATTAGTATGCTAGATGGGATACATTTCATTATATTTATGCCACATCACTATTATTAGTTACTTTATGGAAGTTCCTATGACCTAAGAATGATTATCACATCCCACACAAATTTTATGTATTAAAAGCAAGGTTTCCTAGTAGGTAATAGTATGTTGAAACATTGATAGCTTATAGACATTTAATTCTACATCACAGTAAAATTAATTTTCAATTCATGTTTAGAATATGACGGAGTAATAATTATTATGAAAAATTATTTATTTATATACAGATTTTCAATGTTTACACATCTTTCTGTGCTTAAAGTTTTACTTTCCTTCTCCACTCATCTCTATCCATCCATTCGGTCCTCTTGTTCTCATTCCAGTTTTTATTTCTTGCATCCACGAGTTTCGAGGTTTTCCTTATCTTCTTCTTATATATATATATATATATTTCCCCACTCTTCTCTAGCCTTTCAATCCAGATCTATAGTCCTTTTTCCTTCATGGCATCAATCCATGTTTCTTTTTTAGTCTTCCATTTTTTCTTCTCCCTTTAATTTCCATGCATACACCAGCTTAGGAATTTCTTTCCTGAGGTATTCTTTTCATGTGTATAAACCATTGTAAATATTTATAAACAACGAAAGCTAATATATAATTTTGAACATATATTTTTTGCTTCATTATTTCATTTATAATTTGTATTATCTTGTTGATCTCTTTAAAAAGTCTATTTCTGTTGATAGTAGTTTCTTCATATTGGTCATATTTAAATGCCAAAGTTCTGCTTCATATGTTATTGTGCTTCTTACTGTTGAATTACATATGTAAATCTTAGTTCTTTTTTCTTATCTATTTATCCCATAACACACCATTTAATATCTTAAATTTAAAATAAAATTGCTTTCAATACTGATGATGAAACCTCCTAGGTTTTGAAACTGGTCTAATTAGAAGACAGGATATGAGGTGAGGTGAAAATTATTTTATTTTATATTTAAATTAAACCCCATTGTGATATTTCCTGTAAAAATTCAATCCGAACACCTTGTTCATAATTGTATCATCTTGTTTTCGATCTTTATTAATTTCTATACTCGTTAATATTTGACCCTCTTTATTATGCCCTTTTATAAAACCCAACATTCTCCCTCTTCTACAAATAAAATTCTGGGTTTTCTCTCCCCCCGTCCCACTTGAAACTTAATCCCGACTTTTTCTAAAATCTAATTGCACCGCCCCGAATGTAAGTCTCAACTAATAAATTTTAACAATATTCAATTCATCATCAACATCATAATCCCAATCACAAATTTAGGGCAATTTGTTTGACCCCGCTTTTGGCCTCTACCGAGACAAAACACCATCACAAAAGTCTCTTGACGGGATGCACTGGTCTCCTACTTCATCCAGGTTGACTAGCCCTGTAACATTTGTCGTGGGTATCCTGTGATCTGCCATTTGATCGCACATGGCCAGGCATCCATCTTGCACCCCCTATAATCAGAAATCTTAGTTTCTAAAGGTTCCATGTGTAATTATTCTAAGATTGTATTCATTTTTATTATTAGTCCCCCCCCACGTGTGTGGTAAAGCAGTCCTCAGACGGCGATCTTCTCATTCAATATCCTTATTATCCTGTTCTACAACTAGTTGGTCATATGCAAAAAGTCAATAACACCAACTGGGTACATCCATTCCTCTACATCTCGCTTGCTCAAATTTTATGAAATTGTATTGTTCCTTATTACAAAGAAAAATACCATCTGGACACTACATCCCCATAAACTTTACCCAAAGGCGCAGGAGATATCATCTATACAGCCATACAAAGCTGAGTCATTCTTGAAGTTACTAGGACCAATGGCAAAGACTCTCAAAACATAAACAAGTAATTATACGGCTGAAGCGGCTCTACTCCTCATCTTCATATAAATTGCAAGTTTTATAAATTTTGATTCTTGGTGTTCCTCTTTATTTAGAATTAGCTTTCATCTACACCCTAGACTTCCCTTGTTCTATACCTATTGTACAAATTCCATATTTGTGTTTTTTTGTGTCTTCATTATTTTTATTATTTTCTTTCTCCATTGTCAAGTAAACTTTGTCATTTTTGGGAGACCTTATTTGGAAGTTAATTCAAATAATAAATGCAAGATGGAAAACTGAAACACATAAAAGCCAACGAAGTGAACGTTTACCAGAATTTTAAAATAATAAAAGAGGTAGGGATTTTATGAATGAGGGAATGGTTATCTCCCTGATTTTTATTTTATTAAAATATTTTAGAGTATGAAATTGTAAAGTTTTGATTAGTTTGATATCCAAAGAAAATATAAATGCCAGTGTAAAGAAAATATATAAAACATCTCTGTTTTGCTTTTAATAATACAATGTTGTTTTGAGAATATGGAAACAACATGGAATGAACAGATGTCAGCTTTAAGGAGTATTGTTACATGGATGACCAGATAGCAAGTCTGTACTTTGAAACTAGTTTGATGGCTTGGAAACCTGCTAACTCAGGCCTGCATTCTTTCTCTCTCTCTCTCTCCCCCTCACTCACAACAGCTTGTTTTAGAAAGTTGAGGCTTGTCTATCTGCCTTGCATAACGGAAATGTAAAGGCTTTTATCTTTCACTGGGAAAGATGCCAAACAAATGCTAATTTCAATCTTATAGGTGTATCTAATTTTCACAGGAATTATTATTTTTTATTTGACCAATGCCTTCTAGAGGAAAATCATTGTGTCATGCTGGTTATTATAAAAACAACTATTATCTTCTTACTCCAACCAGAAAATAATATTAGTAATAGTTATTATTCACCATGATTTCAAGATAATTCAGTTAAACTCCTTAAGAGTATAACTTCAGAATAATTCTTCAGCAATGATATACAGCATGACCCAGCTATTGTGAAATCTGTGTTTAATGTGCATTAAGCAAATAAATCACATTAACATGTTTTGAGATTTAACCTTTTTTATGGTTTGGAAATCCAGTAATTATCAACTTATCATTTTCTATTAAGTAAAGTCATAGAATTTCCAAAGAAGTAAAAAAAAAAACTTAATTTTTCTGACATTGATGATAAAAAATTGATAACTAACTCACTGACACTATCAAACCTGGAGGTTTGTGGTCACATGAACCTAAGCTCGGTCTCTCTCTTCCCACATAATATATCCTGAGTCAATGTATATCATATTTTTCCTATATGATTCATCATGTCCCTTAAATCATGTTTAATGTTATCCTCCCAATCCATACTTGACCTATCTACTAGATGCTTTCCCTGTGATTTCCCTGCAGAAAGTTTCTGTGCCCCTAATTCTTTCCCTGGTTGTGCCACACGTGTTGGCCAATGCAGCATAAAATTGATAATTATATTAAAGTTGTCTATTATAGTACAAGAATATTTATTACTTTTTTTAAAGGAATTAACACTATGAGGTATTATTTATTTGTGTACAATTTTATCACTCACTTCATATTTTTCTTTTGCTTAAACTAGTTTCAGAAGAAGAAAAATATGAGGGAGTGATAAAATTATACATAAATAAGAATGTTTATATTTCAAAACATGCAAATAACGCTTGCTTTGATATTGTCCCAAGTCTTTTAATAATATGGGTTAGTGAACTTTTATTTAAATTTTATTTTATTTATTTATGAATGATATTACAAACAGAGACTTAGAGCAACCATTAACTGTCAATATAATAAAAAAGAAAAGAAAGAGAAAAAAAACAGCAATAACGGTTATAAAAACTGGATATACAAAACACATAAAATTAGCAAAAAAATAAAAGATATTATATGCACAAAGTGCAATGCAGAACTGATCTTGCCAACTAATATCCTAACATGCCTGAAACTTACTCAAAAGGACATATTTGTACCTTAGAGGTCAAGAGCCAAAACTCCATTTTCAGTGATTCTGAGGTTCGGATGTAGTAGTAATCACAACAAAGAGATCTATTTGAAGGTATAAAGTAGTATCTCTCATCTTTATTAGATGCTAATTTAGATTTGTATAAAAGCCACCATAACTCCAATATCACATAGTGGTATAGAGTATTAAATCCTTCCTTCTGTAAAGTAGGGAAATTGTGAGTTATGACTAGGACTCCGAAGTTATAAAAGACCTTTATAATACCTAAAAATATCCTAAAAATACCTAAAAAAACTGGAAAAAGGACATAAAAACTGTTGCAGTTACTAAGGTGTGGATAAAGACAACCTCACTGCATTCACCCTCTGCTCGAGGTATTTGTCACAAAGTGGCAACTTCTTAGAAAATTGAAGTCAAAATACATTATTTCAGGTGGTCAATAGGTTGGTGGTTAAAAGCAGATTCTTGAATTATACAAATGGTATAAATGTAGTCAAAAGAAGGTAAGTTGCAAAAAAAAAGGCATTAAGACCTAAGAAAAGGCCAAAAAAAAAGACCAATAAAAAAAGTTGAAAAAAGGACAAATAAAACCCATGAATTTCTGGCCAATAATAACCCAAAACGTGTTTATATTGTATTGGGCCTTGTCTGCAGACATAAAATTAAAAAAAGTAATTTCGTCAACTTCGGAGCCCTAGTTATGACTGTAAACCTCTGAGATACAGATATAATACACTAAACCATCTAAAGTCGTCATTTTTTGAAGGAAAAACATCTCATGGACTTGGTCTTAAGGGTCTAGGGATAAGTAGAAGAAAAAGAAGGAAGAATTATATATTTTTCTAGATTAATAGATAATAATTTTACAGTGCAGATTGAAAACTTATATAGTAATATAAGCAATGTTTGATACCTGAAACAGTGAAGGACATTGTCCTCACATTCCAGACCACTGATGCTATCTGTTGTAAATGTATTCAAATAGCTCTAAGCTATTACAGCTTTACAAGAGAATGTCTTGAATGCTTATTAAGGATTATTTTTTGTAACAAGTTTGGGAACTGGCAATTTGTGACAGTTGACTGCTGATAAGATTATCTAAACATTTGCATATTACATTCTACATATAAAAGCAAATTAACATTGTTTTCAAAAGAATTTTGAATTTATTCCAAGAATAAAATGTACAGGGTTTTATAAATTTCAGGAATATCAGTTTTCTTTGATGTTTTTATTTTAAATTTATCACTCACACTGAAGGACAAATTAATATCTGAGGAAAATCAGAGATGTAGGATGTACATAGGAACAGAGACTTGGGTTCAAATCCCAGTTTAGGCATAAATTCTTCTCTTCAAATATTAATAATAATATTATTATTATTATTATTATTATTATGAGGTCTGTAGGCTGCGGTGGACTAGTGGTTATGCTCCTTGCCTCCGGTCCCGAGGGTCGCGGGTTCAAACCCGGCTGGGGTCGATGGGTTTTTTTTAGGATGGAAAAATCCAAGAAGCAAGTCCTCCGGGAGGGACTTTAAGCCGTGGGTCCCTAGTCTGAAGATTTTCAGGCTCGTAAAAGATCCTTAAGCCTGAATGAAAAAGCCTCTAAGCAAAATTTACCAAATTTTTCTGTCCTAGTACTACCTTGGTTTCCTAGACGTCAGTATGAGGTGGAACGCTGACCACGGACCACTCAAATGACATCTATACAAAAACAAGTGTAACTAAATTAGTATGGTTCAAATTCTTCCCTGTAGGGGGGAGTGCCTAAATCTCTGTTAAGGGAAACATGGGCTTACAAGAAGAAGATTATGAGGTCTGCATAAAAACAAGAAATATGAGGTGAGTCAAAATAACCAACTTATAATAATTGAAAGAAACTTCATAGCGTTATTTCCTACATATATTAAATTAATATTATTATTTTTTTGCTGATTTCTTATCGCTTTGAAAGACTATCAAGTGTACCGAGTAGTTAAAGACATGATGCCATCATGCAGAGCTACAACTTACACTGGTTTGAGTCTCCATGGGGGAAGAAATTTTCTAATGGAATTTTGGCCAGTATAGGACTGATACCCACCCAGCATCAAAAGGAATTTGTATAGCTACATTAAGTAGTGGCTCCAGGTTGAGAAAAGCAGATTTAATGGCTGGGGGACCCAATGTGTTGACTACATGTCACTCCTATACTAGTCAGATGATCGCCACCTCTGTAATTAACAGATGTGGATGTGGTAGAACAAGGATCTTCTAGGTCTGTCACACCATGGATTCTAGTTTTATAAATCCAGAACAATTATTTTGTCAAAAGTAATATAATAAATCAAGGAACTATATTGTTATTTTTTATTTTTGTAACTTCACTCAAAACTTTTCCATATCTCAAATTTATAAAAAAATGGCAATTGACACTATGAGGCAAATATCAATAAATTACAAATGTGAATAAAAAAATTTACACCTCACCTCTTACCTGGGCATGGAGACCATAATCTTCATTCTCAGCTAATATCCAACTTCAATAAGATTACAATTGGACGTAACACTATGGAGTAATTTACAATTTATATAAATGAATCAGTCCACTGCTGTGGTCTCAAGGTAGCGTGCTGCCTTGTCACGCAGTAGGGTCGGGTTTGATCCCCGGTCGGGACAGTTTTTCTGGGTGAGGTTTTTATTGGGGTTTCTCCTCACCTGTAACACAAATGTCAGGAAAACTTTAAGGCCATGACAATCATCATCATTCATATTCATCTTAGATTAAGCTTAGGATTAGGGACTCTCCTGGCGCACCACTATCATTATCATCACCCATCATATCATCGGGGCAACATAACCCCACCTTTCAGGTGCCCCAACCTCAGAAGTGGGTTACAAGTATGCCATGCCAGGAGAGAGCACCAGGAATGTCGAAAGACAACCTGGGGCATTTGCAAAAAAAAAAAATATATAAATGAATCAGAAGATATTTTTACATCTCACTTCATAGAACACTGTGATTTTCACAGGACTGGTTTCTGAAGGCATTCTTTTTATCCTCAGTCAAAACTCTGACTGTTGAAATTACATCGTCACTACCAATTTTCCAATTGCTATCTGTTGCCGGTTTGATGAACTTTGTTATCAAATCTTGCTCGCCAGGAACTTCAAAATTCATGGATCTATATTTGTTCTTAAAAAAGAAAAAGTGCAAGATTTGATATCAAAGTTCATCAAATCAGTACCAGATGGCAGATGGAAAGTTGGTGAAGACAGCAGAATTTCGGCAGTCGGAGTTTTGGCTGAGGATAGAAGGCATGCCTTCGATAACTGGTACTGTAAAATATTTGGTGATGACAGCAGAATTTTGGCAGTCGGAGTTTTGGCTGAGGATAGAAAGCATGCCTTCGGTAACCGGTACTGTAAAAAATAGTGGAAATTTTATGAGGTGAGATGTAAAAATGTTTTCCGATCATTTTATATAAATTGAAATGTATTTGAAATGAGCCATTAACATCAGTTTTTCTCATGTCATCTGATGGGGGTTGAACTTCGAGATTGAATTTTGCTCGTCGGAAACTTTAAAATCCATGGTTTCTTGTTTTCTTCTGAATGTAAATTTTCCCCCATATTGTGAATTCTATTGGTATTTCCAAATGTTTTAATGGTTTAGTTTCTTGTTCTATTTTTTTATGCTATGCCATTGTATGGATTTGGAATTTAATGTAGGCATCTGGTGCATAATCTAGTGATTAAAACTTGTACATAATCACCCATCCTAGCCTTGAGATAAAAAATTCTGCAATGAAATTTTCTATCCTGCCAGGAATGTAACCTTGAACCCTCTAGTCAGGAGGCAGGCATACTATCACCTGAGCTAGCATAGAGGATAACTAACTAACTCCTGGGACTATTGAACCTGTAGGTTTAGGCCAGCAAGGACATAAGGTCGCAATACATCTCTATCCTGAGCTAATGTTTTCCAATCATCCCCTATATAATCTACTTTCCTCAAATAATGTTTAATGCTATTCTCCCACCTCATTCATGGCCTGCTTACTGGCAGCTCTCTGGTTTTCCTATAAGAAGTTTCCATACCCCTATTTCATTTCCCATTCATTCCACATGTCCTGAAGTCTACAAAATTTAACTGTTCTTATTATATCTAGTTTCCCATAAAGATCATACAGCTCACCGTAATGTTGAATTCTCCATTCACATGTCTATTCATCTTTCTTTAGCCCAGAAATTTTCCTATGAACTTAATTATCAAATACTCGTAAAGCTTACTTCTCCCTTAAAGTTTTTTTTTTCTTTCTTTTCCAAATGCCCCAGGTTTGTCTTTCGACATTCCTGGTTTCTCTCCTGGCATGGCATAATTGTAACCCACTTCTGAGGTTGGGGCGCCTGGAAGGCGGGGCTACATTGTCTTGATGATATGATGGGTGATAATGGTGTGCCAGGAGAGTCCCTAATCCTAAGCTTAACCTAAGATGAATATGAATGATGATGATTGCGATGGCCATATGATTTCGGGGACCGTTTGGGCCTGAAAGTTTTCCTGACATTTGTCTTACAGGCGAGGAAAAACCCCGATAAAAACTTCACCCAGAAAAACTGTCCCGACCGGGGATCGAACCTGGGCCCGCTGCGTGACAAGGCAGCACGCTACCCAGAGATCACAGTGGTGGACACTTCTCCCTTAAAGTAAGAATCCATGTATCCGGTAGAATAACAGTTTTATGTATTTTCAGTTTTTTTTTTAGAGGAGTTGGAATAACAAGTCCCTGCAATAAATAATGGCATACATTTCCAGAATTGAGCCTATGTTTAATTTCTTTGTGCACCCCATTCCTATTTGTAATTATTATCTGCCCAATTATTTAATTAAATGACTGTGATATTTTGACCATGCAAAGGTAGCATAATCATATTTTAGGTATTTGAATTTAGCCACTTCTACAAAATTTCCCTCATTTTATAACTGTCCATTTCCATTACATAATGTATTCCCATGTGCGGCTATATATTTAGTTTTATTGATGTCTACTTCCAGCTGAAATTTCCTACTACAGATTTTCTCAGAAATTTATTATGAATGTCTTATTGTTGTAATATACATTGAGAGATATGTGACACATAAAAATTATTAGTTTTGTGTTCACTGATTTTATGTAAATTTATCAAATTAAAATATATATATTTTTTTTCTGAACTATAACAATTTTTTTACATAACGTTAATAAAAACAAAAGCTAGAGAATGTTAATTATTAATATAATGGAATCTTATTTGTGGATAATTACTTAACTCCAGTGGAATGTGAGAGATGTTAGTAGTTAGAATAACAGAGTTACTGTTCACTGAATGTAATCTATTCCACACATGTTCATTATATCATAACATTGAATAAAACATCATTTATAAAAGGCAACAACATATTGGCAACATGAACTCTGTTAACTTTTATCAAATTTCTGAAGGAATTTATCTCTTTCATCACTTATCATACCATCGGGGTAACGTAACTCTGCCTTTCAGGAACCCCAAATTAAGAAGTGGGTTACAATTCCGCCAATGCCAGAAGAGAATGCCAGAAATGTCATAAAGACAACCCATTGGCATTAATTAAGAATAAAAACTTGGAATCAGTTAAAGAATAGAGAAAAGTTTATAAGTATAACACTTAACTAAACATTATTTTGAAATAAAGATATATCTGTTAAAAGCAAAATGGCAGTGTATAAAACATATTTCAAACCAGTTTTAATATATGCACTTGCACATACAGAAAGAAAGAGTTGAACAGAATTCAGGCCACAGAAGTGAAATTTTTGCATGGAATCACACACAAAACAAGATTATATAATTTTGATGTTAAATTTTTTAATTAATATTTTCCAGAATTGGACATAGTTTTATTTTAGAAAGAAAAATTAACAAGTCCTGGTTCGAGCATTAATATTTCTTTGTAAAATAAGATTAGATAGAATATATAATGAATAATGATACAATCAAAGGGACATCAAATATAGAAAAATTAACAACTGATCTAGAGAAAAATACATTAAATGGTGTGCACACAGCTAATAAAACCATATATGGTATTGCTCCTGATCAGAGACCAAGGTGTCAGTTAGAGGAACCAAATGGCACTCACAAGATAACGATTTGCAGCATTATTTACGCATGAAGTGAAATATGGACTTTTTTTACACAAGGATAGAGAGATGATTGATTCTTTTGAGAGAAAAATTTTAAGAAAAGTGTTTAGTCCAGTATATGCTAATGGAATGTGGTACAATCATGAATTATATACCTTGTATGATGATGTGATACTTTCAAACTACGTACATATCAAGAGATTATACCTGGTTATAACGGAAAAATACCAAAAAAAAAAGTACTGGCTGGACATTGGAGGGAAGCGATTCATTGGAAGACCTAGACACCATTGGGAATATATGGTTGGAAAGGATTCTGTTAACTTACTCCACATCCGGAATTGGAAAACAGCAGTATAAAACAGAAGAGTAGAGGAAAGCAGTTTAGGATGCCATGGCCCAAAAATAGACCGAAATGCCATTGATTGATTGGTTTGGACATCTCAAAAGAATGGGAAAGGAAGACTGGAGATTTTATGTCTGCAGCCATGAACCTCTGGGTTGAATAGTGCAAGTGAATTATTTAGTTCATATTTAAGAATGTTAGATAATAGGCCTACTGTTCTTGAGGCTCTCAGTGTGTTCATTTCACATATTTTTTTAGATTTAATTGTATGGTAGAAAACTGAAAGTGATCTTGTTGAGATATAAGAAAGCATTTTGACATAGCAACAAATGTGAGGGATTAATGACCTGATATACTGGCCTTGGAGTTGTAAAAATCATTTATGAGTATATTTGTTATGCTACACAAGACCCTATTAGTGAGCTTTGTAGGGGGTTAGAGGGTTAGAGACAGAACAGGGGAAAGAAAATGATCTCTCGTTTCAGAGAGAAAGTTAATCAGCTGTGCTTTTAGAGTTTGTTAGTTAATAAGTTTAAAAAATCCACTTAATTTTACTTTTTCTTGTGAAGTGAATTGAGGATTGTGTTTTTGTATGTACAAAATATAAAAGAAATCAAATTAGAAGCTGCACAGATGAGATTTTAGCATCCTTTTTTAGATCTAAGTAGGTTGGATAAAAGAAAAATGTTGACACTTGTGTAAAGTTAAAAGTTAATAAAACTAATGTTTGCCCAGTGATTGAAATTCGAGCATAATCATTATTGAAAATTTGAGGAAAACATATATGAATTTGCATGTTTCCGACATTTTTTTCATTTGTTTATTGTATATCTGAGACCATATACTTTTATATGTATTTACTATCATTTATTGATATGAAACAAAATTTAAATTTAAGTTAAAAATCAAGCTTAAAGTACTTAAAATTAGTTATTAATAATACAAAGATGTACTAATTAAAAAATAATTAATTACAATTTTGATTTGTGTATGTTATTGAAATGAATGAAATGATTAAGCAAGTATAAAATAAATTTGAATTTGAAGTTTTTATTATTAATTTAACACTTCTCACTGAAGGATAAATTATATTTGAAGAGAAAAAATTTCGCCTAGACTGAGACTCGAACCCAGGACCTTTGGCTTTCCGGGTCAAATGCTCTACCAACTGAGCTACCGATGGTTTCAAAGCATTTGGCACGAGGGAATTACAACGTATAAAGAGAAAAACTCGCCTCGGTAGCTCAGTTGGTTAGAGCATTTGGCCCGGAAAGCCATTGGTCCCGGGTTCAAGTGTCAGTCTAGGCAAAAAATGTTCTCTTCAAATATAATTTATCCGTCAGTGAGAAGTGTTGAATTAATAATAGAAACCCTACTGGCTTTATAAAGTAGTGTTAAATTCCCAATTAATGTCTTCTTAACTAAGAGGCCGCCATATGCAAAGATAGAAGCAACGGTTTCAAAGCATTTGGCGCGAGGGAATTACAATGTATAAAGAGAAAACTTTGCGTCTAGATCGCAACTTGCCTCGTTAGTTCAGTTGGTAGAGCATTTGGCTCGGAAAGCCAAAGGTCCCAGGTTCTAGTCTCGGTCTATGTTTCTCTTCAAATATAAATTGAATTTGAAATTTCAATACAATTTAAATACAATTTATACGTAGAACTTCTCTATAAACAATATTCTTTGCAAAAATTCTACTATTATTGAATAGGTTGCTTTGACCATTGTCAATGGAAATATAAAATTTCTAACCAACTGCTTCCAAAAATTTTTATTGGTCACACTAAAGCTCGTGAGTAGCTTAAAAATATATATATATAGGTTGTCAAACAGAGGAGATAGAGATACTGAATTGTTTTGTCTTTTAATTATTACTGAGTTGGTTATTTTGACTCACGTCATATTTCTTGATTTTTATGTAGACCTCGTTTCGTCGCTTGTGTGTGACATTGTCTAATGTTTTGTCTTTACCTATTTATATATAGATTGCAACATGAAGTAACATTATGAGGTTCTTTATAATAATTAATTTCATTCTGTCATCTTACCTCATAACATGTTTCAATATGTCTTCATTATTGTCAGCTTGTTCCGACCGTTAAATTTTTGGTAGTTGGTCCAGGACGTCAATTCCTTTCCTGGAGAAAAGGGATTTGATTTGCAAGTTCTTTGATCAACCAAACGATGGAGGGGGCCATTAGAAACATGGTTGGTAATGGAGCAGAGAGTAAACATGTATATTAAAAATCAATTTGTCCTATTACAGGAGAGCCCGTCATTGTATTATAATGGGTTAAGGTGACCTGATTGGTCCTTGTTATATCAGCAGTCACTTTTTAGGTTTCACATCCACGTAATATTACTGACTTATCATTTGACCTGAAAATGGGATTGATTATTCTTGCAATTTCTCTGGATTTCCATAGAGGGTATAGTTATTAGGAGTAGACCAAAAGTAAAATTTATTCAAATATAATGAGTTGTAAAGCATCTCATAGAAAGATGATTGTATTGGGAAGATGGAAACAATAATAGCTTTGTATTTATCCAGGATATGGTATGAATGCTAGTAGTATGATGCACACTTGTCATTACAATACAGACAGCTGTTTGTAAGACATAACACATACATTCAATTTAAATCTTATATGCCTAGCACTTAGCTACTCTCAATACACAAGTATATAACTAAACTGCCCTATTAAGCAAAAAGACATTTCTCAAGATCTTTAATCAGTGAATGAGCAATGTATCACAATATTTGTGTATGATATATAATATTATAAATAATACCATTTTAACTAATAGTAGCAATACTTATATGGCCAACGTGGGCTAGTGGTTATGTTCCTTACCTCTAGTTTCGAGGGACATTGGTTCAAACCAGGCTGTGGTCGATGGATTTTTAGGTTGGAAAAATCCAAGGGGCAAGTCCTCTGGGAGGGACTATAAGCCATTGGTCCAGAGTCTGAAGATTTTCAGGCTCGTTAAAAGATCCACAAGTTTGAATAAGGTCTCTGTGCAAAATTTAAGTGTCCTTCACCCATCCAAGTAATATGTTAGTTGCCTACTTGATGTTTCATTGAGGCGATGTACTAACCACATGTCACTCGTTGACATTTATAGGCAAATCAGCATACCTAAATTAAGCTTGGTTAAGAAACTCCCACTGGGGAGCACCCATGTTCCCACAAGGAATGAATGGGGCATAGTCAGTCAGTCAGTCAGTCAGCAATACTTATGTCAGTGTATTAATCAGCTTAGTAAAAAATGACACTGATATTTTTCTTAGGATATTAGCATTTTTTTTTTGACTTTCTGTACAGATGCGACTATTGAGCTGAGCAAATGGATAGTATATATGTCCTGTATGGGGACAATCTGCTCCCTAGCATGAGTTTATTAACTAAGCATAATTTAGTTATGCTTGAACTTTTATAGGAAAATTACTATGAGGTTTAATTTAAGATTAAATTAAAATGTTTCATATCTCACCTCATATCCAGTCTTCTAACTAGACCAGTTTCAAAGCCTGGGCAGCTTCATCTACAGTAATTTCTCGTCGACTGATGTTATGTTGATCAGAAGAATTGTTTCTTCCACCCTCTGTTGCTGAACTGATAAACCTCTCAATCAACATGGAATCTGCAGGAATTTTGAAGTTCATAATTTTTTTCTTTCTTGTTTTTTTGAATGTGGATTTTTTCCCAAACCATGAGTTCTTTTTGATTTTCTATTTGTTTTCATCCACAATAATTCTGCCTGAGGGTATGTCCTTCACTGCAGTCATAGCATTTTCATGTTATGCTTTGCAGCTTTACTAGGGAATTATAGGTGTGGTAGCTTCCCATTGCTTTCCAAACCAGTGAAATGATAAGGATGATAATGATAAAAGTGATGATGGCCGGATGATTTTCGGGGACCGTTGGGCCATAAGCTTACTGACATTTGTCTTACTGGTGAGGAAAAACCCCGAAAAAACCTCACCCAGGAGCCTGTCCCAACTGGGAATCAAACCTGGGCCTGCTGCATGACAAGGCAGCATGCTACCTCGAGACCACAGCGGTGGACTTCTATTTGTTTGTGAACTTCGAAATTCCCGCGGACTGAGTTGATCCGGAGGTTTATTGGTCCACCAACGAGGGAGAAAGAAGTAGTTCTTCTGATCGACATAACATCAGTTGACAAGAAATTACTGAAGATGAAGCTGCCCAAGCTTCGAACAACCTTCAGATTTAGGATACTTCCCAGCAGACTTATCCTTTGGATTTTCCATCCTAAAAATTCATCGACTGTGGCTGGGTTTGAACCCATGAGCCTTGTTGAGACCAGAGGCAAGGAACATAACCACTAAACTACTGCAACCAATAATAAATAGGTAGAGTGACCCCTAAACATTACTATGGTAAGAAAAACTGTAAGAATTTTACTTTTCTTTTTCTCAACAACAATAGTGACAAGCACTTTTACTCACATTTATCTTTATTTTTACTGTCAGTAACATGATAATGGATTCTTCCTTGTTATCATGTAATGGTGCCATTTTCTGCACTGTTATCTTATGATATCCTATTATAAGAGGTTGGTCTGTCAGATAAACTTCTCTCATTTAACTACCATATTCTGTTATTACCTCATACAAGCTTAATTATTATAAAATATAGATATAGCCTATACAGTTGTTATCTTGTAAGGAAAATAATTTTATGAATAGATGCTTATTACTCCTTAGTTTAAATAGAAATCATCCCGAATTACAACTTAAATATATTGTAAAGTGTAGCTTATTTTTCTCCATTCGCTTGTCATCTCTCTTTGGTCCAAAAATTTTGTTAAGAACTTAATTCTCAAATATGCGTAATCTTTTAACCTGTCTTAAAGAAGACACCACACTTTACATCCATATAATATAATTGGAAGAGTAACAATTTTATAAATTTTCAGTTTTAACATTTTTGAGAAAAGTTGGAATGACAAGAGTCCCTGTAATGTATAATAGGATGTGTTTCCAGAATTGAACTGCGTTTAATTTCTTTCTACAATTCATTCTTGTTTGTAATTATTGTTCCTAGGTATTTGAATTCAGCCACTTCTTCAAAATTTCCTTATTTCTCTTTAACTGTCCATTTCTATTATGTAATGAATTTTTATGTGTAACCACATATTTAGTTCTTAGGGAAATTGTTATGGGAAAACAGATGTAAACAGTTAAGTCTCGTAGACTGCGATGGGAAGGACATGTGGCATGAATGGGGAATGAAAGAGTGCCATGGAAACTCCTTGTAGGAAAACCAGAGAGAAAGCATTCAGTAGGTAGGCCAAGAATGAGATAGGAGAATAATACTAATCATGATTTGAAAGAAGTAGATTATAAATGGAATGAGTGAAAATATTAGCCCAAGATAAGAATTTATGGAGAGCTTATGTCCATGGTGTCCTGAACCCATACATTCAATAGTTTCAATTTTGTAGTGTTACTCAATAGAATGTGCATGTTAGCCCTTTGTATCTCCTTACTATCACATAATAATACTACATCACCAGCATATGCCATCAGCTTATTAATACCATTGAATTGTACACCTTCCTTATCCTCTAAACATTTTGTTGGCAGGCTCTAGTATAAAAGAATAGTAAAAGTAACTCTTTGAGTTTTTTTAAGAGATGGAATTAGAAATTATACAACTCATATAAACATATAAACATATTCATGTGAGAAAAAAAATATGAGATGAAATAAAATAATATTTAAAAACATTTAATTAACTGAACTTAATTTTAAACTGATTATAATAAAGTTTGTAATTAGTAAATTTATTTAATTTTTATTCAAAAATAATTTTTAAATAATACTTTAAAACATTATTATTATTTTTTTTAATGTAAAGAAATTACAAATGTAAAAATAATATTACATTGAAATTAAACCCATAATCATTATACGAAAACTGATAACCATTATACAAAGCCAAAAGATGGAGGAGTCAAGGATGATGAATGAATCAAAGCATACACAGTAGTATTTTTGAGGCCGGAATCAGGCAGAAAAGCCTAATCCTGAAGTAGAAAATGATACTGGTAATCATTTGTTTTGTAGTTCCTTTTTAATGTTTTTATAAATGTTATTTTGATTTTATAGCACATACTACATAGTATAATGTAAAATAATTTTGGTCAATCTAAATTGTCTAGTGTATATTATGCTTTGTCAATTTAGTAATCTTTTTGTAAATGAAGCTATAAATAAGTTTGTAATTCTCTGCTCTTAAGAGAAAAAAAATATATATTTTATAGGAGAGACTTTATTGATTACTATCTTAAACATTTTTTTGGAAGAAAGTTTTTTCACTGTGCACGTAGTTCATTGTATTCTTATTATATTACTACCAAGACCAAAAGAAAGAATAATAATAATAATGATAATTAATTTGTTATCTCAGTCAAATATTCAAGTCGACGTTTCAATCTTCTTGTGAGAGATCATTTTGAAGACATTTGACATTTTCGGTTGAATGTTTGACTGAGATATTGGATTAATTTATTATTATTATTATTATTATTATTATTATTAACTGCTCTCAGGGAATAATAATCAGAATTATTCAACAGATAGAACCCTGTCCCAGCAATGAGGCAGCAAAATTGTTACATTTTGACCATTTTCTGACT
Source organism: Diploptera punctata (assembly GCA_030220185.1). Classification (NCBI taxonomy): domain Eukaryota; kingdom Metazoa; phylum Arthropoda; class Insecta; order Blattodea; family Blaberidae; genus Diploptera; species Diploptera punctata. The sequence goes on from JASPKZ010004545.1 coordinate 350,823, forward strand.
TATATTTTTTTACCCTAAAATTAGTAAATTAATTTAATTCCTTTGATAGTTTATAATATAAAAATAACATAATTTGAAAATTGGTTACAATTTTGCTACAGTTATTTAAAAATTGTATAATCAGAAGTTAACATGTTTAATATGTTATCACATATTTGAGACATAATGTGAAGATGATGTGGCATGTAGGAGTGGCTTAGTGAATGATTGATCAGAGGAGTGTAAGCTCTGCTTTATGGTACATGTGAAGCTGGCAGGCAGAGAAGATTGGGGGTAGGGTTGGGTTGGCCCTTGCTGCCACCATGTAGCAGCAGGATCAATAGTTTAGCAATGTGCATGCTGCCCTACAGCCCACCATTACTACTCACACAGCATCCCTCTCTCTCTCTCTCTCTCTTCCCACATCATGTCAGCGCTCCATTATATTGTATTGTGCTCTCAATTAAACATTATATTCTACCTTGTGACCTGACATGCCTATCCATACAGTACATGCATTTATTTATACATCACAGATAAACTCTATGATAATCATTTTACTAAAATATATATTTTATCACTATTCATTGTTAGAAGATTAAAACATTATCAATTAACATAACTAAAGAGAAGGATTTATATATTATGATTATTATGAATTTTGGCATCTCAAGTAAAATACAATATTAAAATTATAATATAAAATTGTGTTTAATTTAATTTTTAAAATTATGAACAACTTGGAAGAATAACATTCAGAATTTAATGAGGAAATTTGGTGTAACGGATGGAGGGCACAGAGGACAGAGAACGATGGAGAACTTTAATTAAGGGAAATTTGTGAATGTTTGTTACAAACTGATAGTCTATAAGTCCGTAGTAATTTATATATTTTTTAAAACTCATGTTAATTATTAAGATTAGTTGGAGAAAACCCTCAATGCTGAGGAAAATTCTCAAAATGAATGAATGAAAATTATGAAAAAATATTATAAATAAAACCAAGACATTGATATTTAAATCATTAGTACAAAGTGTTATGTTGTATGGTGCTTTAGGTAGACAGCAAGCAAAAAAATTATTTACAATAGAGATTAATTTTTGACGAGCAAGAAAATCAAGAAAGGGGAAAATTCAGAACCAGAAAATTAGAGAAATACTGAATGTTAAACATAATATTATAGAAATAATAGAAGAACGAAGATTGAAATGGTATGGACATCTGAAGAGGATGGAGAATAATAGAATCCCAAGAATGATGGTGGATTGGAATGCTGAAGGCAGGAGGAGGAGGGAGAAACTCAGAGAACAGTGCATGGATGAAATAAGAAGAAACATGATCAGCAGAGAACTCAAAGAAGAAGATGCTGAGAATAGAAATCTGTGGCGGGGCAAAATACATTTGGGCTGAAAGATAACTACTGTATTATAGAGAAAATCCTTAATAAAAAAAGGGTTTAATAAAAATTCTTTGATGGGAATTAATTATATAAATGAGTCAAAAACAATTTTTTACATCTCATTTCATAAAACTCTGTGATTCTCTTAGTTTGCTAGAAAATCACAAAACTGGAAGAGAAACTAAACTTTTGAAACATTTAGAGAAGCCTTTGGAATTAACAGTTTGGGAAAATATGTACATTCAGAAGAACAAATATAGATCCATGAATTTTTAAGTTCCTGGCGAGCAAAATTTAATCTCAAAGTTCATCAAATCAACACTAGATGGCAGTTTGAATGTTGACGGCAGAAGTTCAACAATCAGAGTTTTGGCTGAGGATGGAAGCGACAGCTTTTGAAACTGATCCTATGTAATATGTAATAAAGTAGTATTTGAATAGTTGCCCCGAAAACAGGTCTAACCGGTAAACTGCTAATCATGACTTAACTTCTTCCACAATTTTGTTACATATAGATCACTATTCATTTGAATGCCAACTTTTAAAAATAAATAGCACAAATCTGGAAGAAAGCAGGAATAGTTTTATATGCCCTATGCCATGATATTCTCTAATCCACTAAAAATTCAACTTTCAAAATTTTGTGGGTTAGATATCTTTTCGGGCAACCATTCAATTTAATAGTACTATTCATTCAATGATTATTAAATAAAACTTTGTAGTGTTACAGCCTAAAAATCAATTGCTAATTTCAAGTTTTTATTTAAAAATTCCATATTTCTCACTGAATGACAAATTATATTAGAAGAGTCTAGGCATACATTTTCTCTTCAAATGTAGTAATTTCAAATTATATTTGAAGAGTAAAATATATTTTAAAATCATTAGGAAGTAACATTATTTGTATTGTATTGTATTGTATTTTAAGCCCATGTTTTCCCTTTACAGAGATTTAGGCGCTCTTCTTCTACAAGGAAGAATTTGAACCATACTAATTTAGTTATACTTGTTTTCGTATACATGTCATTTTGAGTGGTCCGTGGTCAGCGTTCTGCCTCATACTGACATCTAGGAAACCAAGGTAGTACTAGGACGGGAAAATTCGGTAAATTTTGCTTAGAGGCCTTTTCATTCAGGCTTAAGGATTTTTTACGAGTCTGAAAATCTTCAGACTCGGGACCCATGGCTTAAAGTCCCTCACGGAGGACTTGCTCCTTGGATTTTTCCATCCTAAAAAATCCATCGACCCCAGCCGGGTTTGAACCTGCGACCCTCGGGACCAGAGGCAAGGAGCATAACCACTAGTCCACCGCAGCCGACAAGTAACATTATGAGGTTTAATTTAATAATTAAGTTTATATTTTTTAAACATTCTTACCTCATATGGTAGTTTTGTCGGACATATGTTTCAAGGCTGTTGCCTTGTTTGTGAAATGCTAAAGATGGGGCAACAGTCTTGAAACATATGTCCGACAAAACTACCATATGAGGTAAGCATGTTTAAAAAATACAAACTCAATTTTAGAAAAAATATATGCTTACACCAGAGTTTGAATCCACGACCTTTACTTCTATACGCTAATGCTCTGCCACTGAACTATCCAAGGCCAACAATCTAAATACAAATTTTTCTCTTATACATATTAATTCCTGAGAGCGCCAAAGACTTGAAGCTCTACTGGCTTTATAAAGTAATGTTAAATATCCATTAAAAGTCTTCTTAAAAAAGAAGCCACCATTTGCGTGTCGAGCAATGGTTCACAAGCCTTTAGCACTCTCGGTAATTAATATGTATAAGAGAAAAATTTGCATTTAGATTGGATGTCTTGGATAGCTCAGTGGCAGAGTATTAGCATATAAAGCTAAAGGTCCTAGGTTCAAACCCTGGGCTAGGTCGTATATTTATCACTTCAAATATAATTTGACCTTCAATGAGAAATGTTAAATTTGTAATAAAAGCATAGTCATTTCATTTTATTTATAAAATGAGTTGGATAAAATGTTTTTTTCATTTCACCTCATAAAGTTTTGTGTTTTCATGATACCAGTTTCTTCATGAAGTAACATTAATATAATTTATATACCTTTGGGATGTTTTGTTAATTTACTAGTTTATAACAAAGTCACATTGTGACAAAACTGAGACAAGATATGGATTCAGCACCAAAAAAATAATAAGAACCAGCTCTAAATGTTAAAAAAGCTTTTAAAAACGGATAAGGATGTAAGGAGAGCTTATGTTCATGTAGTCGTGAACTTATGGGTTCAAGTGCTTCAGATTTATAGTTATGTGCAGTGTAAGTACTAATGAATATAGCTGGTTTATGTATATATTACGAAGACACTATTTATGATTAAAAAAACATGTGGCAACACTGGATAGAGTTTACTTATATTAACTTCTATTAATTTACTTATATTATTTGTATTAAAAAGATTCACAAACATTCATGGCATATGTCCAAGCAATATTTAAGTTCTTGCCATACTCGGTCTAGCATGTTGACATTTATATTGAATTGATGTGGACATTTTATGTGCTATTTTTAACTTTGTTTGCACAACAATGAACAGTAATATAAACTTAGAGAGGTTTTTCTATCCAGTGTTGCCTCATACATTTTTCTATCACATACATAATACATAAGTCTCTTCATAATACATAAGTAAACTAATTCCATTCATTTGTACTTTGTAGTCATTTGTCTTTAGTATCTAACTAATAATTACACTTTTGAAGATCAAACAATGTTAAAAATAGACATGGCTTTTAATCAAGTGTCTTGAGTATTAAATATATGAATAAATGAACATTAAAAGTAATGTAAGTTCATGAGGGTATATATATATATGTGTGTATATATATATATATATTTTTTTTTTGGTAGTGGGTGGGTTTTTGTGTTTTTTTAATTCATCTGTTTTCTTTTCTTTTTTTAGTTAACCCTAGCTTTTTGCTAATTTAATATTACAATTTTTTGTTTTTTTTTGTGGTCTGCCCTAGGGCAGGTCTTTCACTGCATTCATAGCGTTTTCATGCTATGCTTTGCAGCTTTACCAGGGAATTATAGGTGTGGTAGCTTTCCGTTACTTTCCACACCGAGGGATGATGATGATATTTGAGGACCGTTTGGGCCTCAAAACTTCCTGACATTTCTCTTACAGGTGAGGAAAACCCCAAAAAAAAAAAAAACTCGCCCAAGAAGCTTGTCCCGATGGTAATCAAACCCAAGCCTGCTGCATGACAAGGCAGCACGCAACCTTGAGACTATAATGGTGGACAATAAAATTAGTGGTATTTTACTACACTCTAGAAAGTGAAACTATAAAATTTACAGATATTTTTAAAAAATTAATGAGAAGTGATTTATAATACTAAGTTTATTTTCTTTGTTTTTATTTTAATTTGTCACTTACATTGAAGGACAAATTAATATTATAAGAGAAAAATTTAATGCCTATATTGGGATTTGAACCTAAGATCTCTGGTTTTCTTTTCCTGTATTCTAAACTATTGAGCTATCTAGGCATCTTACTTAAGACAGAAATTTGTCTCTCTCTCAAATATAAGCTTTACTAGCTAAAAAAGTAGTGTTAAAAGAATAATATCAAAAATGCAGGGTGCAGCACAAGTCAGTTAACCGAAAATGCTAACAAAATTGACTCGTTCTAACCTTATACTTGTCCCTTTTGTCTAGTGTAAGTTATTAGATTGAATTTCAATTGGTTAGGATTTAATATACGCTGTTCCTGAAAAATGGCCACCATTATACCAAATTTCTAATCAAGCCACAACCATACGCAGTAATTAACTAACTTATGCCGCGCCCTGTATAAGCTATACTAGTTATAAAGCAGTGTTAAAATCCTACTAAAAATCTTCTTGAATAAGAAACAGCTAGAAGGAGTAGAATGAAAGTTCTCAGCTTTTAGCACATGGGATTGTATACGAGAGAGAAAAATTTCCATCTAAATTGAGATGCCTAGATAACTCAATGGTTTAGAGCACTGGTATGGAAAACCAGAGATTTTGGATTCAAATACGGTTTATGCATACATTTTTCTCTTAAAATATTAATTTGTCCTTCAGTGTAAGTGATTAAATTAAAATAAAAACATTAAAAATATAAGCTTTGCTAGCTAAAAAAAAAAAAAGAGTTAAAAGAATATTAAACATCAAAACTATGTTTGTGTTTATTTTCATTTAGATTTTATAAGTTTTAATTCTCCTTCAAATCAAATCTGTAATCTTACTTTTTAATGGCTATTATATTTACTAATATTATATTTAGTTTAAGTAGAATTTTTATTGTTATAGTACTCTTGAGCTCATTAATTGGATGGTTCAAGGACAATTTAAATTAACTGTAATTGATAAGTCAAAGTAATGTTTCATAAAGTTTTGAATACAGTACTCAGTAACAATAAGTATAATATTGAGTATGTGAACTGTTTCAAACTTTTTAATGGTGGAAAAATCTTATTATTTCCATGCTCTGTTTGTTTCATACAGTTTTCTCAACTCAAGCATTAAGATTTGAGGTTTTGAATTTGTTTACACTTTACTGATAGACCATGGAAGACTGCATGAACCAATGTTCAGATAAATAAAATATAGTACTGTACTGCTAAAAAAATAGGGGATTTCTATGCCACCTTCATAAATTCAAATAAAAAAAAAGGAAAACACAGTCAGCGAATAATTACCTGAGAGAAGAATGTTGATTTTTTTCGCCAAAAAATTAAGAAATGCCCTAAAATTAAGTGAGAAGTTAAGCTCAAAGTAATCCAAAATCAGCATATTTACAATATAAAATATGCATTAGTCATTGCTCAGATAGTAGCCAACTTATCATAAGTAATGTCAAGAGTGATTTCCAAATCATCGATAAATTCACTCGTTAATTTATCTAGAGGATTTGGAAATCAAGAGTGGCATTTGTTAGGATTATTTAACAAATCAAATTAAGCCGTTTACTCAAAAATCATTATTTAAATATAGTTACTGATATTTTAAAATATTTATATATTTAATGTGAATGGCGATGTTTGAAAATAAATAAAAAATGTGAGATTATATTTATTCACTTCAACTTTTATCATATTATTTATTGCCAAAATAGGTTCACAATATTGCAAGAATGCATCCTAGTGGAGAAATAATAAAACACATCAAACTGAATATTATACCCAACATTATAGGTTATTAATTTTTTTTTTAGTAAACAACTCAGTAAAATCAAGGTATCTGTTCATTATTTGCTACCAATGTATTTGTTGGAGAGCCAGTCACTGCAAAATAATGCTCTGACCTGTTCAGGATATTAAAAAGGAGGAGCTTCCTTTATCACAAAAGCTGGAGCTGATAAAGAGAAATCTATAAAGAGCGAGGTGAAACACAACTGTCATTGGTTGTAAGACAAAATTTATTGAAACATGATTGGTCATTGACTACCATTTGGGACATGAGTTAAATAGTCTCAAAAACCTGTTAACAAACAAGTGAACGTTAAACTTATCTGGTGTACACCAACTCGCCCTTTTCTCAACTTAACTTGCCCAAACTAACAATAATTTTCCAATTTTCCCACCCTAACTTTTCTAATAATGTAGGTGGATTCCTACATGTGAGAAATGTTGACAATTGGCTCTGTCGGGAACATGTGTTTATCAAATTGGCCAACATGATGCTAGCAGTCACTTGTTCTCTGATTGAATATTCACAGGTGGCATAGAATAGCCATAAATTATACTAGTTTATATTTTGTTTATTTATAGTCACTTTAACTACATGTCCATATCACAACTTTTAATATGGGGAAATGGGCCTGAATTTTAGAACTTCAAAATCCATCTACTTGAGCCAGTTTTAAAAACATGTTCTTTGTTGAGTGCAACTCTAATGAGCTACCCAGGCTTATAGTTTGCAGATTTTGCTGAGTTAAGGAAATACTGAGCAAGTTGGTTCAGACTCGTATTGTGAGGTCCCAACCTGACATGTTTTTTTGTGGTTTATTCAAGAGAGTATGTTCTAACTCTAATTAAACTAGAGACAAATTTATTCTTTTTCAATTTCTAACCAAATACCGTGATTTCAATACAATTAAAGATAAAAATTTCTGCCTGAACTGGGATTTGAACCCAGGATCTCCAGCTGCCACTCTTAAAACTCCATGGCACGACAGGCCTGGAAGGCCCTTGGACTACCAGCCGGCTTCACATCCATATGTGTTAAACACAGACGTAGATGATCATTCAGCCAGTGTAGGGGTGACATGTGGTCAGTATATCGGGTCTCCCAGCCATTATAGCTGGTTTTCTCAACCTGGAGTCACTATTTATTGTAGCTACCCTAATTCCTCATGATGCTGAGTGAGCACAGGTCTCATATTGGCCTAAATTCCATGAGAAAATTTCTTCCCCCTTGGAGACACAAACTAGTGCAAATCCACACTCGTCTATGGCGCGACCTAGCTGCCACTCTACTTTGAGCTATCCAGACATCCAAAAAAGGGCTGATTCTACCAAAAAAGATATTATGATGGGATTTTTATTCCATGCCATTTCAGTAAGCCTGTTATTTAAGACACTGAATCTTATGAAGTTAGCTATGTCGAGTCCATGTAAGTAGTGTTGTTTACAAACAATCGGGGAGTGGGAGAGCATGTTACTCCAAAAAAAAACTCCAAGTGCGACAGGCCTAGAAGGCCTTTGGCCTACCAGCCGGCTGCTGGCCTCACGTCCACACACAGAGCTAGACGATCATAAACCAGTATAGGGGTGACATGTGGTCAGCATGTCGGGTCTCCCAGCCGTTAGAGCTGTTCTTCTCAATCTGGAGTCGCTACTTATTGTAGCTACCCTAATACCTTGATGCTAGGTGGGCATAGGTACCACACTGGCCAAAATTCCATGAGAAAATTTTTTCCCCCACGGGAACTTGAACTAGTGCAAGTCCAGTAGCTCTGCACCAAGGAATCTTGCCTTCACCGCTTGGCTACGGTGCAGGACGAGAGCATGTTATCACCTGATTCAAAACATTAATACGTAGTAAACAACTTGTCCATAATCTAGTGAATATGGTCCTTTTAAAGTTTCAACTCACAACACTTTATGTTGCCTCGGAACGTGATCGTACATCAGGATATTATTGGATTACATGGTTCCATGTCTAGTGGATTATGTGGTTCCATGTCGACAGTGGTTGTCTAGTGCAGGCATTTCAACCCTTTTTTTGGAAAAGGGCCACTGTCGTTAAGGTGAATTGGTTTGTAGGCCACATGAGCCGATTTGTTTACCGTATTAAATAGGACCTAAGATAAACTAATATATATATCTTAATATATAAAAATTTCGTGTCACGTTGTTTGTCCGCGGTTTGTCCGCGATGGAATCCTAAACTACTGAACCGATTTTAATAAAATTTTGCACACTGTGTGCAGTTTGATCCAACTTGAGACTTAGGGTAGTTTATAACTAAATTTATGGTCGCATTATTTTTTTATTGCAAATTATTTGTTTATTATTTAACAAAGAGTTATCTGTGAGTTCCATATAATTCTATGGCGGTGTAATTATCTGTGAGTTCCATCGTATTTAACAAAGAGAGATCCAGATGGCTGTGCTTTTTGTTGCAACCACGAATTTCAATTGAATTACAAATATTGATTATTTCATAATTTAAGTGTGTTCAGTGTTTATTTTATTTTCAATATTATTAATTTTGTGTGTAAGTATTAGTTTTAAGCAATCTGGCTGAAAGACAGCAACTTAATTAAAATTTTTAACGTATACCTTAGCCACAGCAACGCGTGGCCGGGACTTCTAGTATATTATATATATATATATATATATATATATATATATATATATATATATACAGATTTTTAATGTTTACACATCTTTCTGTGTCTTTATTTTTCTTTTCCACTTGTCTCTATCCATCCACTCCATTTCCTCCAGTCCTCTTGTTCTCATTCCAGTTCTTATTTCTTGCATCCACGAGTTTCGAGGTCTTCCTTTCCTTCTTCTTCCAGGTGGTCACCATTCCAATGTTTTCCTGGGTAACCTTTCTTCTTGCATTTGTCGTACATGCCCATACCAGTTTAATTGCTTATATATATATATATTTTTCATGTATAATCTATTTCCAAAATCTAATTTGAACAATATGAATAAAGTGTTATTAACCCTTGTATTTTTAATATAAATTTTAGTTTAAAATTTAAATAAAAATATAATTTTTTACCTGTCAATGCTACACCTGGCACTGCTTTTTATGAACAAGGCATCCAATATCTGAATTGATTGATGTTGTAGTAACTCGAAGCGAACTCTCCAGATGACTGTCGGTGATTCGAGTTCTCGTTGCACACTTCACATGTTTCATTCTGGAGAACACTTGTTCACATATATAGGCCTATGTGCTACTGAAAAAATGATGCAAAATTAAGTGCATCTCTATTAATGTCCGGATATTTTACTCTGGGATAGTAGTTGCGATAGAATTGTAGTTAGGTGACATAAGTTAAACTTATTTTTTTTTAGATCTGATGCACATTGAAAACCAATGCACTCCATTTGCAGTTCCTCGGGGACCTTATTTATTTTAATGAAGAAAGGGGAAGAAAACAGATTGAAACTTATAACAGTCCTTGACACATTCTTAAAAATTAACTGCTGAACCGAAAGTTTAATTATAAGTTCGGATACCTTGTCTTAATGAAATTTACCCTCAAATTTATCATATGAAGACACATGTTTGGTGTCGTAATGTCGCTTTATGTTGTACTCCTTAAACAGTGAGACTGTCTCACTGCTAATTAAATACACTGCTTTTTTGTTTAATTCAGTAAAAAAGTACTAATTTGTCCACTTTACTTGAAATGATCTACCTTCGTCTGAAACTTTTCTTTTCTTGCACTACACGTAGAAGACATAATTAACACTTAAAAAACTCACAGGATTTATTATATTCTTCAAACCTCTCACTAACACTGATACTACAATGAGAGCGAACTACTGCAAACTAACTTGAAATGTACAAAATATAACAATAATAAAACATCTGGCACACATTCACCTTTGAAAGTAGTAACTTCGCTGTCTACAAAGTACGGAGACTTCAAAGTAATGCACGGTAGGTAGGATCATAAATAAAAATGTGGGCTGGGCATTTTTTAAAAGAGATATGATTTCTCCATGTTTTGAGTAAGAGGATGAGTAGGATGAACTTTCGCAAACACTTGTGTTGGAAACAGAAAGTCTTGCTCTTTCAAATTTATCTTATACCAAATAGAACTATTTAATTCATACATTATATTAGACTATAACTTACAAATATCACTGTGGGCCGAATGTGATGTGATAGAGCAAATATCATTGCGGGCCGCATGTGATGAAATTGAGGACCGCAAGTGCCCTGCGGGTTGGACACACCTGGTCTAGTGGTTATGTTCCTTGCCTCTAGTGCTGCGGGTTGCAAGTTCAAACCTGGCTGGGGTTGTTGGATTTTTAAGATTGAAAAATCCAAGGGACAACTCCTCTGGGAGGGACTTCAAGCCGTGGGTCCTGAGTCTGAAGATTTTCAGGCTTGTAAAAGAATCTCAGCCCGTAGTTAGTGCTTTTGAGAAAAATTTAATCAGCTTTCTTCAACCAAGTAATACCTTAGTTGCTTACTAGATGTCTCATTGAGGTGATGTGCTGAGCAGATCACTCACTGACATCTGTAGGGAAATAAGAGTAAATACAAATTAGCTTGGTAATGAAACTTCTGCTAGGGGAAACCCCATGTCTCCAAGAGAACATATGATATATGTGTGTTGTGTACATGAGTAATAAATTAAATATAAAGGATTCTTTTTTTCTATTTCTACCAGTTATGAGCGCCTTGCTTTGATGAATGTTTACTTCAAGTTTGGATCTTATTTTGAACAGAGCATAGAAACTGATTGGGGAACACCATAGCATAGTTGGTTCAGCCAGAAGGTCAGGAGTTCGGAGTTCCAGGGGTTCAGGATTTTTAAACCACTCTAAACCCTCTGGCTGCCCTGGATTGATTCAGCCTCTAATGGAAATGAATACCATATGCTTGTTCTGGGGAAAGGCAGCTGCCTTACAGAACCGATAATCCTCTTGATATCTAGTGCCAATTGTCTAGAAAGGTGGAAGTCTAAGGCTGTAATGGGTTCACTTTATCGTTGTACTAAATTGATAATTAATAATGGATAATGTTTCAGGTCGAGAGCTATGCAGTTGCTGAGCCTGGATCAGTTATGTAATCTGTTGAAATATGCTGTTTCAAGAATGAAGATGTATACTGGGGTGAGTCATTAATAACTTAAATTATATTTTTATTTACTTTTAATATAAATTAACAGTATAATTAATTTTGTTTTCAAGATTCCTTAAATGTGGTACATGATTATTTTGAAGTTAAATAATAGACTATGCAGGATGCACAAGTTCATGCAGGAAGTGACTAAAGTAATAATAATGTAATTTCTCAAGATTTATGGCTCCCTCTCTTACTTAAATGCTCGGTAACTCTTTCATGTATAAAGGTTTGTTGCTTTTAATGTATAGTTTTCTCAACTTTTATGGACCCCATTTCTAGATATTTGAAAATGAGAATAATAATGGAGAATTATATATACATATACACATTTAAATTCCTCATTTATACTTTAATTTAGTTAATAGGGTGTCTTGTCATATATATATATATATATATATATATGTAAAAAGAACCTCAAGTCTCAAAAAAGAGGTCTCTGGCAAAATTTGTAAGCTATTTCAAACCCAGGTTTAAATTGCAATGCTAATGACCAAAGCTGTAAAGTGTCATTAAATAAAATAAAACTGAACAGATTTAGAGAGTTTTATGGAATTACAGAAAGTGTATAAAAACAGACATTATTAAACATTTATAAGTCCACTGCTGTGGTCTTGGGGTAGCGTGCTGCCTTGTCACGCAGCGGGCCCGGGTTCGATCCCCGGTCAGGACAGTTTTTCTGGGTGAGGTTTTTATCGGGGTTTTTCCTCACCTGTAAGACAAATGTCAGGAAAACTTTAAGGCCCAAACGGTCCCCGAAATCATATGGCCATCGCAATTATCATCATTCATATTCATCTTAGGTTAAGTTTAGGATTAAGGCCTCTCCTGGTGCACCACTATCATCATCATAACCCATCAAATCATCGGGGCAACGTAACCCCGCCTTCCAGGCGCCCCAACCTCAGAAGTGGGTTACAATTACGCCATGCCAGGAGAGAAACCAGGAATGTCGAAAGACAAACCTGGGGCATTTGAAAAAAAAAAATTATAAAATAATTGCATTGCCATTGCTATGAATATGGAAGTGATTGCTGGACCTTAACATCAGACCTGTTAAGACAAATCGAATCATCCAAAATGAAATTTCTCCAATTTGTATTAGGTTATAAATTATTAGACTACCAAAAGGAACATAGATATTAGAAAATTATTAAATATAGAATTAATTACATCTATATTAAAAAAAAATACAGAACAAACTTGAGAGATCATATTCAGTGAATGCCAGACTTGAGAATATTGAAAGCTGCCTTACACTATTATCCAAAAGGAAAAAGAAATATAGGCTGACCATTGAAGAGATGGCATGAAAAATTACTTTGAGACAGAACAGGCCAGAAAGCCTAATCCTTGAGGCCTAACTTCATTACATTTCTACTATTTTATCATCACCAATTTTTTTGTTAAAAAATATAAATTTTTATCATAATTTAAATCTTTCTTAAAATTTTTGATCAAATATTGATAATATAATGCCAACTAATACATACATAAAGTTAATTAAAATAGTTTATTTAATTTTGGAGAGTTGTATAAGACTCAAATATAAATTGACAGTTTAAAAAAATATGCAAATATTAAAAAATGAGGGGAAAAAAAAACTGAATAAGATTTTTTGAAGGACTACACAGAGTTAGATGTTGATGAATATGGATCAGTGTATATGTGGGAAGTCTGTTATAATTGGCACTGTCTGTACATTGCTGTACATGGAGCAATGTGAATCATGTTGAAGGTGTGGTCTCAGAGGTTTTCTGGTCATTATAAGGGAATGTTTTACAGTCTAGTCTAGTGAGCCATACCCACCTGGCTTTGTTTTCCAGTTCACCTGCTGTCCTTGAACATTTCCATCCCTACATCCATTCTTACCCAACTACAATGGACCATTAACTCTCTTCAATCAGATAAATTGGAAAAGTATGTGCATAGGAAACTAGATACTTGATGATTTTTTTTTTCAGAGAGTGTCAAATATATATTTCATACCATATGATTAGAAAACCATAAAATTTAATATATATGAACCATCATAAATATACTACTGCTGACATTTCTCATTCTAACTTCAGGTTCTAGTTGAATACTGTACTTATAGGTCATCTTAATCTTCCTACTTGTTTATATTTTTACTTGAATCCACTACTCACGTCATCCTCTATGGGTTTTAATAAAATTGTTTTATAATATTTTAAAAGTACAACTACTCACTGGTACTATCGAACTGAGATGTCCATAGCTGCCCAGACATAAGCTCTCCATACATCCCTATTCTGAGTTAATGTTTTCTTCCACTATATTGGTGAATTAAGTTATACAAAAATATATTTATACATTATAATTAAATATCAAAATACAGAAATTAGAAAATGGACGAATGCAGAAAGAAATATAATGGATGAGATTGAACAGAGAAGGCTAAAATGGTATGGACACATAAGAAGAATGCATGATGGAAGAGTACCAAAGGCCGTCTATGCATGGAAAATTAAAAGAAGGAACAGAAAAGGAAGACCAAGAACAACCTGGAAGAATAACATTCAAAATTCAATGTGAAAATTTGGTGTAACAGATGAAGACACAGAGGACAGAGAATGATGGAGAACTTTAATTAAGGGAAAATTGTGAATGTTTGTTGCAAAACTGATAGTCTATAAGTCCGTAGTCATTTATATTTATTTAATTTTTTAGTTTATGTTAATTACTAAGATTGGTTGGAGAAAACCCTCAATGATGGGGAAAATTCTCAAATATAATAATAATAATAATAATAATAATAATAATAATAATAATAATAATAATAATAATAATAATAATAATAATAATAATAATAATAATAATAAATCAAATATCAAACTAATATTAAAAACTGCTATCATAAAAATACACTTAAAAGTAAATGCAGTTGTTTTGATTCTATTGTAGTTATAAATACATGTATAAGTAATTACAATAAAAGTGTCAATGTAGTAGAGCTTACAGAAATATTATCAATTTTTTATTTAAAGTGGCTATTGATTGGCAGCAAATTAAATTAATGGGAAAGTGAGACGGTGAAAGAAGAATGAGAGGTTCTGTGATTTGGTATAGTTACTATTTTATTAAACTCGTCAACTTTTGGTTAGTGGATAAAAAATTAAAGTGAGCTGACATATTGTAATCATTAGGAAAAAATCTTTGGCATGCTGTGGATTTTAGGGACATGAAATCAACCCTCTTGTGTTGGTTAGGAAGCAAATTCATTGGTGAATGTGTTACTAACGAGCTATTCAGAACTGTTGCTAGATTTGTAGTTTATGTGCATGTAAAAGAAAACATAAAAAGCATAATGTTATTTTTAGATTTATATCTGACAATTTTCAAGGTTCTGGGGCAGTCATAGATTAAAAAAAACACTCAAATTTTGAAAGCATATAAAGCACTTTTTATAAAAGAAAACATACAAAAACATAAATCTGGTTGAAGTTTATATTGATTAAAATTTTTGGCTATTGTAATATTGATCTCTGTTAGATAAAACTAACATAACAGTGAGCTACATGTTCTGGAAAAACTGGATGTAATAAGGATAGTTAAGTCTCATAGACTGTGATGAGCAGGAGACGAGGCATGAATTGGGAATGAAAAAAAAAAGGGCATGGATGCTTCTTGTAGGAAAACCAGAGGGGAAGTGTTCAGTGGGCATTATTGAATGTGGAGGTTCATAGCTGCATGAACATAATCTCTCCATACATCCCGGAGTCAATATTTTCCAATCATTTAATGTATTTCCTACAATAAGCTTCCATACCCCACTTTTCCATAGTTGTACAAAAAGAAAAATTTGTATGGAATCATCATAAATTGAAAGTTGGACATCTGAGAAGCTAGTCAGGCATGTTTAACAATTAGAGAACAGATGTGATTGATAAAAAGAATATAATTAATAGAGTTAGGCATAACTTTGTGGAAATTCATAAGATATAAAATAATACAATAAAATCTTAGTGATATTTTAAAATACAATGGGAAGTAACATTATGAGGTTTTACTTAATTAAAAGTGTTGTCCGGAGTCTGTAACTACTGAAGATGAGGAAGCCTTCTAACAGAAACAACGATATGATGTAAGAATTATACAGACAACACTTTTATTTTACCTTAGTGATAATTCCACTAAAAATTCAGTAATCAATCTGGGCTGCAGATTTGCCCAAATACAAATCACAAATATATAAAAGCAATACAATCAAGGCAAAAATCATACCCAAATTTGATACCAACATGTGTTTCGCTCTTAAACAGAGCATCATCAGGGTTGACACATCAAGCACAAGAACCTTGATGATGCTCTGTTTAAGAGCGATACAAATGTAGGTAAAAAAATATTCTTCTTCTTCTTCACTTTCTGGTTTAGGCAAGAGTTGCCTGTTCCGTCTTCACTAAAAGTTTAAAAAAATATTAAAATACAAAATTAGTACCTGGTAAATCAGTCATCCTCAACTAAACTATAAAACTTCATCAAGTAGTTAAAATATTTAATATATGTAGGAAATAACACTATGAGGTTTCTTTTCGTTATTAATGAGTTGGTTATTTTGACTCACCCATATTTCTTGATTTTTATGCAGACCAGGTTTTGTTGCTTTTGCGTGACATTGTCGATGCATTTCAACTGTTTTGCAGTTGTCCATACTGTAAATTGATTTCTGCTCCCTCTGCTGCCTGACCGATGAACTTTCAAATAAAATTTTTTTCTTTTTCTCCGGGAATTAAAAAATTCATGGTTTTCTTTTTATTCTTAGAGATATAAATTTTCTCCCAAATTGTGAGTTCCTTAGATTTTTCTAACTGTTTTAGTAATTTGGCCTTAGTTTCAATTCTGTGTTTTTCTGATCATGCATGTGCAGCTATTGCAGATTTTTCTATTTCTCCATTTTTAACATTTGTAAAGTGTTCTTTCAATCTTGTATTTAAGTTCCTTTTTGTTTTCCCCATGTATATTTTTTCACAACCTTTACAATCAATTTAATAAATTCCTGATTAGTTACCGTCTTCAATCATTTCATTTTTGTTGGTTTTGATTAATTTATTCAAACTGTAATCATTTTTCGATGCTAATTTAATGTTAAATTAAAATCATAAATGTATAAAAATCAAGAAATATGAGGTGAGTCAAAATAACCAACTCATTAATAATTAAAATATGTTGAGGGTGACTGATTTACCAGGTACTAATTTTGTATTTTAACATTTTATTACATAACCTCAACAGTGCTTCAAAATGAATTTTAAAAGTACTGACGCATGTAGGTATCAATGTGGGTATGTTTTTATCTTGATTTTATTGCTTTTACATATTTGTGATTTTAATTGGGCAAATCTGCATCCCAGATTGTTTACTGACTTTTTAGTGGAATTGTCACTAAGGTATATTGTTTTATTTGATAAAAATATATATGTTGATAAACATTTTAATACAAACTATTATTTCTAATAATTATAATTTTCTAATAACAAGAAAATGGCAACACAAAAAAAAAATCTGATCACCCAGTGGTTCTCTATTCCCTATATGATATTTAAAGTGTATAAACTTGGTCATAATCTTATTGTTGGTTATATGATGTGGAAGTATTGAACTTTTATAGGAATTAATTTTATTATATGATGTGGAATGTTGGACACAAGCAGTTACTGTGCCTGATAAGTTGAGGTTTTGATGGACTCAGCATTCCTTCTCCCCTTGCCAGAGCCTGGGATATAATTTTAGCTTGACATTAGCAGACCTTGAGACTCCTGGCTGTTTCACATCTGCTCATAACACAATTTGTAAATATTATGCCTTGAAACAACATTAAATTTGCAGAAACTCAATTTATATGTTTTTGAAAATTCTTGATAATTTTATCAATATTTTATAGAAGCTAATACTTTGACATAATATTACTTGAAATATACACATCTTTATATATTATATGTATACATAATACGAGGAAAGTGATAATATGGAATAGCTTTCTGAATGTTTAGTATATCATAACTCAGTAATTAACTATTTTACTTATTTTTCACTTATAATATTGCTGGACTTTTATACAATTAAAGAATTCTACACTGATATATCCTCAGATCTAAGCATATTTATGCAGTATGTTTTTAAATTTTATTGTATTGCCATTTTAGTCAATTATTTGTGAGTCTTCATTATCATCATCATCATGAACTTATTTAGGTTTAGGTTGTTTGAAACTGTTCCTATGAGATATCAAGATGTGGTTGGGATCAGTTGATCCTAATTTTGGTCTTCCTCTTCTCAAAGTCCTATAGGTTGATATAGCAATGTTAATTTAGGAAAGCGAGATGGGTCCATTCTTGGACATGTTATAACCAATTGCTTTGATAATTTTGAATTTCAACTGTATTTTAACTTTTAATTTATCGCGTATATTTATTTGTGTTTCTTTCTTCATTTTTTGTCAAACCTGGGAGTGAGTCATCTAATGTAATATTTGTTTTCATACAATGAAGAAATAACATTTTATAGTAAATTGTTTTGTGTCTGAATATGGACAGTAAAAGAGGTACCTTACATATAACAAATTAATTTAATATTGAGAATTTTAAATGCTCATATTTTCTATTACAAGTAATGTAGGCCTATTGGATTAATGTAAAAGAAACCTGGGAAGACCCAGGACTATGTGGCTGAAAGAAGTTTAGCTTTCTGAATGAAAAGATCTAGAAAAGAAGGGTTATAATTGGGAACAAATCCAGAAAGAAGAAGTATGGTCAGATAAAACTTTGTGAAGGAAGCTATATTCTGAGAAAACCACACAGAAGTGGGCATTTTTACATGCTTTATATTAGCTTGACCTGTATCTATCTATGTGACAGAATCTTTCAACGCGATTTTCACCCACTTAAAATCATTGGATCGACTTGAAACTTTGTATACTTGTAAAGGACCCGTGACAATACAATAATTTCATTTTTTTTTCTAAAATCCTGGCCAGAATCATCAGAAAATAAATAAATATGAAATTATTGTATTGTCACGGGTCCTTTACAAGTATACAAAATTTCAAGTCGATCCAATTATTTTAAGTGCGTGAAAAACGCATGAAAGATTCAGTTACATAGATAGATAGATAGATACAGGTGAAGCTAATATAAAGTGTGTAAAAAAGTGTCTTTGTATCTATGTAACGGAATCTTTGAACACAATTTTCACCCACTTAGAAACATTGGATCGACTTGAAACTTTGTATACTTGTAAAGGACCCGTGACAATATAATAATTTCATATTTTGTTTCTAAAATCCTGGCCAGAATCATCAGAAAAACAAACAAATGAAAACTGGTATAATGGTTGCGGACTTGTCGACTTTTTAGTCACTCATTGTAAGAGCTCAGTTGGTAGAGTGTTGAACTGTATTGGTATATAATTTTAGTAATCCATAGGTCGCTGGTTCAAATCCGGCTGGGAGGATTTTTTTTTTTAGAAGAGTATTACTTTTAGCTTATACTACAATAGTATCGAATTTGAAGATATTTACATTTTTATCTTATTCTGTAAAATATTAAAAATAAAAAATAGATAATAGTTTTAAAAAACTAAAACAACACGCTTTATTAGAAAACCGAACTAAAAACATGAAAAATAATTTTAATTTTCAACACGCTTGGGATAAAATTAAAGTGGTCGACAAAAAAATCATCTCCAACACATCTAGAATAAAACTAGAGTTATCAACAAAAAGAATATATTTGAAGAGAGAAAAAAAAAAGAATATAATTTTACCATCAAAAGCGTGGGGTGTTTTTTACGATTTTTACATTTTCTTCTTAGAGACTTTACTTTATCAATATCTGTTTATTATCAAATATATTAATTGATATAGAGCACCCCACGCTTTTGATGGTAAAATGATTTTGTTTTTGTTGATAACTCTAGTTTTATTCTATATGTGTTGGAAATTAAAATTATTTTTCATTGTTTAGTTTGGTTTTCTAATAATGCATGTTGTTTTAGTTTTTTAAAACTTTTATTTATTTTTATGATATAATGTAAAGGATTTTGAAGAGAGAATTTTTTGCCCAAAATGGGATGAACCCAGATATCTAGTTCTCATGAGTACATTCACCACTATGCTACTTGAGCATCACACTTTAGACAGGAATTTTTTCCTCTCTTATACAATCCCTTGCGAGAGGCTGTGGATCTTCATTCTACAATGCCATCTGGCTGCTTCTATAAAGAAGACTCTGAGATTGTAACACCTATTATAGCTGTAATGCTAACATGTTTTATGTAAATTATACACTCACACTGAAGGATGAGTTAATTTCTGAAGATAAATGTTACATGGTCTTGGGCGCATGGGATTGTGTAAGAAAGGGAAAAACTTATGTCTAAAGTGTGATGCCAAATAGCATAGTGGTCAGTGCACTAGTACGTAAAAGTAGAGACCTTGGTTTCAAATCCCAATTTGGACAAAAACACTTTCTCTTAAAAAATTAATCTGTCTTTCAGTGCGAGTGTATAAATTTACATAAAAACATCACAATATAAAAGATATTTATGATGTTTACTAAAGTGTGTATGTGTGTGTTCTAATGTCACCCACTGCACTTTACATATTTTGGGTTCCATGCTGGGCAGATAGATGACATTAATGTATACAATTTTCAATTAATGCACCACTTGGGCAGATCACTTTATGTAGATGATGTATTTTTGTATTGTGTTCAGAGAGGAATGTAGGATGAGTGTATGTTTATATTTAATTATTATTGAAAGAACACCTTAGAAATGTTAAAAATGGAGAAATAGAAAAATCTGCAATAGCTGCACATGCATGGTTAGACAAACACAGAATTGAAACCAAGACCAAATTACTAAAACGGTTTGAAAAATCTAAGAAACTCACAATGTGGGAGAAAATTTACATCTGCAAAAATAATAAGAAAACCATGAATTGTAAAATTCCCGGAGAAAGAGAAAAAAAATTTTATTGAAAGTTCATCGGTCAGCCAGCAGAGGGAGCGGAAATCGACTTGCAGGATGGATGGCAGCAAACTGGCAGTTGGAACGCATCGAGAATGTCACACAGAACGAGATGAAACTGTCTGCATAAAAATAACAAAATATGAGGTGAGTTCAACATATCCTCAGCGATGAACTACTACGCTATAATCTAAATGATAAAATACCCACAAATAAACATAATTGGTTTGTGAACATATACAAAGCATTCCAAATACTCGTTTATCACGACAGCTGCTTCATTATAGGCCTCTATGCCGAAGAAACTTTATAAAGACCCAAACATACTCGTTGGAAGGACGACCTGCCCCTGCGGCATGTAGTGCGCCGGGATTCAGAAATGTCCAACATTCCCATAACCTTGAAGATGAATGATGATGTCAAAATATCCCTACTGAACATAATCAAAACAACAAACCTCATATTGTTCTTTCCTACATATATAAGGTATGCTTGTATGTTTGTGTAGTGTAAAGTGTTTTGTATGAGGGACGATGATGGTGAAGACAAGTGAGAATGTGAAACCTAGTGACGGTACATAGCCTACTCCTATCAAAAAGCATCAACGGGGGCCCTGCAAGCTTCGCATTCTCAATCCTGCAGAATTATCGCTATCACCATGTGGCCACATGTCTTTTTAAACGTAGTTAACTGCTGAGAGGTTTGCATTTTAATACAGAAATCTTGGTGCTCTGGTTCCCCATCTAGCAATGCAAAATTTTACACCCACCAACACCTGCCCCCAACCTTGAATATTTTGTAATTAAATTAATTTAATTACAAAATATTCTATGTTGGGGGCAGGAGAGATGATTGGTGTACAATTTTGAGTCGATTGGTGTACAATTTTGAGTCGCTAGATTGTTCACAAGATTCATGTATTAAATTGAATGTTTTCAAAAATAAACTTTTGACTATGGAAATGGATTTCATCAGATGGTCAGCAAGAATATCCCAAAGAGATAGATTATCAAATAATACAATAAGACAAATAATGGGAATTAAAAATAATATTATCGAAGATATCTCAACAAGACAACTCATATGGTATGGACACTTAATGATAATGGCTGAAGAGAAGTTACCAAGGTTGGTTTATGAATGGATTCAATCAAGACAATGAAAAGAAGGAAGACTACGGATGATATGGATGAAGGGTATCTGGGAAGCAATGGAGAGCAGGCATCTAAGACAAGATCGATAGATAGACCGAGTGGATTGGTTCACAGTGAAACATGGTGTAGCTGGTCAGTTTTTAATTTCAGATTTCAGGTAAACCTCCACTTCTAATTGTCAGATTTCACTCATTTTTTGGTAATAACTACCTTGGTTTATCTTAATACGAGTAGGATATAATGAACATTGAAAATTGTGACCACTAGAGCACTTTTTAAATTTTTACTTCAGTTGAACTCCTACACCTAATGGTTTTAGAGGATCCAGTTGTTAATCTAAACCATCCAGGGACCCACTCATACGCACACAATAAATTTAATCAAAATCGGTCCAGTCGTTATAGGCAGTTTTTAATTTTGGATTTCAGGTAAACCTCCACTTCTAATTGTCGGATTTCGCTCATTTTTTTGTTAATACCTACCCCCGTTTATTTTAACACAGGATACTGAGTTTTGTTGTGAAACATCAAAAGTTGTGACTGCTAGAGCGATTTTTAAATTTTCACTTCAGTTGAACTCCTACACCTAATGGTTTTAGAGAATCCAATTGTGAATCTAAACCATCCAGGGACTTACTCGAACACACACACAACAAATTTTTTATCAAAATCAGTCAAACCATTTTTGAGTTTTTGCGAGATTAATGCACGGTAATTGATTTATAGATGTTATGCGACTGATTGTATTGTATTGGTATTTGACTGTCAGAAGATGTGAAAACATTGTAACCTGACTAAATAAATAATTAATTAATTTAACAATTAAAATTTTCAATCCCACCGGGTATTGAACCGAGGACTGCTAGTCAGGAAGCAGGGATACTACTACCTGAGCCAGCATGTCTCCTAAAGTCAATATCATTATTGAAGAAGATGAAAAGGCTTGATGATGTAATTAAACATAATATTAAGAACAATGTAATATAATCTGCAGATGGGAGACTTGAAAGTACAGTATCTTATAAGGTTATCCTCATTAAGATTATAAACATTAAACATGTATTATTTATTTTAGTGAATACAATACTTGTGACGGGACCATGTCAAGTATGCTGAATGTTTGCTGGCACATTCTAGGCAGCTATCTTATAATAAATGGTGAAAGGCCACAATTTTGTCTTAACATTTCTCGCTATATTTATATTACACTCACACTTCTTACTGCAATATGAAGTTCTTTCTTTATATTGAAGATAATTTGTATAAGATACTAGCTAATTTGAAAATGCAATAGGAAGTAACATTGAGGTTTTACTTAATAATAAACTAATTATGAAATTCATGGGGAGAGGAACCTAATTAACAAGATTTTTGGACCACAGAAAGAAAGAGCAGGAGTCAAGACCCAGGACCGACAACTTAGAAAAAATCAGTCTGTACCAACTGAAGATGGAGCAAACATGCTTTGAAACATATGTCTTAAAGAAACAACAACTATATGAGATAAGCAGAATGCAGACCAATCTTATTATCTGCTATACCTAAATAAATGAATATGTTATGTGTTTTTATTTTTAGTTGAATAAGTAAAAGGAATAATATTTGAAGAGAAAAATTTTCGCCTAGACCGGGACTCGAACCCGGGACCCTTGGCTTTCCGGGCCAAGTGCTCTGCCAACTGAGCTACCGAGGCGAGTTACGATCTAGACGCAAATTTTTCTCTTATGTACGTTGTAATTCCCTCGCGCCAAATGCTTGAAACCATAGCTTCTATCTTTGCAAATGGCGGCTTCTTAGTTAAGAAGACATTCATTGGGAATTTAACACTACTTTATAGCCAGTAGGGCTTCTATTGACGATTTTTTATTATTAATTTAACACTTCTCATTGAAGGATAAATTATATTTGAATTTTTCTCTTCAAATATAATTTATCCTTCAATGAGAAGTGTTAAATTAATAATAAAAAATAGTCAAGTAAAAGGAATTTTCATAAAGATCTGTTGAGTGGTTTAAATTAATTAATTCTGCTTGCACAGCACATTCCCAGGGTTTTTCCTTTAAATATTATTTCTTTGCAGTGCATACAAACTTTGTCCATTTTTCTGTTTGAATGAATTTACATGAGGTATTTTCTAAATTCAAATCACACACTTGCAAAGATTGCTCTTGCATTTTATTGATAGTCACAGCAAACGCAAGGCATTTTAGAAAATTGAAGTTGTTAGAACTTGAACACGCGCGTATTCAAATGCAACGTTGTGTCAAAATTTACTTTTACTATCAAAACATGCGTGTATTTGAATGCAACATTGTATCAAAATTTCAAGTCAATCGACCAACTACTTTTCTAGTTTTTCGAACACAAACATATGCAGGTTGAATTTTTATATATAAAGATTGTAGGACTTTATCTTGGTACAAATTTGATATTTGTGTAATTTTAATAAATTAAAAAAATATATTATCAGAACCCCTAGATATTTTCCAAGCTTGTTGGCTGTGGTCATGAGACTTAAAATCCTCAAAGTTTCACCAGAGACTGCGTCCAGAACCCTCAAGGGTTAGCTTGAAACTTCTCTTTTGTTTGAGTTGTGATTGGAAAGACAGTGTACCCTTTTATGTATCCAAATCACCTTGTCATCCAGTAGATTTGAGTTTTTGAGGAGATCAGGGCCCAATTTTGCACCCTTGTCTCCCACAGCCCCCAAAGAGGATAACGTTGTGACAGAATTGGATATGATCTGGATTCAATTGGCAGAGGATACAGACCAGGGAGGGCTTTAGTAATTGTGTAATTTAGTTTGTCAAATAGGATGACATTAAAGTATTAAAGAGCATATCTAGGTTGATTAAGCAAGCACTTTAAGTTGTTTACGTCTGATTGCTTGACACAAACTGATATGGGTGTTGAGTCACATGATTTTGTACTCACTTAGAAGATAACCTTCTCAGTAAGAAAACTATTAAGCATTTGGAAAAGTCAATTTTTTTTTTCAGCCATAAACATATTGTTTGTTTAATATTGTCAGTTTCTGCAACAATACTAATCAAGGTACCATGGGGTTAATGTTGGTTTCCATATCCAAAATTCCTTTTGAAAGTGACAATCCGTCACTGTAAAAATACAACTGCCAAGAAATTCGAACATGGGTTTCACTGGGATAAAATTTTCTGGAATTAAATAGTCCCCCATTCTCTGGATGGGGACTACTTCAGGGAATCCATGCCAAAAGCTCAAACACAGGGACGTGTTCCTAGGAACATGGAATGTTAGGACAGTGGGGCACTAGGATGGTTAAGTCTCACAGACTGCGATGGGCAGGATATGTGGCATGAATGGGGACATGGGAGCTTCTTATAAGAAAACTAGAGGGGAAAATGCCCAGTTGGTAGACTAAGAATGAGGTGGGAGAATTACATTAACCATGATTTGAGGGAAGTAGATAATACAGGGGATGGTTGGAAAACATTACCTCAGGATAGGGATGTGTGGAGAGCTTATGTCAGCGTGGCTATGAACCTAAGGGTTTGTTAGTGCAGTGAGTTAGTTACAGTTATATCTGTGATGTTATCTGGATTGAGTATACATTTGTTTAAGATTTAAATTAAAATGCTTTATACCTCACCTCATAATTCAGTTTTCTAATTATACCAGTTTCAAAGCTTAGGCAGCTTCATCTTCAGTAATGTCTTGTCGATTGGTGTTATGTCAATCAGGAGAACTGTTTCTTCCTCCCTCTGTTGGTGGACTGATGAACCTCCAGATCAAATCAAAATAAAAAATTGAGATTTCAAATCAAAATTAAAAAATTGGGATTTTGATTTGATCTGGAGGTTCATTGGTTCACCAACAGAGGGAGGAAGAAGCAGTTCTACTCATCAACATAACACCAATTGACAAGAAATTACTGAAAATGAAGCTGCTTAAATTTTGAAACTGATATAATTAGAAGACTGGATATAAGGTGAGGTACACAGCATATAATCTTAAACTAAACCTCATAGTGATTTTTCCTATAAGAGTTCCGTACATTTGTTTGTTTCATATAGAAATGATAGTAATCCTTCAAGAACAATTTGTGGTAGAAGTCTTGGTCACTCCACTGGAAAGCATTAGGGCTTTGATAAAAGCTCGCCAATGCACTCTATTGTTTGCCAATGTCTTAATTTCATTTCAACTCATCCCTGCCTGTTCAGCTTCATCCCTGATGGTATTACTCCATGTTGCCCTAGGTCTTCCTCTTCACCTTCTCAATCTTTGGGAGTTCCAATCAAATGTTATTTTTGTGATGTTATCATTCTCTCTTCTTAACACATGACCAAACCATTTCCAATTTCTAAATTTGATTTTTTTACAGATTTCATTTTGATTCATTCTTCTTCTTTACCCGTTATAATCTCTGGCCACCATATACCCAAGATATTTCTCAGGCAACTATTTACAAAGATTTACAATTTCTTTCCAATTTGTTTTGTAGCCTTCCAAGTTTCACAGCCGTATAATAAAATTGATTTCACATTTAAATTAAATGATCTTAGTTTAAGTCTTAAGGAGATTTGTTTCGACCTCCAAATTGATTTCAATTGAATATAAGCATATCTTGCTTTTTAAAAACAAGAGTCTATTATAATCTACATAATTGGAAGTTTAGAGTTTTGTTGATAACTAGTTTATTATTCAGTATTTACCATTGTGACAATATTTAAAATACATTTAGTGTCTACATTAGTCAGTGTGCAGTTCTCGAATTTCATTGGTGGACAGTTAATACTTAGGGACCCAAACAATCTCAAATTTTGGAAAAATTTGAAGTATTCTAAATAATGAATTTTGTAAGAACAGAGCATTTTTTTGTTTTATTAAAGGATATTATTTTAAAATTTGGCCTGGAACGACCTTTTAATAAATACAGAATGTTGCAGTCTGGATCATTCATTGATAAAGATACTTAAACTCAAATTTGAATCCAGATCAGTAGATTTTTAGTAAAATGTATATACATCAAGGAAGCACCTCTACAGAATGTATGATTTTTCTAGACTACTTAACTCATGCCCCAAATGGTAGTCAATGACCAATCAAGTTTCAATGAATTTTGTTTTACAACCAAAGACAGTTGTGTTTCACCTCACACTTCATCAATTTCTCTTTATCAGCTCCTGCTTTTGTGATAAAGAAAGCTCCTCCTTTTTTAATATTCTGGACAGGTCAGAACATTATTTTTATCCAACAAATACATTGAATATAGCAAATAATGAACAGATTCCTTGATTTTACTGAATGTTTTACTTTGTGACTCGTGAATTTATCGATGATTTGGAAATCACTCGTGACACTACTTATGATAATGGGTCCATTCCACAAAAGGTCATAGCTTAATCAATTGTTTGTTTTTCAGAAGACATTTCCAGGGTATCATACCTAAATGTTAATAAGTGTCGAGATCCCCACTAACCTTATTTGAAATAAAATATTTATACACAAAAGAATATCACTTAATTAATTAAGTTATGATGATATTATTGAGAATTGGTAACAGTTAGTGAAATCAGAATACTGTGGCCCTTTTATGATGGCATTGAGCTGTCATACAAGATAAAATGACCCAGTTTAAGTTTATTTACATCTTATGTCGCCATTGTTTATAGGCTACATAATTAGTAGCATATTTATCTTGTTTAGTCCTGTAAAACTTTTATTGAATTTGCACATCTCAACCCTTGAACATTAGGATGGGTGAAATATCATCCAACATTTTCTAAGTGATGAAACCAGATATATTTTGAGGGCAAAAATTATTTTATTCTGAAAAGTTTTACTGTATTTTGATGTAAAACTGTTTCATACATGCCTAGAAATTTTACTAATCTTTGAAAGGAAATAATTTTTGGACCACACAAGGGAACAGATAACCGGAAATTGAGTCAAAAGCTCTCCTTACATCCCTATCCTGAGATAATGTTTTCTAATCATCCCCTGTATAATATACTTCCCCAAAATCATGGTATATGTTATTCTCCCACCTCATGGTCAAAATAACATAAATAAATTAATAATCAAAATATAGTAATTTATATTAGGTCACACAATAGGAATGGACAACAATAGACTAATCAAAAAGTTATGCAAATGGAAACCTGTAGGAAGTAGAGCAGCCAATAATGGACAGGAAGTGACAAATCTGAATGTAACAAAATATAGAAGAGTAATCTTCTTTATAAGGTGATGTAATTCCATAGAAGTTTTGGTCTTTTCAATGATTTTCTTCCATTCATTCCTATTTGGACAGATTTTGGCCAATTTTTAATTCTAATAATTTTATATCTTTCATATCATATTTTTAGGTCTTCATGTTCTTGTACCAAGTGATTTCCACTTGTAAAGTTTCCTCACCAGTCTATTATCTTGCAGCTGATTAATGTGGCCGAACCACCCTAATTTTTGTGCTTTAATATAATTAATTGTGTTTTATTGACAGATGGGTATTACAATATTTACTAAACATTTTGACACATTTCTTCCTAAATGTTGGAGAAATTAATTTATTAATTGCTTAGTTACATATATTATAAAAACATTACCATATGAATTGCATGTTGGAAAATTATTGAGGGGCTTTCTTAGGATGGTGATAGTCCCTAGAAATTTTACCTTGTTCTTAGATAGTGAAAATAAAAAAAAATATATACACGGATGCAAATTCACCAATCTTATGTCCTATGCTGCAGCCGAGCAGTTTAAGGCATTATGCTTTGGTGCAGAGCTACAGGACTTGTGCTGATTCGAGTTCCCATGGGGTGAAGAAATTTTCTTATGGAATTTTGCCCAATATGGGACCGGTGCCCACTCATCTTCATTGGCTAACTACAATGAGTAGTAGCTCCAGGTTGAGAAAACCAGCTATAACAGCTGGGGAATTCGACATGATACCATATGTCACCCCTATACTGGCTGGATTTCGTCCATCTCTGTAAATTACACAAGTGGATGCAAGGCCAGCAGCTGGAGTTGGGCCAAGGGCTTCTAGGCCTGTTGCACCATGGAGATTAGTAATAGAAGATAACAATAACGTCCTAGTTTAAGGGTTACAGAAATAATGGAAAAAAGTAGGAATAACCATATAATATCATACTTCAATGAAACATGTATCTAAAAATATAAATTTGAAAGCATTCTTCTTGAATGAATGAGTAAATAGCATTAGCATTGGTATAATTAAGATAATAAATAAAAGTAATATAGTTTTATATGATTTCCATATATTTTTTATTAAGGATATTTTCTACACTACAGTAGTTATCCTTCAGCCGAAATGTATTTTGCTCGGCCACAGATTTCTATCCTCAGCATCTTCTTTTTTGAGGTATCTGCTGATCATGTTTCTTATCATTTCATCCATCCACTGTTCCCTGAGTTTCCCTCTCCTCCTCCTGCCTTCAGCATTCCAATCCAGCATCATTCTTGGGATTGTATTATTCTCCATCCTCTTTAGATGTCCATATCATTTCAATCTTCCTTCTTCTATTATTCCTATGTTTTCATATATAATTATTTTATAAAGAATTGTTGCAGCTGTTTTGGTACACTTGTACCTCCATCAGATGAATAACACACTCAACTAATGATAAAATCTCTATAAATCAACAAAAAAATTAATAAAATAATTGTATATGAAAGTCATAGCTATAATAAATTTAATCAAATAAAAATGAAACTTCAGTTTTATTTTTATTTAATTAATAAATATGGATATTCATCAAGTAAACACCAACTCAATTGATTATATAATAAATCTTATTATCTTAATTACATAATGATCTTCAACAATAAAACACCAAACCAATTGAGCATTGGTGTATATTTTTTGTGATTTTTTGATATAGTAAACATAGAGGATAGTCATTTTATTTATAATATTAAAGAAATGCCTTCAACAATTTTTGTTACATTAATTGAATGGTTCACAGGACAAACAGACCAAGTTTAGCACATAATGTGTGGAGAAACAATAATTGTGTTAAAAATGTTAATACTTCATTCTGTGGAACATTAAAAAAAATGCTTGCAATTACATTTTAGATGTAATATTAAACTATGGTCATGGTGAAATGCAGTTAGAATTATTTTAACGTTATACATCCAATTAATATTCTATGATACAAAATTTTGCAATTTTTCAGTTCAGATATGATACTGTAGATTTTATCTTAAATATAATTGTGTGTGTTTGTGATTCATGATATAAGATTACATGAGTCATAAGTACATTTGTATATTGGCAACATCAGAACCAACGAGTATTGCAATCTGAGCTGCCTAGAATTTTCATTTAGTTGAATGGATTCTTTTATGTTGGAAGAATGAGTGGTTCCCAGGTCACAGAAGTAAAGTGGGAGTGAGAGAAAGAGACTCCTCTCTGCAGCTGCCTCTCCCTTCTCTCTCTATGTAGAGGTGTAGTGGTTGGGTTTTGCCAGACAAAGCAGCCTGTTTTACAGCCCTGTTGCCAAGTTTGAGTACAGTTCATTCCCCTTCTGCACATTATGAATTGATAATTTGGCATCTATGCGATGAATTAAGCCTAAAGGCAAGTTTGTGGGTATCTTCATCTCCCCCAAACCAAACCAAGACCCATTAAACAAAAAAAAAAAAAACTCCAGATGCTTTGCTTAAGAACACCCATATGTTAAAGGGGAGGGACACCTGCAAGTTACCAACTTTAGAAATCTTTATTCAGAGAAGAAAACTGCTCCAGCATTTTATATGTGTTCCCATTAATTTTTTTGTTTGACCTTAATATACTCAAGATGTATTAAAATGTGGAAATAAGCAAATGCAACAATTATTTACTAACTTTTAATAATAAAAATCAACTCATTTAATTGTTGCATCTCTTCTTAAAGCATCTTTGGAATTACTGAAGTTACTCTATCTTATGTATTTCTTTATAAAATTAATCTATAATTTACATTC
This sequence comes from Diploptera punctata, assembly GCA_030220185.1. Classification (NCBI taxonomy): domain Eukaryota; kingdom Metazoa; phylum Arthropoda; class Insecta; order Blattodea; family Blaberidae; genus Diploptera; species Diploptera punctata. Next base: position 381,649 of record JASPKZ010004545.1, read on the forward strand.
GAATCACATAATTTTATTTAATTTTTAATACATATGATATATTAATACACTATAACCCTTTTTATTACCTTTATTGTTAATATTGTCATTGATTATTAAACATAATTTTAAAGATTTTATTTGTATATGTACAGCACATTAGTATATATTGTACATATTTGTTACTGGTTGAATGTAAGACAGGGGCTCGTGGCTTTAACTCTTCTATTATAAATCAAGATGATTATTATTATTATTATTGTTATTATTATTATTATTATTTATTATTATTATTATTATTATTATTATTATACAAAAACAAATAAGTATCTTTTGGCAAGGGAAATGGATTTTATACAAAGGGCAAGAAGAATTTCAAGAAGAGAAAAAAATGAGGAACTCAGTTATAAGGGAGAAAGTGAATATTGAAGACACTATTTTAGATTATATTAAAACTCAGCAATTAAGATGGTACGGACATGTCCAGCGAATGGAAGAGGATTGGCAACCACAATCTGTTTTGGAATGGAAACCTGAGGGAAGACGAGGCAGAGGAAGACCTAAAACCTCCTGGAGTCAGGGAATATATTTATACATGAAGGAGAAACATCTACAAACAGGAGATTGTATGGACCGACAAAATTGGCTATTGGGAATCAGATGATGTCAAAGACATTAATCAACCGACGATCTATCTATTATTGTAATGTGGATTACTTTTGATTCTTCTTGTTTTTCTTTATGGGACATATATGTTATTGTTATTATAGGGTGGATTACTTGGATTTTTATTATTTTTCTTTATGCAATACAAGGGATCATTTTCATTTCATTATACTTGGTTTTTAATTACATTAATTTGAAATTAATTGCTTTTTTTTTTTCATTTCAATTCCACATTACAAAAATGTGTAAAATGTTAAGGACTATTAATGTTAATGAGAGCAACTGTATCAAATTAAATCAATAAGAATATTGTTACTATACAGTTACTGAATAGTTTGTAAGATTACAGGTCGATTGAATATATTGAATAAGTTGCTATACTACCATATGATGAATCCTTATCTATAGTATATAGAAGTCTTTTTGACCTAAATAGGTATATCCATCCATAGTAATTCTGCCCAAAGGCATGTCCTTCACTGCAATCATAGCATTTTCATGCTATGCTTGCAGCTTTCCTAGGGAATTGTAGGTGTGGTAGCTTCCCGTTGCTTTCCACACCGAAGATGATGATGATGGCCATATGATTTCGGGAACCGTTTGGGCCTTAAAGTTTTCCTGACATTTGTCTTACAGGTGAGGAAAAACCCTGATAAAAACCTCACCCAGAAAAACTGCCCCGACCGGGGATCGAACCCAAATAGGTATGTAAAAAAATTAAATCCCATATGGGAGAGAAATGTGTGTGTGTGTGTGTGTGTGGGTGGGTGATGTGACTAATTGTAATTACTTTTATAATATTTTATTATGAATGGTAATGAGATGTTGGATCTATTAGCTAAAAAAAACAATTACCATCTTACATAAAACAAATTTAATAATGGAAATGAAAAAATTCACAAAAAAAAACACCATATCACAGATAAATAATGTTCCAATATCCATCTAGATTTGCCAATAAACAACGTGTGATGGAAAAAAGCAATGGCAAGATTCAGGTTAATAAATAATAGTTTTAAAAAATAAAAACAACATGCTTTATTAGAAAACTGAACTAAAAAATGAAAAATAATTTTAATTACCAACACGCTTGGGATAAAATTAAAGTGGACAACAGAAAAATCATCTCCAACACATCTAGAATAAAACTAGAGTTATCAACAAAAAGAAAATCATTTTACCATCAAAAGCATGGGGTGCTCTATATCAATTAATATATTTGATAATAAATAGATATTGGTAAAAGTAAAGTCTCTAAGAAGAAAATGTAAAAATCATAAAAACCACCCCACGCTTTTGATGGTAAAATGATTTTCTTTTTGTTGATAACTCTAGTTTTATTCTATATGTGTTGGAGATGATTTTTTTGGTGACCACTTTAATTTTATCCCAAGCGTGTTGGAAATTAAAATTATTTTTCATTTTTTAGTTCAGTTTTCTAATAAAGCGTGTTGTTTTAGTTTTTTAAAACTATTATCTATTTTTTATTTTTTAGTTTTAATATTTTACAGAATAAGATAAAAATGTAAATATCTTTAAATTCGATACTATTGTAGTATGAGCTAAAAGTAATACTCTTCTAAAAAATAAATCCTCCCAGCCAGATTTGAACCAACGACCTTTGGATTACTGAAATTATATACCACTACAGTTCACCGCTCTACCAACTGAGCTCTTACAATGATTGACTAAAAAGTCGACAAGTCTGCAACCTATTATACCAGTTTTAATTTTTTTGATTTTCTGATGATTCTGGCCAGGATTTTAGAAACAAAATATGAAATTAATATATTGTCATGGGTCCTTCACAAGTATACCAAGTTTCAAGTCGATCCAATGTTTTTAAGTGGGTGAAAATTGTGTTCAAAGATTCCATTACATAGATACAAAGACATTTTTTTTTATTTTCTGATGATTCTGGCCAGGATTTTAGAAACAAATATGAAATTATTGCATTGTCACGGGTCCTTTACAAGTATACAAAGTTTCAAGTCGATCCAACATTTCTAAGTGGGTGAAAATCGTGTTCAAAGATTCTGTTACATAGATACAAAGACACTTTTTTTATTTTCTGATGATTCTGGCCAGGATTTTAGAAAAAAATGAAATTACTGTATTGTCACAGGTCCTTTACAAGTGTACAAAGTTTCAAGTCGATCCAATGATTTTAAGTGGGTGAAAATCGCATTGAAAAATTCTGTCACGTAGATAGATAGATAGATAGATACAGGCCAAGCTGATATAAAGCGTGTAAAAACAGAACATAACTCTTTTGCTGCCCATCTGTACAAAATTAAACTTTATAACTCAAATGAATGAACAATATGCAGAATAATAGTATCATCTAAGAAGCTGACCATCTCCTCATATGTAGGAAGCTAGATAACATCAAACAAAAGAATGGTGATATTGTACTGGATGGAAGATTTTTAATGAGCTAGAAGCTATAAAAAAAAGGCCACTGGCTGATGAAGAAAACAATTATTACGACTGAATTCAATACAAATTTTTTCTAAATTTTATATTATCGTAGGTTGACTATCTTTACACTTAATAAATGACATCTACCCAAGCAATTGGGATTTCTAGTTCTGACATGTAAATTTATGCATACCCAAGGTAGATGAATAAACCTCTAAGAAATAAGCAATAATAGTAAGATTTTAAAGCAATATTTATTTATTTTTATTTCCAAAATAAGAATTAAACTCACATAACAATTGACATCTAGAATAAAATTGGTTGTTTTAGAGAAAAACAACAAATTTGCAATAAACCATTATAGGTCATGGCAAAAGAAAGATATTTATGTTTGCTTTTTATTTATTTATTTTTTTTGCTTCATAGATTAGGCTATTAACCTGTTTCCAGATCAAGAGATTGAATCCATTTCATTGTGGAACAATCAACATTTCTTTTTTCTTTAGATTTATAGTTGAATAAAAGCTGTGGAATACCTTGATTTTTTCTATATGTTTCAATCAATTAAATCTTGATATTTCAATTTTTTCTATAAGACTGAATATTCTTAATTCATAATTGTTTTTTTTAATATATAAAGTGACACTATGATATTTACTTTAATTAATAAATAGTTGGATTTTTAGACTCACCTCATAATTGTAGATTTCTTGAAGACTATAGTTTCAATACAGATTGAATTGATAATGATACATAGCATATCAAAACTATAGTCTTCAAGAAATTTACAAATATGAGGTGAGTCGTATAACTCTAACTATTTATTAATCATAATTGTTTACTAATTAATAGTAATAAACTTAAGGTATGATATGAAATGTTGGAAGTTAGTTGTAGCTTGGCATTTCATTTTCTTTAGAAAGAGTTCAGAATTTGCATATTACTTCTGTAATACATTTCAATAATAGTGAATGTATTTTATACAGTACATTATATAAAATTAATATCTAATAAGTAAAATTTAAGAAAAAAATTATGAAATTATAGTTTTTTTTATAGATTTTTGGTAAAAGTTAAATTGAATGTTTAGGGTACAAGGAAATCGGGTAATTATATGTTTAACTTTGTAGGAAGTAACATTGTGAGGTTTATATTAAAGAAAAACTTTCATACCCTCACCTCATACTTTGTCTTGTTTTTATACCGGTTTTGGAATAATAACATTTTTGTAAAAATACTTAAGATGGAATAATTATTATTCTGAAACCGGTCTCAAAAGAAGTATAGATAAGGCGATAAAAGTGTTTTTAAAATTTACTAGGTAAACAACTTTTTTGTCAAATGGAGTTTGAGATGTATATGGAGCAGAAACTTGGGCTGATACAACAAAAACTAAACAAATAATAAGCACATGTGAAATGAAGATCTTAAAAACTATTCAGGGGAAAACATTATTTGATAAGATACACAACACAGAAATTAGGGACAAATGTCATATTCAAGACATAACCAAATTTATTATAGGTTGAGGAAATATTGGAAAGGTCATATAGAAAGAATGGACAACAGCTGACTTGCAGAAAAGAGCTAAAGAAGATAGACCAATGGACGGGAGAAGAACATGAGGAAGACCAGCCAAGAGACGGATTAGACAGTGAATGCACATCCAGTATGTCTTTCTCTGAGGAGTGATTTTGGAAATAAACAGGATGAAAATCTTACAAATTATGAGTTATGAAGAAGAGTTTGAGATGTCATTAGATTCTCCATAGAAAGCACTATTATTTAAAAGTGTGAAATAGTAAAATATATAGTTTCGTAATCGGTTTATTTACCTCCAAAGTTTAGCATACAAGTGAGGAAATATGAAGTTGTACAAACTGAAAGTGTTTTGTAGATTTCAAAGAAAAAGTGACGTATCTGGTTTATCCCTGTACCCTTCATATGGCTTTGCATTTTTACAATTAAATTGATATAAAAATTAAATTAAGCTCTTTGACCTACTTGAAGTTGGTTTTATATTACAATTATTTTCAATTTGATTTCACAACTGTTTATTTCTTTAGTTAAATAAGTGTAGTTTCTCAATCACATCTTGCGTCATATTAGATTATGTGGTTACATTCTAATGAAAGTTATATTTACTTTTGTCATTTACAGTTATTATTCACTAATTTTGTCCAATTTATTGTCTTATAATTTAGAGATGTGTTTTTTTAAATTAGGTTTTCAGATACTATCATGATCATTAAATAAGACTTACAGAATCTGTAAATTCAATGCTGCATTTGCTAAGGGTCTTCACAGATTTCTGTCAGCCAATTGAATCCAGTTCATATTTCCGATATCTAATTCACAAGATCATCCAAATATTATCCTTCCACATACGCCTAGGCCTTCCTAATGGTTCCCCCCTCCCCAAGGGCTAGTCATTAAAATTTTTGAAAGTATTTGTGTTGTCACCCATTGTCTCTTGACAATGTTAGAACAATATAAATTATGGAGTTTCTTGCTGGAAGCTTTCTCCATTCCCATCCATTACTGGACCTAATATTCGCTATTATCTTAAAAACTTATACCAGTAGCTAACATTTCTATATCTCTATTCAAACGTTATTCAGTGTTTTTTAAACAAAACATGAACAGTATTACTAATAGTGTACATCTAGAAAAATGAATAATTTGTAAGAAATAATTTACAAAGTAAATTTAATTGTGATAAATGTTTGTATATTATTAAAACATTTTAATCAGGGCTCTTTCCTCTGAAGGAAATCTTAATTATTTTTCAACACTTAAAGCAATGAGAATTTTAATTTCCTTAATTTTTGTAAAGCTTAATTTATGAAAAATTTATTATATATATATATATATATATATATATATACAAATAATCAATTTTTTTTAAAACCTTCATATAAATAGTGTAAGGTACACCATTTCTGTTAATTTTTTAAAAAGTTAATGCAATAACATTGGCAGATTTATCAATTTTGGAAGCTTATAATGTGAAACTAGGCAGTTTTAGTTATATATAATTTTGATTAAACTATTTGGGGATGCTATGCCACCATACCACCTATAAAAAAATACCTGAAATATATGCTGGTTTTTTTAAAAAATGTGAGAGATGCCTTAAAATGAAGTGAGAAGTTGAGCTCAAAATAATCTAAAATCACCATATTTGCAATGTAAAATAAGTATAAGTCATTTCTCAGAGTGTAGCCAACTTATCACAAAAACATGCTAATAAACAGGTGATTGCTAAACTAATCTGGTGTACACTAATTCCCCATTTTCTCATCTTAACTTGCCCACTAATATAGTGGACTCCTGGGATAGAATCTCCATATATATATATATATATATATATATATATATATATATATATATATCCATCCATAGTAATTCTGCCCGAAGGCAGGTCCTTCACTGCAATCATAGCATTTTCATGCTATAGGTCCTTCACTGCAATCATAGCATTTTCATGTTATGCTTGCAGCTTTACTAGGGAATTGTAGGTGTGGTAGCTTCCCGTTGCTTTCCACACTGGCGAAGGATGATGATGATGGCCATATGATTTCGGGGACCGTTTGGGCCATAAAGTTTTCCTGACATTTGTCTTACAGGTGAGGAAAAACCCCGATAAAAACCTCACCCAGAAAAACTGACCCGACTGGGGATCGAACCCAGCCGCTGCGTGACAAGGCAGCACGCTACCTCGAGACCCCAGTGGTGGACCCACATATATACATATATATGGATTCCTGGGATAGAATCCCCATATATATATTTTTGTCTAATGCCACCAAGTTGTCTCATTTCAGGTTTTCTTCCCTGGCTTTGGCAGAATTGTAATCCATTTCTTAGGTTGGGACACCTTGAAGGCAGAGTTACATTACCCCGATGATATGATGGGTGATAAATAATAATGAAATGCCAGGAGAGTCCTTAATCTAAACTTAACCTAAATTCCAGACCATGAGCAACCACAGGAATAGTTCCTTTTAACAAAAAATTCCTGTGGTTTGACTGGGTATCGAACCAGGGATCTCATGAACTGTAGTCAGAAATGCTGACCCCTAGCCCATGAGGCTGCTCAGAATCCTCATGTATGTGGGTAAACATGTTGGCAGTTGACTTTAGCGGGAACGTGTGTTATCACTTACTTTAGCAGTCACTTGTTCTGTGATTGAATATTCATAAGTGGTACCCAGGCATAGAATAGCCAACTATTTCCAATTTATTTCCTTGTAGATCCCAAATGTAATTACCAAGTTTAGTTAAACAAGAATTAATTTTTTTACAAAATGAACATTATTTATGTTCACTGTGGAAGTGATAAGAAGTCAGTGTCCTTCATGTAAAGGTACCCATTTTTGTCTTTAATAAAAAATATTTACAATGAAATTTAAGGTGAGATAATTTCAAGGTAACATTTTATGAAGACATTTACCTGTAGAGGATAAAATTGTTTTATTTTATTTCATAAATGGCAAATGGATTGATAAAAATCTTACAATTTTCTTGTTTCCCAATAAGGCTTGGTCTTACTTGAGTGTTGTAGCAGGATTAGGATTGAAGGTCCCTTCTGTCCATTACAAAATGAATAGTGAAACTTAGAAATGACACTGAATTTTTTTCTGCATCATTTTCCCTTTTCAGAGAGAACAAATCCCCATTGTGTATGGGGGGAGATTTATTGCTTAGAGTAGGTAAACAGGTAGAAAGCAATGAACACTTGCAAATGAAAGAAAAGGTCTGTCCTAGTATTTCCTTTTATGTTCCTCAGTAGGAGGGTGCTTTATGGCTCTCTTCCTTTATCCAGTTCCTGTAAAATGAACTCAGCTTACCTTAAGCTTTCAGAGGGATGTGAAAAGTACAATTTTGGGTCACATTTCTTGGAAATAGATAAAAATAACAATGTGGCAAAATAATAAAAAGTAGGGTACAATTAGAACTGTTATTCTTCCATTCATATTGTATGAGTAAAAACATAAAACTCTTACTTTAAGGGAAGATAAAATATTTATGGTATTTGAGAATAAGTTTAAGTCCATTCTTATTTAATATTATAATTGACAGTATTGAATCCATATTGAGCTGCTGCTGATTGAATTTTTTTTTAAAGGCCTTCAATATTTTAATGGTATTGTACTTTGTTGAGGATGACTGAAGTCTTAGGTACATGTTTTATTGATTTTAAATAATAAGGAAAATTAACACCTCACCACATATTTTGTAATTTCTTGTTTTATTATTTGACCTTTTAGCCATATGTTACTATGAAGATAACTGATATCAACATATAAAACATATGCCCATAACAAGATTCCATAAGGTAATCCTGCATTACCAATCTAGATGCAGGAGATCAATATTGAACATCCAGCGAAGAGAGAGCCTAAAACTTTTGCAAACCGTAACAGTCATTTTAAGACTACAATCTGCATGGTTGACAATGATTTTAGGAACCATCAAAGGATGAATTATATTAGATTATTTAACTCATGCCCCACATGGGAGTCAATGACCAACCACATTTCAATGAATTTTGATTTACAACCAATCACAATCATTTTTCACCTCAATTTTATCACTTTAAAATCAAATTTCTCCTTTCTAACATTCTGAATAGGTCAGAGCATTATTTTGCAGTGGCTCTCTAAGAAATAAATTGAATATAATAATTTATATATTAAGATGTAAGAATTCTAGAATGCATGTGGCTACCAGATTGTATACAGTGCACAAATATAATCAGACAGTGCTTATGAGATATAATATAAAAACATTTGTGGCAATTGATTATAAGCTACCACAAAAAAAAACACTGTTTGCACTTTCTTAAACATATTATTTCCCAGGAATTTAAGTTCCAGAAAAATATAATTGACATATTTACATCATAGGACATCAGAAATTAATTAATATCCTATAATGTTGGTTATAAACAGTTTAATATGTTTCATTTTTTCTCCATTAGGGTGCATTCTTATAATATTGCGAACCTTTGGCAATAAATAATATGATCTGGTTGCAGTGATGAACAAATGAAGCATAACAAACGTTTCTCATTTGTTTTCAAACATCGCCATTTACAATAAATATATAAATATTTTAAAATAACTTTATTTAAATAATGATTTGTGAGTAAATGGATTAATTTTATTCGTTAAATAGTTCTAACAAATGCCACTCTTGATTTTCAAAATTCTCTAGATAAATTGGAAATCACTCGTGGCAATACTTATGATAAAATTTTATAACATTTGTAAAGAGCTTGACATGATGCCATCAAGAGAAAACTTCAAAGCAGGGAGATTAATGAAATTACATAAAACTTTTTATGGGAAATAACATTATGAGGTTATTAAATTGAGTTAGATTTGACATTTCCTTTAAATATTAATGAAAACATTATCAGGCTTTCAAGTTAATGAATAAAATAGGTCATAATTATCTCAAACTCTGTATTCTTCAAATCACAGATCATGGCTTCTGGAACAGTGTTTCTATCTTCAGCCATTTTTACGATTCAAAAGACTCATAAAAATGGTTGAAGATAGGAACAACTGTTCCAGAAATGAAATGCAAGCTTTGAAGAACACAGAGTTTATGAGGTGAAATAATTACGACCTATTTTATTCATAAGATTAATGAAATTTTCATATATATAGATGACTATATTTTGCATTCCATGAGAAGTTTGTTTTCCTTGACAGAATACAGAATGAAATAGAAAATAGTTGGCCGTGGTGGACTAGTGTTTATGTTCCGAGTTGCAGATTCAAACTTGGCTGGGGTTGATGGATTTTTTTAGGATGGAAAAATCCAAGGAGCAAGTTCTCCAGGAAGAACTTTTTAAGCCATGGGTCCATGGGTCTGAAGATTTTCAGTCTTGTAAAGAACCTTAAACCTGAATAGAGAAGCCTCTAAGCAAAATTTATTGGCCTTCATCATCCTAGTATTACCTTATTTGCCTACTAGATGTCTCATTGGATTGGTATGTTGACCACATACTATTTATGGCATCTATAGGGAAACAAGTGTAACTAATTTAACTTTGTCCAGTAACTTTTTTATCTAGTAACATTTTATCACCTCACCTCTTCTTCTTAGACTGGTTTTGAAACTTTCTTCTACAGTTTTCAGTATTTTCATGGCCGTTCTGTTGTCTCGAGGGCAGCTCTTTTAGACAAGACAGAACAACGGTCGTGAAAATACTGAAGATGTAACTGTAGAAGAAAGTTTCGAAACCGGTTTAAGAAGAAGAAGAATATGAGGTGATATCATTTTACTAAATAAATAATACCTCATAGTGTTAATTCCTACAAAAGTAATTGGTCTAGTAACTCCTACCAAAGGAAAGGCTAAAGCCGAACATTGGGCTGTTATGCCATTGTAGATAAATAGTAGAATACTGTAAAATGATATGGCTCTGTTAAAAGGGTGTACAGTGGGAAGTTACCAAGATGGCCACTAGATTACCATACAAGAGAGAATAGATTAAGAGGCTAGCCGAGATTCAGATAAGTGGAACAAGTTAGAAGGGTATTGAAAGAAAAGAAATAAAATGGTAAAGAATTATGGAGAGGAACTATGGAAAGGTATCACTCTAGGTATAATGTTGAGATTCTAATGTGATAGTGACAAAAGTACTGGTATGACAATTTTGTAAGATATGTTATAATAAATTAATCCTCTTCTTTGTCCTTATTTCTTACTCTTCCAATTCAGTCCATTTAGTTCCACCATTTTTATATATTTTTTAAATGTCCTAACACCTCATTGTTTATTTACCTCTTGACCTCTTTCCTGCTATCTTTCCAACACTGTCTCAGTGAGTCTTTTTATTTCCATTTTTGTAACATGTCCACACTACTTTATTATTTTATCTATCAAATCTTGTTATAATTTATCTGTACTTCATTTATCTCCAATCTTTACATTTCAAATTTTATCTTATTTTCTGTATCAAATTCAATAAAAATTTCCATTTCTATTGCTTGAATCCTCCACTTATCACTTTTCCAGGTTCATGTTTCACTTGTATATGTTAAAATAGAATGCATTTCATGCACTTTTTTGTAGGATATTGATACTATTTCTTTATGTAATATAAATTCTTTTAACATATTTTTAGTATAGTTGGTCTTCTACTACATTCATTATAATAATCATCATCACCATGAATATTTTAGGTTTAAGCTCAGTTGTTCCTATATCTCAAGATAATCTTGATTTTTTCAGTGTTGTTTAGGTTTTCCTCTGTCTGTTAGACTGATAATCTACCCAAGGGTAACTCAAATTACTTGCATTAATCTAAAGAAAAGCCTAAATTCATTATCCATCTATCTACAATGGCATAACAGCCCAATGTTGAGCCTTTGTTAGCAGTTACTAAACAAGTTAATATAGTTCTGTTTATTTCTCTACAGATGCTTTTCGGATTATAGTGTAGGGCAGCTTTCGATATCCTTTAGTCTGGTTTCATTGAATCTGATCACTCCAGTTTGTTCGGTATTTTTTAACTATAGATTGATTCTGAACTTAATTTTTCTCTTAATATTTATGTTCCTTTCGTAGTCTAGTAATTTATAACCTGATACAAATTGGAGAAATCTCATTTTGGATAATTCAATTTGTTTTAACTGGTCTGATGTTAAGGTCCAGGATTCACTTCCATTTAATTACAGTGACAATGCAATTACTTTATAAAGTTTTAATAAAGCCTGTTTTTGTACATTGTATTTTAAAGTTCCTTGTAAGGTATATATATTAATTGGCGTTTCTCGTATAATTTATCATATTTATATTATTATTGTATCATTATTGTTGTTACCCTATAAAATGTTGTTTGTACATGAAATTTACATTGCTACATTTATTGTATCTTTAACTGTTTATATTTAGTATAGTGTATATCTATATTTGTCAAATATTTATTTGTATTTGTGCTGGTTGAGTGGAAGAGAGGGCCTTATGGCCTTAACTCTGCCAGAATAAATAAAGTATTATTATTATTATTATTATTATTATTATTATTATTATTATTATTATTAAAATTCAATGACATACAGTGCAGAAACACTGGAATTAAAATCTAGAACAATAAGTAAATTAAATTCTGCAGAAATATCATTTTGGAGGCATTCAGCTGGAATTTATAGAAGAGTTAAAACAAGAAACAGTATAATTAAAAGAAAGATGAATGTTCATACTTAAATTGTGGATTTCATAAAAAACAAACAATTATAATGATATGGTCATGTCAAAAGAATGGCAGAAGACAGATTCCCAAGGAGAATACTAGAATGGGTGCCACTTGGTAGAAGAAAAAGAGGACAGGCTAACATAATGTGGATTGATGATGTTTTGAGCAGCATGAGGGAAAAGTAATGGATTGGCATAGAGGTGCAGAGGAGAGTGATAGTAGATTAATTGGGCACAGGAAGATGATGTGAAACCTGCTAAATAAAATATATCAAATATAATAGTAATAATTAGGCAATGACAGTTTCCTTACTATTGTATGGTAGTGAATTTTGGGTTTTAACTAAAAGAGAGGAGAAAATCATAGAAGCAGCTGAAATGAGATTTCTGAGAAGTGCAGCTTCTAGATAAAATAAAACATTCTAAAAAACCTGGAAAGAACATGTCCAAAGAATGAAAGATGAACATATACCAAAAATTATATTTAATTATGAACCAAAAGGAGACATGAATGTTGGTAGACCAAAAAAGAGATGGATTCAACTCTTTTAATGAGAATATATGAGGACAGAAGCCACATGGGCTTAATATGTGAAAGTTGTTGTTGATGATGATGATGATGATGAGTAATAATTAAGTAGTTCAAGAAATATCATGTCTAAGAAACAAGAATATTATTTTTATTCGTTATGTTGGAGGTTGGTCATAAATAAGCCATTGACCTGACATGGCGACTTGAAATGTCTAGACATAACTATTTTACAGTGTCCATTTAATCCTGGAAGGAAGAAATAAATAAAAGAATATGAAGTCATTAAAGGTTTATAGTTCTATGGGGGGAAGGGAGGTGCTTTTGTGAGCAATAATATTTCTTGGAATGTGGGGGATGGAGACCAGAGTTATCGTTTCCCAGTGCAGGGCTGTGATTGGAAGAATTGCTATAATTAGATTCCATACTGCTTCCTTCAAGTGACTTTCTGCAAATAACAATATCATTGATTTGTCCTCTGTAACTGCAAGTTTTAACACATACACTGCTAACTACTCTGCTGTATTATTTAACACTTAGATATAGGTCATGTTATCTAAAATTTAAATTCATTATCTTTGAATATTTATTTCATTTAATTCTCTTGGAAAATTATAAACATTAAGAGGGAGTATATTCTGGATAAAATGCTACGTTAATGCCAATCTTCATGTTCCAAAACTGCTCACATACTTGGCATCTATACATGGTTTGAGTATCACTTGATTTTTTGTTGTTGAAAAAATCCCATTTATAGAAGAGTTCACAGATTGCAAAAAAAAAAAAAATGACAAGGGAATATGGCTAGACAGATATTATTATTCATCATCATCAGAACTAACAAGGATTGAGCCCTTCAATGACCCATTCCAAGATTTAAAAAAAATGGTCAGATCATCTTCTAACTGGTCTCCCAACTTTCCTCCTACCATCTGGTCTATAATTCAGTGCACTTATAGGAAATCTGTCCCGTGCCGTAACCGAGTGGTTAAGGCAAGAAGCCTTAGAGTAGAGCTACGGGATTTGCACTGGTTCGAGTCCCCATGGAGGAAGAAATTTTCTCGTGGAATTGTGGCCAGTATGGGACCAGTGCCCACCCAGCATCGTGAGACATTTGGGTAGCTACAATAAGTAGCAACTCCAGGTTGAGAAGACCAGCTATAATGGTTGGGGGACCTGACATGCTGACCACATGTCACCCCTACACTGGCTTGATGATCATGTACCTCTGTGATTAACACATATGGATGTGGGACCAGCAGCCGGATGGTAGGCCAAGGACCTGTTGATTCCATTAAAAAAAGCCAAATTATTATTATCATAAAGGTATATAATCCCTTCTAGGCCAGTCGCCCTTGGGGATTTTTTATAGGATATCTCTCAAATAGCATTCAATGTATGTGTCTCCTCCACTGTTCTCTGTATTGTGAGATATCTTGTACTATAGTGTTAACTTGTAGGATCATTATTACATTTATACTTTACACACACTTTAATAATTTTCAATTCACTTAAAAACATCTAATTCTGTTAATAATTAAATAATAAATTCCGTTAATCATACAAGAATAAGTCCACCGCTGTGGTCTTGAGGTAGCGTGTTGCCTTGTCACGCAGCGGGCCCGGGTTCAATCCCCGGTCGGGGCAGTTTTTCTGGGTGAGGTTTTTATCGGGGTTTTTCCTCACCTATAAGTCAAATGTCAGGAAAACTTTAATGCCCAAATGGTCCCCGAAATCATATGGCCATCATCATCATCATCCTTTTCATTATCATCTCATCTTCATCATTATCTTTCACCAGTGTGGAAAGCAACAGGAAGCTACCACACCTACAATTTCCTAGTAAAGCTGCAAAGCATAGCATGAAAATGCTATGATTACAGTGAAAGACCTGCCCTCGGGCAGAATTACTATGGATGGATGGATACAAGAATATTTAAGAGCAATCAAATCTAACCATCCACATCGTCTTGGACGTTTTGTTGTTGCTTCATACTCATTTCCTTTTTTACGGATTACATCCCCAATTTCATTTCCTGTTTCTCTTAGTATTTCATTATGAATGTTAATCTCATCTGGTAACCCCAATTAATGATCTGAGGAATCTCATCTCTTGTATATTATTATTATTATTTGATGGGCAGGACATGGACATGAATGGGGAATGAAAGAAGACATGGAAATTTCTTATATAAAAAACAGAATTAAAAGTGCCCAGTATATAGGTCAAGAGTGAGGTTGGAGTATAACGTTAAAAATATGATCTAGTAAAGATAAAGTGATCCTACTACAGGCCATAGGAGCCCTTGGAGCAGTAGCAGGTTGTGGCTCCCATTTTTTTAGATAATTAGCACACTAGATGTTAGCAGCCTTGCCAGCACTGCATGATGACTGCCCTTTCTCTCAGAACAAACACCCAGTACTCATTTAAGTTAGAGGCTGAGTTGACTCAAGGATCATGGTGATGCCAGAAGTCCTGACCCACCAGGACTCGAACCTTTGACCTTCTGACTTGTAGCATATTGTCTATTTTCTCAATTCTTGTTTTTTCTCTTTCTGTGGTTTTAAAATTAAGTGCATTGTTTTAATAAAGATTAATCTTTTTTTTTTCTCCCACAGTTCTCTGGGAATAAGGAAGTGTACATTTTAATGATCAGTGTGCTATTGTTTTACATTGTATTGAGGTTATATACCTAATGCAGAATTCCAATGTAAGCAATTAATATAATCTTTAGTAACTCTTTGCCTTCAACACATTGTGATTTTTTCTTATTCTCTTTCTTATACATCCATGGTTAAGTATCTCCTTCTAGGGACCACTCTTGGCCCACATGGGGATGTATGAGTAGAGATAGACATAATTTAGTTATACTTACTTCCCTCCAGATGTCATGAGTGATTAGCAGTTATATCATCGTCTTAAAGAGACACCTAGTAGGTAACTAAGGTATTACTTGGATGGGAAATGTCTATTACATTTTGCTCAGAGGCTCTAATTTAGACTTGAGGTTCTTTCATTATCCTGAAAATCTTCAGACTCTCTCTTGTAGGACTTGTCTCTTGCCAGCTGGGTTTCAACCCTTGGGACCAGAGGTAATAAACTTAACCCCTAAAACATCAAGGCCGATTTTTATTTATGTAGTAGTTGGCAATCCATTTAAGGAGAAAGTAAAATA
This sequence comes from Diploptera punctata, assembly GCA_030220185.1. Lineage (NCBI taxonomy): Eukaryota > Metazoa > Arthropoda > Insecta > Blattodea > Blaberidae > Diploptera > Diploptera punctata. Next base: position 397,636 of record JASPKZ010004545.1, read on the forward strand.
TATAGCCAGTAATGTTAAATTAGCAAAACTCAACCTATTTTATTAATACTGTAGGAAATAACATTATGAGGTTTTTCATCATACCTCAGAAATTATTGTACTCTTTTGGACATGTATCAACATGCAACCATATTGAAACATGTCCAGAAGAATACATGAGGTAAGATGAATAGACCCACATTAATTAATAAATTGAGTTAGACTTTTACAACTCACCTCATAATTGTAGATTTCCTGAAGACTAGTTTTGATATTCTCCATATCATTCTCAATTCCATTCAGTACATAGAGTGAGTATTGAAACTAGACTTTAAGAAATCTACAATTATGAGGTGAGTTGTAACAATCTAACTCAATTTATTAATTAAAATAAACCTCATAGTGCCACTTCCTCTAAATATTAATGCAAAAGATTTACGTTAGTTATTCTACCCATTTTCTCTGGAACCATTTAAGGCTTCTAATAAATGTTTGTAGTAAGTAGATTCATATCTTTTAAATTCACTTATATACTTTAATGAAGTACTCTAATTGTAATAAACGCAGAATAAAAATTATTTCTAAATCCCACATTAGACTGCTAGGATCCAGTTCAGATACACATTATTTAAATCAGATTTTCTTCTTCTTCCTCCACAAGGTCTTTCGATCTGTTCATCCTGGACACATCATCACATCTTGTTCTTGGTCTTCCAACAAAATAAAATATCTTCTTGATGTATAGTTTAATAAAATTTTTGGTAGCCATTCTTCAAATTTTAGAAATTTTAAATATGATTAAAACAATAATTAATTCACTAATTTCAGTTCTAATCTTCTGATAAATATTTTATCCAATACCTCCATTAAAAATGTCTATTTCTTTTTGTTTTGTATCCCAAAAAATTGAGTTCATTGCCTCATAGATTGCTAATGATAGTACATCGAGACTGTAATTTTTGCTTTTCATGCAGCATTTTATGAAAATTATTATTTTTTTTTGTTTTTAGGCAGAGCCATTCTGGAAAGCAGTGGATGTGATGGAATTCCCACAATACAGGGAGTATGTGGCACACCCTATGGACCTATCACTGCTGGAGCGGAACATCAAAAAACGATTGTATGGCAGTACTGAAGCTTTTGTGGCTGATACCAAATGGATGTTACATAACTGTATCATATTTAATACTTGTAAGTTAACATCTTGCATTATACAGTATCAAATTTAACAAATAAGTGTGCAACAAATTGAAACATTTAAGTTCTTTTTTTAACTAAAAGTTGATCATATTATACTTCCTTCAACTATAAACCTCCCACACAGTTACGTCCATTGATCTCAATTTTAATTGTTTCTTGTTAATCTAGATCTCATACATAAATTAGGTGTACTGACCACAACTTAAGTGAAAGCTTTTGAAACATCACAGAGGGAATGATTTCAAAGAGAAGGAAACGCTATACAACTGATTGTAAAATTAAGGGTTGCATAGTTCTTGATATTCTCTACTGTAGAATGGGATACTCCACTTGTTTTTCCAGTTCTTAATTGTGATTTTTTTAGTGGAAACCAAAGGATTTGATTCTGCTTCCATATAATTTACAAAGTTATAAATAATTTTTTGATTAATAATGAGTGGAGAACATATTTTTAACTACTCACCTCATATAATTTCAAATTTCTTTGATACCGGCAGTTTCAGACATTATCTTGTCCCTCTTCAGTCATGGCTTCCACTGAAGAGGGACAAGATATTGTCTGAAACTGCCGGTATCAAAGAAATTTGAAATTATATGAGGTGAGTCGTTAAAAATATGTTCTCCACTCACTATTAATGATATAACTTCATAATGTTTACTTCCCAATATTAATTTAAGTATAACTTTTTTGATGTTATATTTTTAAATTAACTTGTTCCAGAATTGGATATAGTTTTATTTTAGAAAAAGAAAAATTACGTTATTTCTAAAATAAAACTATATGCAATTCTGGAACATGTTAATTTAAAAATAACATCAAAATATGTAGCATTAACCGCTTAAAAATTAATGTTTAAATTCTCAATAAAAAATACTTTGAAAAGAAGTCAGATGGCATTGTTGATAGCAATGGCTATCGGCCTTTGGATGAAAGGAGAATTAATTGTATAAGTAGAAAGAAATTTGATGTTCCTATCGCAAGTTCGAATGGCGTAACGGTTACCGCACTGAAGTACAGAGTCAGAGGTCTGGGGTTCGACTCCCGGTTCGAACGTAATTTTTCTTTCTAAAATAAAACTATATTGTAAATAACTTCTTCATTGTGAATGCAAATTCAAACATGCTCTGACACAAATAACATAAAAGAGAAAAGAATTCAGACTATCTACATAATATGGCTTTCATGACCAGAGTTCATATTACGACCTTGTAGAAGATTTCGGGCTCTTGGTCGTAGTCTTGAGGCTTGAAGTTCCCCAACATTTTGCCAGAAACTACATTAACAGTATAAATAAGATAGGCAGTCGAGCCAATCCTTGAGGATGCCAGATGCAGTTTCTGGTGAAACATCGGGGAATTCAAGCCTCAAGACCATGACCAATAGCCTGAAAATCTTCTACAAGGTCATAATATATCTGCATAATATTTATGTATTTATTGATTATGAAAATGCTTTTGACAGAGTTAAAAGAAAACTGTTATGGGAAATAGCAAAAAAGTATAGGGGTTCCAGCACACTTAATTGAACAATGAAATCACTATAAAAATAATAATATAAGAATAAGAACTTCTGACAATGGAAATCTTACAGCTGATATTAACCAGGGAATAAGATAAGGGGTGTTTTATTTTCACTTATCTCCAGTCCAAGTTCAGATATTTGAGTTGTTCAGCACAAGCATTTTTCAGTAACATCTAGTATCCTTCTCTCCAAGATCATCTGCATATGCGAGAAGGTTGCTGCACTTATTAAATAATGTACCTTGCATTTGAATCCTTAATTTTCTTATAGGTGTTTCTAAAACTATGTTAAACAAAATTGGAGTAATGGGATCTTCTTGTCTGAGACCTTTTTTGAATTTCAAATTCTTTAGATATGTGTCTGCCAATCTTAACAACACCATATGATCCATTAGGTGCATCTTCAGCATTAATAAAATTCATGGTAAAATTCTTCCACAACATTCTTGTATATTCTCTCCCTCCAGTGATTTCCAATGGTAAATTTCAATAGTTAGTTTCTTGGCTTATAATGATGGAGATATTTGCTGAAAGATGTTCCAGGTGAGAGCGAAATATGAGGTGATGTTTACCAATTCTGTCTCTTGATAGATTGAAAAGTATTATATAATTTATCCATTATTGAGATGTATTGAACCGAAAGTGCCTTTTGCGGTTCAGTTATCATCTTCGTGCTCCTTCCCGCTTACGAACATTTGTGAAGCCTGCCAATGTTCCTGTGTTCCGTGTGGTTACCCCTTCCTTCTTTACCCTTTCCATTGCGCATCTTGGTAGCGCACATCCCTTCTCCTGGCGAACCTGATATATGCTCGGCAATCTCAGTGGACTTAAACAGTCAGTCGATCGGCCTAACAAGTGGCGTTTGGGTTTTTTACGAGTGGATTCAGTGTTGGAATCCTACTCTAGTGTACCATGCAAAGGACGAAGTTAGCATGGTAATGCAGGAGATAAGCATGTGGATTGTACACCGAAGAATGGTTGGATTTAATTTGATCTAAGTCAGCATGGAAGAAGGACTTTCGATTCTGCTTAGAGACGTTTGAGTGTGATTGTTTGAATGGTACGTCGTTATCTTATTATGTTTTGTTTATTATTGGGCTTTGATTGATTGTTCCAAGATATAGTTCTGTTATTTATATTACTTTATTTTTTTATAATATCCACACTTATTTTTGTATTAAAAACCAATATTTTATGTTACGCCCATTGTTGTTATTTAAAGAATAGCCATTGTTCTCTATCCCATAACGAAATTAGGTCAGTCCATGCAAATTACAATCAGTGTTATACTCATATGCATGTTCAAGTGGAAACAGAAAGATGAATGGTTAGCCGCCTTCTATGGGCCCGAGGCAGGCTGTTTTGTCGTAAATAACTTCGTTGAATGTTTGGAATCCTTTACTAAGTACAGCAGTATCATAACCCAGCGATCCCGGAAGGTAGCAGTGACGTCTAATAGTTATCAGAGCGTGGTAGTACTCGCCACAGTATGAAATGAATAATAAAAACATTGAAAAAATCCTGTATGTAATTAATAAAGTCTCTCTTATATACTTGCTCAAAATTCCAGCTTCATCCATCCACAAAAATCCCTTCCTTTACTAGCTATGCAAATAACTTCTTCTTCGTCAGGCTCTACGACTTCCAGTGGAATGTCTTGGCCTCTATGCAAATAACTATTTTATAATAAAAAGATTTTTTTTTTTTTCCAGATCAGTCACGATTGACAGTTGTTGCCAAGATGTTAGTGAAAATTTGCAGACAGGAAATGGCCGAAATTGAGAACTGTCCAGATTGCTACCTCAACGCACACACTCGCAAAGATTCCTGGTTCATTGAAGTCTGTGTAAGTGTAGTATAAGAATATGAAGGTTTTACTTTTTATGTAAGCAAGTCAAAAATAAATTTAAAACCAATAAAACTCTACAAAATATAATAAAAAACAATAAAACCAAAACAAAAAAAGAAAAAATTATCAGGTGTATATAAATTGAAGTGTGGCACATGTGACAATGTCTATATAGGACAAACTGGTAGACCTTTTATATCTTGGATAAAGGAACACATGAGAGCATATAACAGAAATTTAGAAAATTCAAACCATGCTAACCACCTATTCCAATTTAATCATTGTTTCGATCCAAATTTTGAAATTTTACATATTTGTGATAAGGGTAAGAAGTTAGATCTTTTGGAGGCTGTAGAAATTAATAAGTTTAAAAGTAGTAAAAAACTGTTAAATTCTCAACTTGATTTGAATGAATCCCCTTTGTTAAATTAAAAAATTTAAATAAATATTGTTGTATTGTTGCTTAGATCAGTTGGAACACAATTCATAATTTAACATGTCTGAAGAAGGTACAGTGTACCGAAACAGCTGTCACTGAATTATATAATAAATATGAAAATCAAATAAAACTACGTTTTATTTTTATTTAATTAAGAAAATTAATTTGTACATCTCGCATCATAAAACTCCATGATTCTCACAGGACCAATTTCTGAATCTGTTTCCTTCTATTGTCAGCCAAAATTTTGGTTTTTAAATTGTGAATTGCCTCATAAAGTTAATTCCCATCATAAAATGTTTATTACTTTACTTTTTGTTTGTTTCTTGAAGTCATATTTTAGCACTATTCAGTACTGTAACACAGTAGAAGATAATGTGATGGGAAAGATTGTTCAATCGATACATTTCCAGTTGTAAGCACATGAAAATCTGAGATTGACATCATCAAGATACAGAAAATATATAAGAAACAGGAATAAAACATCCAAGGAAATTTTTAAAATGTAAAATAATATCAGTATGGGTTAGAAAACATACCTAGTACAATAATTACAAACATCCGCCGTGCTGTCTCAGGTGGTAGCATGCCAGCTTCCTGACTAGTTGGCCTGGGTTCGATACCTGGCAGGGTTGAAAATTTTAATTGTTATATTAGTTTGTCATGTATTGTGATGAAGACTATGGGAATAGTGACAATGAATAAAAACACCAAAGGAAAGAAAATATTCAATTTATGTTTGTTTATGGACATTTTCAGTGTGAAACATGTTAGTTTCTTTTTAATGTTCATTAAATAATTGTGGTACCTATTCCTATTCTGTAGTGCCTATTTTACATTTTATAGAGCCTAAATGGCCTCATTTTAGTTTTATTAACCTAGAGTTGTATAAGAATCTATTTAGGCTCAAAATTTGTAAGAAGTAACACTCTGAGATTTAATAAATAAATATTATTATTAAATTAGACCTCATCTCATGTTTAGTCTTTTTTTTAGGCTGGTTTCGGAGACTAATAATCCTCCATTGTCAGTTTGTATTCAATTGTATGAGTCATACACAAACTGATAATGGATGTTTATTAGTCTCCAAACCAGTCTAAAAGACAAAATATGAGGTGAGGGGTAATTTAATAATAATATTTACATTGAACTTTTATAGGAATAAATCACTATAAGGCTTAATTTAATAATAATATTTATTTAGTCCCGTGCTGTAGCCGAGCGGTTAAGGTAGGAAGCCTTGGTGCAGAGCTACGGGACTTGCGCTGGTTCGAGTCTCCATGGGGGAAGAAATTTTCTCATGGTATTTCGGCCAGTGTGGGACCGGTGCCCACCCAGCATCGTGAGGCAATTGGGTAGCTACAATAAGTAGCGGCTCCAGGTTGAGGAACCAGCTATAACGGCTGGGGGACTCGACATGCTAACCACATGTCACCCCTACACTGGCTGTTTATCATCTACCTCTGTGATTGACACATGTGGATGTGAAAGGCCAGCAGCCAGCTGGTAAAAAGGGCAACCGCTGAAAAGTGGAAAGACCCTCAATCGGAATCGGATATTTATTTATCTATTTAGGCACCCACAATGCCACTTTTTAGAGCTGAAGTTCAGCTGTCTGGTCATAAGACAATTACAAAGTTAAATATGGGAAATAACATTATGAGGTTCTTAATTCAATGAGTGAATGAGTCATTTCTTATCTTACCTCATAGTTTGTTTTCTTAAACACGGGAACTGCAGTTTTCAAGAGGAACATCATTCCCAATAGTCATAATGTTGGGTTGAAAATGGGAGGGATGTTCCTTTTGAAAACTGCAGTTCCTGTGTTTAAGAAAACATAAACTATGAGGTAAGATAAGAAATGATTCATTCTTTGATATAAACAATTTGTTGACATTGGACAAAAAAAAAGGGGGTTAAAATTCACTCATTCTAGTAAAGATGATAACAATAACATCCTAGTGTTAATAAGTTCATTTCTGATAAATTAATTGATTTATTTTATTGAAAGATGCATTGTCACAATTAATTCTACATGCATTGTCATAACTTTTTTGATTCATCATCATCCTCTTATCGTGTCCTCCTTTCGGAAGGTCGATTCCAAATATGCCTCCAACCATCTCTATCTTCCCATGCTTTCCTTCTTTTTAGTTATTCCCAGTCGTATTCTCTTCCTTGTAAACTTTTCTTTATTTGGTTAATCCATCTTTCTTGTGGTCTACCTCGTTACATTGTAACTTTAACCTTTGTATCTTGAGATTTAATAGTCTTTGCGGTAGTCTTTCCTTTTCCATTCTTTCTTAAATGTCCAAACCATTTTATCAATTTTTTTCCATGTCTGTTGTTAATTTTTCTACATTTAATATCTCCCTGATTTTGTCATTCTTTATTCGATCTCTCCTTCTTTTATGTACCATTCCACGTAAGAATTTCACTTCTGTAGCTTTGGATTCTGCTCAATTCCTTCTTTGTATATGTTTTTTTATTGAATATCATTAATGTTGATAAGATTTGTATTTTTATTTAATCTTTTTCATGTAATTAAAATCTTGAACATTACATCACAATGTTTTAAAATCTAATATAAAACTAAATAAAAATTAAATTTCAATTGTCTATTTTAAAATGAAAGAAAAAAAGAAGTATATATGGAAGATGTTTGAAGAGAAGTGAAATCTGCTCGTGTGGCTCTGTAGGATGTTGACACAGTGACCTGTATGACTCATAAACATGTGTTGCCAAGAACTTTAACAGCCTGCTATTGCTATTAAGTTGATCAGTATACATTGTAACTTTAACCATAACATCATGTTTGAGAAATTTTATTTATGCATGGAAAAATACATATTGTAAGGGTTGAATACCCATTCAGACACTGTTACTATTGGGAAGCTAGATGGAAAGTTACTTTATTGTAAAATACTGAGCATTAAATACATAACATACTATCTAAATAGAAACATTTGAAGGATATGGGAATGTGAGATAAGATATGCAAACTGTTTGCCCTCTATATAACATTGTCTTCTGAACGTTGTACTGTTCCTACATATAATAATTTCATTACAATTATATTACGTAGAGTGTAATTCCATTATAATTGAGGCATTTAGAAGCCAAAGGAGATAAAAAAAAGCTCCCAGAATGTCCTTGGCCCCACCTTACAGCTGCTGGCCTCACATCCACATGTGTATTAATCACAGAGATGAACATTCAAGTTTTCAATATAGGGGTTACATGTTGTCAGCATATCAAGCTGTTATAGCTGGTTTTCTCAACCTGGTGCAGCTACTTATTGTATCTATCCAAAATTCTCATGATGCTGAATGGCAATGGTCCCAGCTGAAATGTCATAAAAAATTTCTTCCCCCATTGGGACTTGAACCAGAATAAGTCCCATAGTTCAGCACCAATGCATGATGCTATAAACCAGTTGATAAGGTTTAGCAATCTTCCTTCCTTAAAATGTTTTCAATTGCTGGGTCGACTATTAAAAGAGATCTTCAGCCATCTGTCTCCCATGTTTTAGTTGTATCTCTATCCAAGTATGACCTCTGTCTTTAATATTGTTCCTAATCTGGTCTAGGTATCGGGTTCTGGATTTTCCCCTTGATCTCTTCTCTCTTAAAATGTCTTTAATGAATTGTAACCTAATTTAAAAAAATGCATATATATATATATATATATATATATATATATATATATATATATATATATAAAGGCATCTGTCTATCTACAATGACATAACACCCCAATGTTGTGTCTTACATTCTTCTTTGTTAGGAGTTACTAGACTAAGTTAATTTAGTTACCCTTATTTCCCCAAAGATGTCATGAATGGTACGCTGTCATACCGACCCAATGAGATATTTAGTAGGCAACTAAGGTATTATATTATTTTTAGTCTGATCATCTTACCTCAATATTAATGTTGATTTGTTCTTGAACATGTCCAGACAAGCTGACGATAAAACAGAATTGTTTTGAAATATGTTCAAGAACAAATCAACATTAATATTGAGGTAAGATGATCAGACTAAAAATAATATAATTAAAATAACCTCAAAATATCACTTCCTAAAATTAAATATTAACTAAGGTATTACCTGGATGAAGAAGGTTAGTAAATTTTGCTTAGAGACCTCTTTATTCAGGCTTAAGGATCTTTCACGAACCTGAAAATTTTCAGACTCTGGCTGAAAATCCCTCCTGGAGGACTTGCTCCTTGGATTTCTGCATCATAAAAAATAAATAATTGGCCGCAGTGGACTAGTGGTTATGCTCCTTGCCTCTACTTCCAAGGGTAGTGGGTTCAAACTGGGCTGAGGTCAATGAATTTTTTTAGGATGGAAAAATCCAAGGAGCAAGTCCTCTGGGAGGGACTTTAAACTGTGGATCTCGAGTCTGAAGATTTTCAGGCTCGTAAAAGATCCTTAAGCCTGAATAAAGAGGCCTCTAAGCAAAATTTACCAACATCAATGTCCTATTGATACCTTAGTTGCCTGTTAGATGTTTCATTGGGTCAGTGTATTAACTGCATGCCATCCATGACCTCTGCGAGCAAATAAGGTAACTAAAAATTAACTTGATCTAGTAACTCCTTAGAAAGGAGAGGCTATGGTTCAGCAATGGGCTACGCCATTATAGATAGAAAAAATAAATTGACCCTGGCCAAGTTTGAACCCGTGACCCTCAGGACAAGAGGTAAGGAACATAACCACTAGTCCACCATGGCCGAAGAAATATAAGACATATAATAACAAAATTAGAGAACAGTTTTAAATTAAAATTATTTCCTACACAAACTAGATATCCTTCTTGTTGTAGTTTTGTCAGGAGCATTATTTTGTTAATTGTTCTGTATACATGTTATTATTAATTCTCGCCTGAAAAGTTAATAAAGATAATTGTTTATCACTCACCTCATATTCTTCTAATTGTTATTTACAGAGGAGACCACACATCCTGGTTTGGGCCAAATTGAAAGGTTTTCCGTTTTGGCCTGCTAAAGTAATGCGTACAAACAAGGAGGGAATGGTGGATGTGAGATTTTTTGGAGCTCACGACAGAGCTTGGGTCCCCGTGAGGGAATGTTTCCTGTATAGTAAGACAATCCCAGCTTCGGCTCGCAACAAGAAACGCAACAATTTGGAAGCTTGTGTGCAGGTATGTTATAACTTTTTAAAAAATTTTCCAATACTGTTATTTTTGACACAGTTCCAATAATGGATCATATTATAATGATATTGTGAAAAGAAAAATTAATGTCTGAACCAGGAATCGAACCGTGGACCTCTAGTTCTCCAGACTAGTGTGCAGACATTAATTCTCTTTTTCACAATATCATTATAATATGTTATAACTTATTTCAAAGTAAAGAACCCTTCATAAATAGGTGAATTATCCTCATTGCGAGTTGACTATGGAATATTTGTATAAATTAATGGAAAGTAGTGCTATTGGGTAAAAATCAATAATATCAAAACATGAATTGAAAATTTTATCATTTCACCTCATAATATATATATATATATATATATATATATATATATATACATACATACATATGATTCAATGCCACCCACACATTTTGTGCTTCAGTTTCTATACTAAGTGGATAAATCTTAACACATTGGTGACGGGTCATGGAGATCTCCGTGTTTAAATGTCCAGCACTAGACGACTGGCCTCGGAGATTTCCGTTTTTACGTTTTGTATGTATCCCTGCCTCTTCGCTTTTGAAGGAGGCATGCAATTTTGTTTTTTCTCATTGTGAAATAAATGTTAGTTGTTTTTGTACCCCTCTCTTCTCTTTTATGAAATTTCCATCTTTACAGAAAGAGTTGTTTACAGTTTTAAGTAAGATGGCTGGTGAAATATGGAATTTTAGTGCCAGTAGTTAGGCGATTACGGGATACGTATGTAACCTGTAAATATATGTTGCAGAGGGGAAAGATTAGAAGAAATACTATTTTACGTTCTGGAGCCAAATTTATATCTGTGGCATCATGTCTACCAGGATAATTACTATAATAGTATGGCTATAACTGAAAATTTGTTCGAAAGAAAGACGAGAATTTGTGGAACAATGAGGATTAACAGAGGGCTTCCAAAATCATTTGTGGAAGCAGGAAATAAACTCAAACCAGTAGAAAGTGTATTTTGTTGTAATGGGGAATTTCAAATCCCTGCCTCTTCGCTTTTGAAGGAGGCATGCAATTTTGTTTTTTCTCATTGTGAAATAAATGTTAGTTGTTTTTGTACCCCTCTCTTCTCTTTTATGAAATTTCCATCTTTACAGAAAGAGTTGTTTACAGTTTTAAGTAAGATGGCTGGTGAAATATGGAATTTTAGTGCCAGTAGTTAGGCGATTACAGGATACGTATGTAACCTGTAAATATATGTTGCAGAGGGGAAAGATTAGAAGAAATACTATTTTACGTTCTGGAGCCAAATTTATATCTGTGGCATCATGTCTACCAGGATAATTACTATAATAGTATGGCTATAACTGAAAATTTGTTCGAAAGAAAGACGAGAATTTGTGGAACAATGAGGATTAACAGAGGGCTTCCAAAATCATTTGTGGAAGCAGGAAATAAACTCAAACCAGTAGAAAGTGTATTTTGTTGTAATGGGGAATTTCAAATCCCTGCCTCTTCGCTTTTGAAGGAGGCATGCAATTTTGTTTTTTCTCATTGTGAAATAAATGTTAGTTGTTTTTGTACCCCTCTCTTCTCTTTTATGAAATTTCCATCTTTACAGAAAGAGTTGTTTACAGTTTTAAGTAAGATGGCTGGTGAAATATGGAATTTTAGTGCCAGTAGTTAGGCGATTGCGGGATACGTATGTAACCTGTAAATATATGTTGCAGAGGGGAAAGATTAGAAGAAATACTATTTTACGTTCTGGAGCCAAATTTATATCTGTGGCATCATGTCTACCAGGATAATTACTATAATAGTATGGCTATAACTGAAAATTTGTTCGAAAGAAAGACGAGAATTTGTGGAACAATGAGGATTAACAGAGGGCTTCCAAAATCATTTGTGGAAGCAGGAAATAAACTCAAACCAGTAGAAAGTGTATTTTGTTGTAATGGGGAATTTCAAAACCCTAACAACAAAATGTCAAACAGAAGTTTTTTTCTTGAAACAGCCTCTTGTTTAGCAGTCGTGAAATTAGGAACAGATGACAGGGAAGAGGAAGAAAGACAGAGAGAAAAGGAAACTACTTCTAGAACACCACATCAAGACCCACCAGGGAGGCTGAGACATGAAGAAATGTAAATTAACACCAATTGTGACTGGAAAGAAAAAAATACCTCTCCAAACTTTGCTGCATTTGCAGTGAACGCAAGAAAAGAAACTCACTACATATGCTCTTTTGCACTGTGCCTTTACATAAAGGGGAATGTTTCCAATGCTATCACACCCTCAATTTCTACTAGAAGGTCTGGTGAGAACACTAATAAAGAATTACTTATGTATTATTGTTATTGACTGTAAATATATTGATGTAAAAACCACACTGTGCTAGCGCGGTTTAAAATTTAAAAGTTCAGCCCACTGACAAAAATGTCCGGTCTAACAGGGGTGGGTGGAATGCACAGCTGTTGGTCATCCAATGTGTTAAGAGATTTTGTTGTTATTTATTGTAACCTGAAAGTGAATATACTATAGAAGCTCAATTCCAACAGTTTCAGAAATCTGATCTTATTTTATTAAAATTTCCAATTCTTATTTTGATTTTTTTAAATAATGTTTATATTCAAGCCTCGATCATTCCATGTGCCAATAGCAAAGATCTGTTATATTTAAATCCACCTGACTGACATATTTTACTGAAGCAAGTAGTAATATACTTTTTTCCCCAGACATGGAGGACCCGGGTTTGCTCCCTTAGCCAACAGGTCTCAGTTTTAAGGCACTGAGAACTCGCTTTTCATCCCATCCTGTTAGCTACAGTCTATTATGACTGCAGTCAGGGAACACGATGAGAACATAGGATTAGGACTTGTTGGCAGAGCTGCTAAAAGAGTCGCAGTGGCATTACTCGAGATTTATTAAGGTATACATAGTTGACATCTGTACCCTTCTATATACCAATGGTCACCCCCCTAAAAGAAATAAACGTGGCAGACCAAGATAGAAATGGAAAATCACAATTATAATGGATGATAGGAATTTGGAAGAAGAAGATTGGAATGATAGAAATAAATGGAAACTGAAGATGGCAAACCTATAAATGCGGGAAAGCCGAAGAAGAAGAAAAAGAAATAATGTTGGTTATTCAGATCTAGGGAAACGAAATGTAATAAGAACAGTTAAGTCTTGTAGACTTCAATGGGCAGGACATGTGGCACAAATAGGAAAGAGGAGCACAGAACTTTCTTTAGAAAACCATCCAGTAGTTAGTCCAAGAAGTTGGAATAATATTTGCTTGTCGAGCAACTATTCGCAAGCCTTTTGGCACTATCAGGAATTGAAATATATAAGAGAAGAATTTACGCTTAGGTTGGAGGCCTTGGATAGCTCAATGGCAGAGCATTAGCATATAAAGCTAAAGGTTCTGGATTCAAATCCCAATCTAGACGTATATTTTTCTCTTCAAATAGAATAACATTAACCATGATTTTGAGAGAGGTGAATTATACAGGAAATGATTGGAAAATATTTGGTCAGAATGAGAATATAATGAAAGCTTAAGTCCACTTGGCCATGAATCTCTGAGTTCTATAGTGCCAATTATCCAGTGTAAGTGAGGTCATAGAACAAATTACGAGTTTGATGTTTTAATATTAAGTTTATAATTTCCCACCGAATAACAAATTAAATTTGAAGAGAAAATTTACGTCTAAATCAGGATTTGAACCAATGTCTCTGGTTTTGTACACCATTGCTCTTATCATCTTAAATCCTGCACTGTAGCCAAGTGGTTAAGGCAAGAAGCCTTGGTGCAGAGCTACGTGACTTGTGTTGGTTTGAGTCCCCATGGGGGAAGAAATTTTCTCATGGAATTTAGGCCAATATGGGACTGGTGCCCACCCAGCATCATGAGGCATTTGGGTAACTACAATAAGTAACGACTCCAAGTTGAGAAGACCAGATATAACAGCTGGGGACCCAACATGCTGACCACATGTTACCCCTACACTGGCTCGATGATAGTCTACCTCTGTGATTAACATATGTGGATGTGAGGCCGACAGCTGGCTGGTAGGCCAAGGGCCTTCTAGGCCTGTTGCACATGGAGTTCTTTTTTCTTATCATTTAAGCTATTAGGCCTTTGATTTATTCATAGATTTTTCTCTATACTAATACAATTCCTGTGTGCCAGAATTCCATCTGATGGGAAGGTCAGTTAAATTCATATAGAGCCTTTTTATTCAGACTTGCAGTTCTTTTATGAACCTGGACATATTCAGACTCACGACTCATGGCTTAAATTCCCTCCCAGAGAACTTGTCTCTTGGATTGTTCCACCCTAAAAAACCCTTTGATCCCGGCCAGGTTTGAACCTGCAATCCTCGAGACTAGTGGCAAGGAACATAAGCACCAGCCAGTGTGACCTGTTTTAGTAACACAGTGTGTAAATCATTATTCTTTATAAGAAAAGACAATTTTAATTTTCTTTTTGTTTCTATCAGTTGAAATAATTTTGTTGTTAATTTTGCTTAGGAAGTGGAGCAGCACACAAAGAAGTTAAGGGAGAAGTATGGTGTATTTCAACATGCACCATTCCGGACAAACTTTGAGCCAGGAAGAGATGCAGAGCAGTTACGAATGTTGCTTCCAAATTACAATCCAGATGATGATGGAGGACCAACATATTCCAAACGCAACAAAATGAGTGGAGTAGCTTCGTACACATTTCGCACATATCAACGTTCTAATAATTTGGAGAAAGAGGTATATTAATGATATTTATTATTAACATTTGTATTGATTGTTGTAATATTTGGAATTTATTATAATAATGGGCTATTGTTAGGGAAATGGTGCACTATACATGTTAGAACCGATCAAAGGTTATAAACTATATGGCCATGAGTTCTAAACTGTAAACACTATCAATTACATGACTGACTTCATTTGTGGTAGCACATGTTCCTTCTTGAATTGCAACATTTAATGACATCATTTGTTACTACTTCTTACATCCTTCATTTTTTATATGTCCACCGTTGTGGTCTCGAGGTAGCATGCTGCCTTGTCACACAGCGGGCCTGGGTACAATCCCTGATCAGGACAAGTTCCTGGGTGAGGTTTTTTTGGGGTTTTTCCTCACCTGTAAGATAAATGTCAGAAAACTTTAAGGCCCAAACGGTCCCTGAACACCATCTGGCCATCTTTATCATTAATATCATATTCACCTAATTAGCTTAAGCTTAGTTTAAGGCCTACCATCATCATCAACTCTCTATCATTGGGGCAGCATAACCCTGCCTTCCAGACACCCCAACCTCAGAAGTGGGTTACAAGTATGCCATGCCAGGAGAGAACACCAGAAATGTTGAAATGACAACCTGGGGCATTTGGGGGAAAAAAAATGCATATATATTACTGCATTTGCCCACATTCTGCAAAAGGAACCAACCCCTCAAATTGGAAATATATGAGTTAATGCTATATTATTGTTCCTCAAGTATTGCTCCATGTCCTGCAAAAAAGACCCAACTCACCACCTGTATTCTTATTCCATCTATGAACCAAGTAAAAAAACACTGACAGAATATGCCACATTTCTCTTTCCGGAGAAAGAACCAAACAACAAAAATGTGTAAATTATATTATTTGGAGTCTATTTATCTTACCTCAACATTAATAAAAAACCTAAAAATTAGAACCAAAGAACACATAAGAAATATTAAAAAATGGGGAAATAGAAAAATCTGCAGTTGCTGCTCATGTTTGGTCTGAAAAACATAATATAAATTCAGACACTAAATTATTAAAACAGTTAGAAAATACAAAAGAGCTGACTATTTGGGGAAAAAATTATATTCAGAAGAACACAAACAGAGTTATGAATTTTGATATACCGATGGAGCGTGACCTTGTTTGGAGGTTCTTTGGCGAACCACAGGATGGAGCTGACATCGACATCCAGGTTGTGCAACATAATGCAACATAAATAAAACCAGTCTGGACAAGCTGATGATAAAACAGAATTCTTTTGAAACATGTTCAAGAACAAATCAACATTAATATTGAGGTAAGATGATCAGACTAAAAATAGTATAATTAAAATAACCTCAAAATATCACTTTCTAAAATCAAATATTAATAAAAACACTGGGCAAGATGCTGAAGATGATTGATATCCAATCGAAACATGTTCAAGAACAAATCAACATTAATATTGAGGTAAGATAAACAGACTCCAAATAATATAATTAAAAGAACCTCAAAATATTACTTCCTAAAATAAAACATTAAAAATGTGTAAAATTTCAGAATTAAAAAAATGTTTAATTTACTACCTTTCTTGTAAAATAGAAGCTGTTTGGTATTCTGTTATTTGAATAATAATGTTAAATAATTATATTTGAAGAGAAAAATATATGCTCAGACTGGAGTTTGAACCCAGGACCTTTCACTTTCTATGTGAATCCTCTACCAACTGAGCTATCTGGGAAACTCCAATCTAAACGCAAATTTTTCTCTTATATACACTGTTAATTCCTGAGTGCCAAATGCTACGAAACCGTTGTTTCAATATTGCAAATGGCAGCTTCTTTATTAAGAAGACATTTTTATTGGGAATTCTACATATATTTTTCTCTTCAAATATAATTTATCCATTATTTAGATGTATGAAATGGATATAAAAAAGTTAACAAGTAAATGTTTAAGAATTAAATTAATGTTTTTATTACCTCACCTCATATCCTTTTTCTTCTAGACTGCAGTTTTGGAGCTATATCTCCATCATCAGTAACCTCTCGTCGACCGGTGTTATGTCATTTCTTGGTGGTTTTCTTCTTCCTTCTATCATTGGACCGATGAACCTCTGGATCAAATCAAAATTTGCAGGAGTTTCAAAATTTATGAGTTTATCTTTCTTGTCTTTTTAGATGTGGATTTTTTCCCAGACCGTGAGTTCTTTCTGTTTATATGTGTGTTTGATTGGGCTAGCTTTTGTATCAATTAAATGTTTTTCAGACCAAGCATGGGCTGCTACAGCTGACTTGTCCACTTACCCTTTTTGATATTTCTTGATTTGTTCAGGAATGTATCAGATCAAATACAAGGATTGTGACAAAATCTATATAGGAAAAACAAAAATAAATTTAAAAACTAGATTGAAAGAACATCTTAGAAAGTCAAAAAGGGTGAAGTGGACAAGTCAACTGTAGCAGCCCATGCTTGGTCTGAAAAATATTTAATTGATACGAAAGCTAGCCTAATCAAACACACAGATAAACAGAAAGAACTCATGGTCTGGGAAAAAAATTCACTCCCACAAATTTTGATTTGATCCAAAGGTTCATCGGTCCAATGATAGAAGGAAGAAGAAAACCACCAAGAAACGACATAACATCAGTTGACGAGAGGCTGCTGACGATGGAGATATAGCTCCGAAACTGCAGTCTAGAAGAAAAAAGATATGAGGTGAGGTAATAAAAACATTAATTTAATTCTTAAATTAAACCTCATAGTTTTTTTCCTTGTGAAAGTTAAATAAATAAGTAAATGTTTATTTTTTTGTTATTTTTTTATTGACATTTAACTAATTGCATTTTTCTCAGTTCAGTTATCTTGTGGCTTGGTTCTTTTTTGCAGAATGTGGTTCAATTAGTATAGTTTTTTATATTAGAACATGTAGGAAAAAGTTCTACTGGACTTATCTGATGTGTTTTCATCTTGTATGACATTATTTTTACTTGGCAGTACTGAGTGCAGTAAACTAGACCATAACAATATTCGTTTCATTGTAGTAGATATTGTGTTCTACACCATAGCCAAGAGGTTTTAAGCAACATGCCTTGGAACAGAGCTATGGGACATGTGCTTGTTTGATTCCAGATAGGGGAAGACATTTTCTCATAGAATTTCATTCAGCCAATATGGGTCCAGTGCCCACCCAGCATTTTGAGGAATTTGAGTAGTGGCTCCAGGTTGAGAAAACTAGCTATAACGATGGAGGACATGACAAGCTGACCACAAATTACAATTATACTGGTACTCATTTTAATTAGAGGCGTAAGGTCGGCCTCAGGGTCATTGGTGGTGCCAGAGTGTTTGCTAGTTTAATAAGTGTTATCCAATTTGAAATCAAACCATTAACCTTTAGGCTTATAGCATATTGTCTTAAGCAATTACACCGCATTCATAAAGTCTTTCCAACACTACAAGTTCTTATAAGTTGTGTAGTCTGTAGCAGATGAAGGACAAACTATCAAAGTTTGTAAAGCAATATCAGTGTATTTGAAGAGAAAATTTTATCCTTCAGTAAGAAGTGTTAAACTAATAATAATAAATAATAGTTTTAAAAAACTAAAAGAACACGCTTTATTAGAAAACTAAAAAATGAAAAATAATTTTAATATTCAATACGCTTGGGATAAAATTAAAGTGGTCAAGAAAAAAATCATCTCCACACATATAGAATAAAACTAGAGTTATTAACAAAAAAGAAAATAATTTTACCATCAAAAGCATGGGGTGCTCTATATAAATTAATATATTTGATAATAAACAGATATTGGTAAAAGTAAAGTCTCTAAGAAGAAAATGTAAAAATCATAAAAATCACCCCACGCTTTTGATGGTAAAATTATTTTCTTTTTGTTGATAACTCTAATTTTATTCTATATGTGTTGGAGATGATTTTTTTGTTGACCACTTTATTTTATCCCAAGCGTATTGGAAATTAAAATTATTTTTCATTTTTTAGTTTTCTAATAAAGCGTGTTCTTTTAGTTTTTTAAAACTATTATTTATTTTTTTTTATTTTTTAGTTTTAATATTTTACAGAATAAGATAAAAATGTAAATATCTTTAAATTCGATACTATTGTAGTATGAGCTAAAAGTAATACTCTTCTATAAAAAAAAACCCTCCCAGCCGGATTTGAACCAGCGACATATGGATTACTGAAATTATATACCACTAAGAGTTCACTGCTCTACCAACTGAGCTCTTACAACGATTGACTAAAAAGTCGACAAGTCCGCAACCTATTATACCAGTTTTCATTTTTTTGATTTTCGGATGATTCTGGCCAGGATTTTAGAAACAAAATATGAAATTATTGTATTGTCACGGGTCCTCTACACGTATACAAAGTTTCAAGTCGATCCAATGTTTCTAAGTGGGTGAAAATCGCGTTGAAAGATTCCGTTACATTGATACAAAAACACGTTTTTTTGATTTTCTGATGATTATGGCCAGGATTTTAGAAAATAAATATGAAATTATTGTATTGTCACGGGTCCTCTACAAGTATACAAAGTTTCAAGTCGATCCAATGTTTCTAAGTGGGTGAAAATCGCGTTGAAAGATTCCGTTACATTGATACAAAAACACTTTTTTTGATTTTCTGATGATTATGGCCAGGATTTTAGAAAATAAATATGAAATTATTGTATTGTCACGGGTCCTCTACAAGTATACAAAGTTTCAAGTCGATCCAATGATTTTAAGTGGGTGAAAATCGCGTTGAAAGATTCCGTTAGATAGATAGATAGATAGATAGATAGATACAGGTCAAGCTAATATAAAGCGTGTAAAAACATCAATGTCAGTGTACTTCCACATGTGAACCTCTTGTCGTCCGCAAAACATCTAAGTGATATTCAATTTCTTGCCATACAGTAGTTCTGTGTGCAAGGTTTACCTTCATTTTTTTTCACTATAATAAAACTTTATAAAATACTAGCTCTATCGAACCCAAAGGTTCATGGCCACGCAGACATATGTTCTCCACATATGCCTGTCTCAAGCTAATGATTTTCCCAATCATGCCCTGTATAATCTACTTACCTCAAATTGCACTTTCTCTTGGTTTGACATCATTATAGATTATACCTCTGCCACAAACCACACAACTCTAACTTTTATAGTTTTCATCTTATAGGAAGTTGTAATGTTGGAAAGACTTTATGGACACTGTGTATATTATAGTATGTCCGAAAAAAAAATTGCAACACATTTAAATCATAGAATTCTTGGATACTGTATTAGTATTATAGTATTTATAGTGTTAGCTACAAAAAAATTAGAAAACTGCATGGCATGATGACAGGCCTAGAAGCCCCTTGGCCTACCACCTGGATGTTGGCCTCACATCCATATGTGCCAGTCACAGAGGTGGATGATCATGAAGCCAGTATAGGGATGACATGTGATCAACAAGTCAGGCCCCCCAGCCGTTATAACTGGTTTTCTCAATCTGGATTCACTATTTATTAAAGCTACCCAAATTACTCACAATGTTCAATAGACACTGTTATCATCTCCCATTTCTTAGTTGATAAATTTAAAGTAAATCAATGTAAAAATAATATCCCATTTCTTAGTTGATAAATTTAAAGTAAATCAATGTAAAAATAATATCCCATGCTGGTTGAAAACTTCATGAGAAAATTTCTTCCCCATGAGGACTCGAATCAGTGCAAGTTCCATAGCTCTGCACCAAGGCATCATGTGTTAAATTGCTTGGCTATGATGTAACAAACTTTCAAAAGTATACATGTGATTTATACAGTGTGTACATATTTTCCTTATATTGTCCTTTTAGTCTAGTACTTGAGTTTTAAAACATATCCATAATTCTGTATACTTTCATTTCCAGGAGAAGAATAAAACTGATATGAAATCTCGAATGTCAGAAAATGACGAATCATTGGAAGGATTTAATGAGAACAGAAGCAAAATTGAGAAAATAAAAATGATGGAAGATGACAACATCGAGGAGGACAATTTGAAGAGGTTAAGTCGATCACGAAAACGTACCGCAAGTGAAAGTAGATTGTCGAGACATAGTAGTGCCAGTAGTAGTGATGGCAGCGAGGTGAGTGATGTTGTATCAGCAGTACTGGATAAAAAGGACAGTGCCAAAAGTGCATCGCTGATAGAATGGTCAAAGTTTGAAGAAATTGCTGTGACGCAACTCACAGTGACAGTGGATGGAACTATCAGTGACGAGGACAAACTGAGTGTTACTTCTGAAGACAGGAAACAGAGGGATGTAGAGGACTGTACTGACATTTTTCATCCTGTTGATAGTGCTAAGCTAATGGAAGGAGAGAGTGAAGACAAGACTGCTCTTGATACCATTTCAAAATCTTCCGAAGTTGTGAAAAAAGTTTTCACAGGACTGAGTATTGTTGATAAGCTGCAAGAGAAACTCTTGAGGTTAGAACAATCGAGTCATTCAAATGAGACTCCATCTTGTGGTAATACTGCACAAGATGGTAATGCTTCACTTATTGAAGAAAACTCAAATTTAGAAGACTGTGATGCTCAGAAAAAATTAGAAGCGAGTGCCAAGGAAAGTGAGAGTGAAATGGAATGGACAGATAGTGATAAAAAATTGGAAGAAGACTATAGGGATCAGGAAAGGGATAGGTCAGAATCTCCTGTGGTTAATAGAAGTTCTGTGAGATCTGAACCAAAATGTTACGGTAAACAATTACAACCTAAAGTTATGTTATACAACGTTGGTTTATCAAAGAGCAAAGTTTTCCAAAAGGAACAGACTTCTAGTGAAGAAATGTATTTAAATGAAAAAGTAATAGAGACAGAAGTGTCAGAAAAGGAAAATGTGGAAGAACGAGTTTGTAAACCAACTTTAGTAAGTGAAACAGCTTCTCGTTTAGAGAATTTACTTAAGGGTAGACTTGAAGGAACTGAATGCCATACGACAGATTCATCAGGTGAATCAGATTCCTCTAGTTGTCCAGACAATGAGACAAGCAGTATTAAAATGAATGAATTGGAGACTGAAAAAGATGATGATGAAAAAGATTTAGAGACAAAAAGTTCATCGAGTGAGAGTTCGAGTGAAAGTGCAGATGGTAGTATTGAAATGGATGCTTTAAAGCGAACTCCAGAACATGGTTATAGTAGAATTGATGATACGGAAACCAGTTTAAATAAAAATGAAGGTGAAAAGTCATTCGTACCAAGTAAACCTGTGAGTGATTTTAGTGTAGGAATGGATGAAGTAAATGAAAATTATAATAATGGTTCTGTTATGGATGAAGTAAATGAAAAAGAAGTAAATGAAAATTATAATAATGGTTCTGTTATGGATGAAGTAAATGAAAATTATAATAATGGTTCTGTTATGGAATTTGATCATAACCCTGGTAATGATCTTGAAGAATCAGATAAAAACATGGATGAAAAACATTGTACAACAGATGTAGACTCAGAGTCAAAGAGTAAAGAAGTCACAGCTGATGAATCTCCACCTGATAAAAATGCTGAATGTAATGATAATAATGAACCTGAATCTTTTGAAGAACCTGAAAAACAAAGCTCGACAGAAGCTTTTCTTGAGACTGAAACTGACAGGCCAGGTGCTGAAACAAACATACAAATCTCTAATACTATTCCTGAATCAGAAAAACAAAATGTTGAGCCTTTTTCTGAATCAGAGGAACAGAACTGTGATCTTGTTGTAGAATCAGAGCGTCAGACTTACAGCCCTATTTCAGAACCAGATAGGCAAAATCCTGAGCTTAATTCTGAAAGTGAAAAACAAGACTTGGAACCTGTTCCTGAATTAGAAAAGGAAACCTCTGATGCTTCTCCTAAAGTTGAAAATGAAAACTCAGAGCAGCCTTCTGAATCTGAAGAGAAAACCTCTGACATGGAAAAAGATACCGAAGAGAAAATCTCTGACACAGTAGAAGATAATGAAGAGAAAATCTCTGACACAGTAGAAGATAATGAAGAGAAAGTCTCCGACATTGAAAAAAATACAAATTTAGATGCAGATAATTTATCATCTTCAGCATGTGGTGATCATGAGGGACGCAAGGAAGGAGAAAATGAAAACAATAAAGATCCTGGAATGGAGAAGGATAAAAATGATAAAGATAAACAAGGGAATGAAGATAGTGAAAACAGTTATTAAAGAAGAGGAAAAAGATTCAAATGAAGATACAAACAAAAAGAATGATAAAGATAGTGAAGACAATACTAATCCTTCTGTCAAGAAACCTTTGTTTAAAAAAGTGTATCTTGCAAAAGCCAGTAAGCTTTTAGACAAGAAAATACAAGAATTAAATGAACTTGGTAGGACTGAAACCCATATAGGAAATGGTGTTACCATTACTCCAGCTGAACCTGCTAATGTTCTTGCAGAGAAAAAGAAAGGCTCAAGAAAATTCTGTAGACAAGGAAACTGATAAAATTGATTTGGAAAAGAAAATCAAAGAAGAACCAATCGATCCTGATGAAATGATCACAGAATCGTCTATTACTTCATCAACTCTGTCAAGTACATCTAGTTCTCAGAGTTCAGCCAAGTCATCACCAGATGGCAAACAGAATAGTGCAATAACTCAGAACAAAGGTTCAGATGTTGAAAGTAGTTTGAAGAAAGACAAAGTATTTAATAAAAAATTGATGGAAGATAAGGAAAGAACAAGTAATGACAGTCCTGCTTCGTTATCGGAGAAAGACGGTATATTTCCATCACTTTTTCTAGATCCTAGTATAACTATAACTGTGATTAATGACAAACAAGGTGAAACAGTGGATGTGCCAACAACTAATAAACGTAAAGTTTGTGGTGGTGATATTAATGTTAATGAACTTAGGGCTAGTGTGAACCTTTCCAAGGACATTAGTTTAACTGTGGTAGCTGCAGCATATAATGGTGTAGCAAAGGAACAATCCACATCACTCGACATGGAATGTGATCATGAAAGTGACCATGAAGAATCACAGAACTCTGCAAATAATGCTACCTCTTCCGCGGTGCCCATAACCGTCCAAAATGGCATGACTGGACAAAATGGCAATAAACAAAAGAAACTGAAAACTAGTGGAAATAATGAATCTCTTCAGGCTAGATCAAGAGCTAGAAAATCATTCCCAAATAGACCTCTCTTGCCAAACGTCAAAGTTAAATCACATCCTGAACTTGTTAATGGTATAGGAACGTTCAATAGCAAAAATGCGTTAATGAGACGTAATTCCAGTGGTACAAATTCAAATAGTTCAGACTCTAGGCGCAGTTCATTTGGAACTTCGCCTCATGAATTATTGATGGCAGGACAGCAGGCGGCAGGTGAATCTCATGGTGATATCAGTGGTGTTAGTGATAACAACAATAACAATAATAATAATAATAATAATAATAATCAAGGTAGTGCTATGGTTGTGTTACCTCCCACGTTAGGTAATCCACCCACCTCAACCACGAACCATATCCAAGCTCTGAGGGCAGTGAATGGTAACATCGGAGCTCCTGACATGAGGATGATGCCAGGACCTCATGGTCACCCACATCCCAGTGGATCTGGTTCTAGGATCTCTCCTGCAGGACAGGGTCCCAGTACGTCAGGATCATCGTGTATGCCGCCGCAGCTTAAACCACGACCACAAGGACCTCTGTTGTCACAACATCCTCAATCTGTACCACCAGAAGCAGGGCCTGTGTCTACAGAGCTTAACAGGCACAAACAAAAGGTATTTTACATTTTATATAAGGATGACTGTTGCAAACCATCTTTAAAATCAATTCCTAGAGAATGTAACTGTTCCTACATAATTAGTGTATGGTAAAGCATGGCAAAGAAGTTGATTTGAGATAATTGATTTGACAGTTCCAAGAGTTTCTCAAAATCTACATTTGAATATTGGTTTCAAAGTCTGCCAAGCTTGCTCAGGTGATAGCATGCCTGCTTCCTGATTAGCGGGCCCAGGTTCAATACCCAACAGGGTTGAAAATTTTAATTGTTAAATTTAATTAATTTAGATAATATGAGTTAGATATGTACGACTCACCTCATATTTGTAGCTTTTTTAAAGACTCTGAGTTTCAATGTCTTAGGCATCATTGTCAATTTGGATCAGCGACTGCCATTTCGACAGTTAGAAAGAATAGACATTAAATAAACATACACATATCCTAACACTCCTCTCTGTACATAATACAAGAACACATCATCTGTGTAAAATCATCTGCCAAAGTGGTGCATAAATTGAAAATAGACCACATTAATGCCATCTATCAGCCAAGCATTGAACCCAAAGCATGTAAAGTGCAATAGGTGGCATTAAAACACACATATTGTAATATTTAATTTTAGGAAGTTATATTTTGAGGTTATTTTAATTATATTATTTTTGGTCTGGACATCTTACCTCAATATTAATGTTGATTTGTTCTTGGACATGTTTCAAAACAATTCTGTTTTATCCTCAGCTTTCCCAGACTGGTTTTATTTATGTTGCACCATCTGGATGTCGATGTCAGCTCCATCCTGTGGTTGGCCAAAGAACCTCCAAACAAGGTCACCCTCCATCGGAATATCAAAATTCATAACTCTGTTTCTGTTCTTCTGAATATAAATTTTTCCCAAATAGTCAGCTCTTTTGTATTTTCTAACTGTTTTAATAATTTAGTGTCTGAATTTATATTATGTTTTTCAGACCAAACATGAGCAGCAACTGCAGATTTTTCAATTTCTCCATTTTTAATATTTCTTATGTGTTCTTTGGTTCTAATTTTTAGGTTTCTTTTTGTTTTCCCTATATATATCTTTTCACAACCCATGCATTCAATTTGATATTTTCCTGACTTTTTATTTTTATCAGTTTTTTCATTTTTGTTGGTTTTTATTAGTTTATTTAAACTGTAGTTATTTTTTGGTGCTAATTTAATATTAAACTTCTCAAATATATTTTGAAATTTATTATGTACCCAGGGGTGATATGTGAATTTCTTATATTTTTTCATAGGTGGTTCTTCTTTTTCAAGATTACTTCTGTTTATCATTTTTTGTTTTTTATACTTTTCTATCCTTTTATGTACCATTTTGTCATCAAACCCATTTTCTCTTGCTACTTTGATTATGTGTTTTTTCTCATGTTTGAAATCTTCTTCGTTTAAGGGTAAGTTTACCAATCTATGAGTTAAACTATTAAATGCTGCTAATTTATGTCCAATTGGATTGAACCCTGTTGATTTTATAAAATTTTCCATATGAGTTTCTTTCCTATTAAATTAGCAGCATAACAGTTTAACTCATAGATTGGTAAACTTACCCTTAAACGAAGAAGATTTCAAACATGAGAAAAAACACATAATCAAAGTAGCAAGAGAAAATGGGTTTGATGACAAAATGGTACATAAAAGGATAGAAAAGTATAAAAAACAAAAAATGATAAACAGAAGTAATCTTGAAAAAGAAGAACCACCTATGAAAAAATATAAGAAATTCACATATCACCCCTGGGTACATAATAAATTTCAAAATATATTTGAGAAGTTTAATATTAAATTAGCACCAAAAAATAACTACAGTTTAAATAAACTAATAAAAACCAACAAAAATGAAAAAACTGATAAAAATAAAAAGTCAGGAAAATATCAAATTGAATGCATGGGTTGTGAAAAGATATATATAGGGAAAACAAAAAGAAACCTAAAAATTAGAACCAAAGAACACATAAGAAATATTAAAAATGGAGAAATTGAAAAATCTGCAGTTGCTGCTCATGTTTGGTCTGAAAAACATAATATAAATTCAGACACTAAATTATTAAAACAGTTAGAAAATACAAAAGAGCTGACTATTTGGGAAAAAATTTATATTCAGAAGAACAGAAACAGAGTTATGAATTTTGATATTCCGATGGAGGGTGACCTTGTTTGGAGGTTCTTTGGCCAACCACAGGATGGAGCTGACATCGACATCCAGGTGGTGCAACATAAATAAAACCAGTCTGGGAAAGCTGAGGATAAAACAGAATTGTTTTGAAACATGTCCAAGAACAAATCAACATTAATATTGAGGTAAGATGTCCAGACCAAAAATAATATAACACATATTGTGTTCAATATCCAACAGGATTGAAAATTTTAATTGCGTAATTAAATTTAATGTTAAGTAATTATTTTAGAAATAAACATTAATGCTCGGACCAGGATTGACCCCGGATCTCTGACTCTGCATGTCAGTATGATACCTTTACACCATCTGAGCTCTGATATGTTAATTTTTCTTTCTAAAATAAAACTATGTCCAATTCTGGAAAGTGTTAATTTAAAATATAACATCAAAATTAATCTCTATATACATTGTAATTGCCACCCACTAAATGCTATGAAGCTTCTATCTTTGCAAATGGCGGCTCCTTTATTAAGAAGACATATTTGGGAATTATACATTACATTAAAATTGCCAGTACCGCTTTTCTCGATGTTTCTTTTATTAATTTCATACATCTCAATGATGGATAAATCATATTTGAGATGTATGAAATTAATAATAAAAACATCAAAATTAATATTCAAATTAATATTGAGAAGTAAACATTATGAGGTTATATCATTAATAGTGAGTGGAGAACATATTTTAATCGACTCACCTCATACATTTTCAAACTTCTCTGATACCGACAGTTTCAGACAATATATCATGTCCTTCTTCAGTCATGGCTTCCAATGATGAAATTCCGTGATTGTTGATTTCTTTAGTGACATCACCTCTTGTGCTGCCATCTTTCGTTGGGATTATAAACTTTTGTAATTACATTTTTATCCATCAGAATATCAAAATTCATAGATCGATATTTATTCTTTTGAATGAATATCATTTCCCAAATTGTCAATTTCAACGGTTTATCCAATTGTTTCAAAAGTTTCGCTTCTTTTTCAATTTCTAGTAAACATCATAAAATTGAAAAAGAAGTGAAACTTTTGAAACAATTGGATAAACCGTTGGAATTGACAATTTGGGAAATGATATTCATTCAAAAGAATAAATATCGATCTATGAATTTTGATATTCCGATGGATAAAATTTGATTACAAAGTTTATAATCCCAACGAAAGATGGCAGCACAAGAGGTGATGTCACTAAAGAAATCAACAATCACGGAATTTCATCAGTGGAAACCATGACTGTAGAAGGACATTATATTGTCTGAAACCGTCGGTATCAAAGAAGTTTGAAAATGTATGAGGTGAGCCGATTAAAATATGTTCTCCACTCACTCTTAATCAAAATTAATGTTGAATAGTTGACAATGATATTTAAATTAATGTTGGGAAGTAAACATTATGAGGTTATATCATTACTAGTGAGTGGAGAACATATTTTTAACAACTCAACAATTTCAAATTTCTTTGATACCGACGGTTTCAGACATCTTGTCCCTCTTTAGTCATGGCTTTCACTGATAAAATTCTCTGGTTGTTGATTTCTCTAAGAACATCACCTTTTGTGCTGCCATCTTTGGTTGGGATTATAAATTTTGAAATAAAATTTTTATCCACCGGAATATCGAAGTTCATAGATCGATAAACAAATTGTAACCATTTACTACATCACCCATATTGTAGAAATAGGAAAGGAATTGAAATGCTTCTCCAGGTGTCGAATACTCTAATATTGGTCCAAGAAAACAAATGTCAGTTAAATATGATTTAAATTTAAATGTTTTATACCTCACCTCATGTCCAGTCTTCTAATTACACTGATTTTGAAGCTTTGGACAGTTTCATTTTCAGTAATTTCTTGTCGACTGATGTTATGTCAATCAGAAAAACTGCTTCTTCCTCCCTCTGTTGTTGGACTAATGAACCTCCAGATCAAATTACAATCCCCGAATCATAAGAATCAGAATCCAGAATCATAAGAAAAACTTGTGAATTTCGAAATTCCTAAGGATTCTGATTTGATCCGGAGGTTCGTCGGTCCACCAACAGAGGGAGGAAGAAGCAGCTCTCCTGATCGACATAACCTCAGTCGACAAGAAATTAATGAAGATGAAGCTGCCCAAGCTTTGAAACTGGTATAATTAGAAGGATGGATATGAAGTGAGGTATAAAACATTTTAATTTAAATCTTAAATTAAACCTCATAGTGATTTTTTCCTATAAAAGTTCAGTATCAGTTAAATATTGGATATAAAAGTTAGAAGAGGGAATTGGTATAAGAAAAGGAAGAAATACCAGTACTTCCCAGAATGTTATTTCTTTATGCCATTTTTGGTCTAACATGTAAACCCTCATTTACTTAAGCCAAATAAAAAAAAAATATTGATCATGGTTTGGGCATAAAAAGTAAACCTCTGAATTTCTTCTTCTTCTTAAACTTAATCTGTAGGATTTTCATCCTGTTTATTTCCAAAATCACTCCTCAGAGGAAGACGTACTGGATATGCATTCAATGTCTATCCACCTCTGAATTTGTTTTAAATAAACATTAACAGGTTCAGTAATAAAACAAAAAAATTCAGGTCAATCAGAAAAAAATAGCAATAATTCCTATTTTGTCTCGATTAGGTTACAACACATAGCTTTAACTAGTTAGCTAAAATGCAATGCCTTGCAATCTTCTTCTTTCTATGTTTATGAATACATAAGATGTGAATGGAGAATACTGTATAACAGTGAGGTACATGTACTTTGATGGGAAACCAGATGTAATAAGAACGATTAAGTATTTTGTCATAAATGAGCAATGGAAGAGCGATCTGGAAACTTCTTTTTAGAAGAATATCAACCATTTGAGGAAGTGAAGTATACAGGGGATGATTTAAAAAGTAACTCAGGATAAGGATGTATGGAGAGCTTATGTTTGTATGGCCACGAATCTCAGGTTCAAAACTGTCAGTGAGTTAGTTATGATTACTTAAGATAGAGCAATACTCACCAATTTTCTTTTCTCTTTTTGTATGAAATTATTTTACATAGGCGAGTGACAAGTAATGTAATTTATGTAATTAGGTTAGATGAAGGCCTAGTTATAATATGCCAGCCTAGTGGCTAATACTTTTTTCAGGCAGAATAGAATATAGTATTACTTTTTAGGATTTAACACTATCAGTTATTATGAATCAAATATACTATGACGTATTATTAAACAATAAATAATTCCAAGGCGTGAAAGGCCTAGAAGGTCTTTAGCCTACCAGCCGGCTGCTGGCCTCACATCCACATGTGTCAATCACAGAGGTAGATGATCATCTAGCCAGTGTAGGGGTGACATGTGGTAAGCATGTCGAGTCCCCCAGCTGTTATAGCTGGTTTTCTCAACCTGGAATCGCTACTTATTGTAGCTACCCAAATGCCTCACAATGCTGGGTGGGCACCAGTCCCATACTGGCCGAAATACCATGAGAAAATTTCTTCCCCCATGGAGACTCGAACCAGCGCAAGTCCCATAGCTCTGCGCCAAGGCTTCCTGCCTTAACCACTCAGCTATGGCGCGGGATGAGGTATTATTTATTTGTGTAAATTTTTATCACTCACCTCATATTCTTCTTCTTCTTAAACTAGTTTCAGAACTTTCTTCTTCAGTTCCATCACAAGGGTCGCGAAATCACTGATGATGGAACTGAAGAAGAAAGTTCCCAAACTAGTTTAAGAAGAACGAGAATATGAGGTGAGTGATAAAAATTTACATAATAGATTATAGTGTTTTATTATTTTTCTTTTATTTTTGCATGATCTGTTCCATGCTGTAACCGAGTGTTTAAGGCATCATGGTTCTAGTCTTCAGGGGGGAAGACATTTTATTGTGGAATTTTGGTCAATGTGGAATTGTTACCCACCCAGCATAATGAGGAATTTGGATAGCTACAATAAGTAGTAGCTCCATACTGAGAAAACCAGTTATAATGGATGGGGGACTCAACATGCTGACCACATGTCACCCCTGTATTGGTTAGATGATCATTAACCTCTATAAATGATTCAAGTTAATTTGAACCCAGCAGCTGGCTGTTTTCTCAAGGGGTTTCTAGACCTGTGACCCAGTGGAACATGATCTGCATTTTTTATTGTATTATATCTTTAGTTTAATTGTTCAACATGTCCAATCTTACTATATAAAAATTACGTGTCACATTGTTTGTCTGCGATGGAATCCTAAACTACTGAACCGATTTAAATAAAATTTTGCACACTGTGTGCTTTTTGATCCAACTTGAGACCTACGGTTGTTTATAACTAAATTTATAGTCACATTATTTTTTATTGCAAATTATTTGTTTATTGTTTAACAAAGAGTTATAATTATCTGTGAGTTCCATACGATTCTAACAGATGACGGTGTAAGGTAATTGGTTTATTATTTAACCAGGTGGCTGTGCTTTTTGTTGCAACTGCGAATTCCAATTGTATTACAAATATTGATTATTTCATAATTTAAGTGTGTTCAGTGTTTATTTTATTTTCAATATATTGATAATATTAATTTCGTGTGTAAGTATTAGTTTTAAATAATCTGGCTGAAAGACAGCAACTTAATTTAAATTTAACTGGACCGAGAAGGGACATTGAACAATATGGCGAATCAGTTCTAGAGACCATGGATGATAAGATATCAAGTGAATTTCCGCAAATTGGTATAGGCCTATGTGACATAAATCTTACATTTAAGAAGAATGTCAATTTAAAAACATATGAAGGTCCTAAGGAATGGAATAACAGAACTGTAAGTAAGTCTGTTATAATAATATGCGTAATATTACAGAAACAATCTCCAGGCCTCAATTAAATGAAAACAAGATGACTATAATATATCACAAGATATTACTATACAGTTATTTAACCAGGTGGCTGTGCTTTTTGTTGGAACCGCGAATTTCAATTGAATTACAAATATTGATTATTTCATAATTTAAGTGTGTTTGTGTTTATTTTATATTCAATATATTGATAATATTATTAATTTTGTGTGTAAGTATTAGTTTTAAGTAATCTGGCTGAAAGACAACAACTTAATTTAAATTTAACTGGACCGAGAAGGGACATTGAACAATATGGTGAATCAGTTCTAGAGACCATGAATGATAAGATATCAAGTGAATTTCCACAAATTGGTATAGGCCTATGTGACATAAATCTTACATTTAAGAAGAATGTCAATTTAAAAACATATGAAGGTCCTAAGGAATGGAATAACAGAACAGGAAGTAAGTCTGTTAGTTATAATAATATGCGTAATATTACAGAAACAATCTCCATGTCTCAATTAAATGAAAAACAAGATGACTATTATATATCACAAGATCATATTACTATACAGAGACTTCTTGATGATGATGAGAATCCAAACTGCCAACAAGTTCGTAGAAAAAAACGAAAGTATAATGAAATCAGCAAGCCTTCTCAAAATATTCCATCAATAAATGTATATAGTCCTTATGATACACTTATGGATGATACTGAGAATGCAGACAACATAAATTCATCTCAACCAACAAAACCACTTCCACATAAACCACCACCCATATTTATACTGGGTGTAGTTAATGTACCAGAATTAAAAATTGTGTAAAACAAAAACTTTCTGATTTAGATTTCTCACTTAGTTTACTACAACATAATTTAACGTATACTTTAGCCACAGCAACGCGTGGCCAGGACTTATATATATATATAACAAAGTCGGATTAGTTACACTATTTATAACTCAAGAACGGCTGGACCGATTTTTTGGATCTTTGATTTGTTGGATTTGTTTCCGCCCCAAATAGCAGATAACTATTAAAACATCGGAAAAATTAACGTAAAAATATTTAAAGGCGATACGACGTTTGCCAGGCCAGCTATGTTTAATAAAATGTGTCTGTGTTATTCTTCTTTGTTTCTGTTAGACATGTTTCAAAGCTCATTTATGTCTAACAGAAACAACAATATGAGGAAAAACACAAACAACATTTTAAATTATTTAAAACCTGATAATGTTACTTCCTATTGTATTTTCAAAAAAAAGTCTGTTTATTTTAAACCCATAAAACTCAAGAATTTTGGAGGTCTGCTTTTTTGCCAGACTCATTGATCATTATTCAATTTAAAAACTAACTAATATTACTCTTCCTAACCTTATATTACTTGTATAATATTAGTCACATTTAGTTAGGGATAAAAGAATGAAGCTTCTAGTAAATTATCAAATTTTTATTCTATAGTTTCATATAATCCCTGCTTCATTAGAAATTTAAAAAAAATACTTTGATGTTATATTTAGTTTAACATGTTCCGATCCTGGATAGATTAAAAAATAATAATTTACAATAGGAAGTAATATTATGGGATTCTTCTTAACCCTTAATTACTCGCGCAGGGTAATTTTTTTCTGTTAGGTTGAAAGACGCTACTACTTAGTGACAATTACATTTATGAGATTCCCTGGAACTCACCTATTCTCAAATGGACTCATCCAGCACGTGTTTCAGTTGTATTTAGTTTTTGGAATAGCTAATGACGTAATTGATGAATTTTATGTCATTGTTGCTGCCTGCGGAAAATTTTTACCCCACGTGCGCCTGGCATCTGTAGAGAGTTATTTTCTATTCTCTGCTTACTATTTGAAGTCTAAGAGTACGAGGGCGGATCGGAAAGTAACGCACAATATTTTTTTTTAAAAAGTTTAATAGTAAAAAAAAAGGAAAAAAAATCACAAATGAACTTACATCTTTTACCTACTTTTCGACATAGTCACCAACTTTCTCAACACATTTTTCCCATCGTGTTACCAATTTCAATATGCCCTGTTCATAGAAGTCCGTTTGGTTGGAGTGTAGCCATCTGCGCACTGCTGATTTCACTTCCACATCTGTCTCAAAGCGTTTGCCGGCCAGGAATTTCTTCATGGGACCAAACAGATGAAAGTGCGATGGTGCAAGATCCGGACTGTATGGTGGATGCTGGAGCACCTCCCAACCAAATTCGGCGATTTTCTGACGAACGACAGCAGCAACATGGCGGCGAGCATTGTCATGAAGAAGTTTAACGTTAATGTTGTGACGTTTGTCACGAATGGCATGACGCAACTTCACCAAAGTTTTAATGTAGGCCGCAGCATACACAGTGGTCCCGTGTTCAGCAAAGTCCACCAATAAAACACCATGCATATCCCAGAACACTGTCACAAGCACTTTCCTGGCAGATTGAGTCACTTTGAATTTTTTCTTTACTGGGGAACCAGCATGTTTCCACTCCATTGATGCCTGCTTTGTTTCGGGCGTGTAGTGGTACGCCCACGACTCATCACCTGTGACGATTCCTTCCAGAAAGTCATGTCCTTGTGCAGTGTACACCGCGTTAAGTGGTCCAAGCTTGCCATCATTCGCTGGCCCTTGTGGTCGTCTGTCAGGTTCTTAGGCACCCAGCGAGCACTAACTTTACGAAATTTCAAATTTTCATGAACAATATCGTACACCGCACCATAGGAAATGTTGAACTTCTGCGATAAGGCTCGCAATTGCACATGCCGGTCGTTCAGAATTGCCGCCTCAATGCCTCTGACATTCTGCGGGATTGCTGCTGTTGTCAGCCGGCCGGAGCGTGGCGAATCACTAAGGTTCACATGTCCCTCTTGGAAGAATGTGCACCACCTGGAGACATTGCTACGGTCCATACAATCATCCCCATACATGCCACGCATGTCCCTGTGAATTTCACTGGGTTTATGCCCTTTGGCCCACAAAAATCGAACAACACTTCTCTGTTCCTCAAGGTGGACGACTGTAGCATGCGCGCCATCTTTGTTGCATAGTTCAAGCTTCTCTCGCAAGAGGTGCACCTGAGAAAAAAATACCATCTGTAGTAAAAACTTCAATATATATCTTTGTGAAATTTCAACATTCTAGCTGCAATACCAAGGCAGAAAAAAATTATTGTGCGTTACTTTCCGATCCGCCCTTGTAAATATGAGTAGAAAGAGGAAAATATTGACAGAAGATGAAATTATAGAACTGTTGGAAGAATCAGATGATGAAATTGTTGGCAGAATTTCTTCATCAGACGAAGACTGTGTAGAAGACAGTGATCATGATTCTAACTCTATACAGAGTGCTGAAAGTGATCAGGATGATATTATATCAGAAGATGAAGATGTCCAATCGCTGGCCACTGCCTATTTTTTACTTCTTGTTGAATGTTGGTGGCATCAATTCACATATAATTATACAAGAAAATGTGGGAAGAAAGATTGCTCGCCGTGACTTCCTAAGACCTTGGTTGGAGTCTACTGGACAGCTATCTGAAGAAAAGGGCAACAATAAACCTCTTCAGGCGAAAATTAGACATCTCACAGGACCTGTGGAGGAAGCTGAACCACTGATCATCAGAAAAGTAGGGATGTGTTACTTCTGTCCCAGGGCCAAAGACCGGAAGACAAGAAAGTGTTGCGCCAATTGCGGCAAGCCGATCTGCAAAGATCATGTAGTGGAGTCCTATCCAGACTGCTTTTCTGTTGAGTGAGGTGTGTATATATGTTACTATTTTTTAAAAAATAATTAAACTTTGTAATAATATGATACAGTGTTATTAACTGTGATAAAGACTTGAAGGCAAAAAAAATACCCCATGCGAGTCCTCATGTAGGTTATGTATGCACGAGTAATTATGGGATTATGGGTTAATAAATAAGGTGATTCTGGTACATCTTACCTCATAAATATTTTTTTCTGTTTTGTTTGAATTATCAATGACTGTTTTTAGGCACTTTTCCAAGAATTGAGTTTCTTCATGGCTAAATGTTTCAGTTGATATATTTTTAGCATTGCTTCGTGTTAAGCCCTTTCCCGTTTAATTTTTAGTGTGTTTGTTTTTAGTGGATTTTT
The DNA here is from genome assembly GCA_030220185.1 of Diploptera punctata. Taxonomy (NCBI): domain Eukaryota; kingdom Metazoa; phylum Arthropoda; class Insecta; order Blattodea; family Blaberidae; genus Diploptera; species Diploptera punctata. The sequence continues at coordinate 433,403 of JASPKZ010004545.1, forward strand.
AATATTCTTCTCTTTCCTTGACTTTATAATCAAGTTAAATGTTTGTAAAGTTTAGCATGCAAAAGATACATTTCACATATAAGTTGTTGATTATGGCATAATGTTTATTTTTCTCCAGTTTTAGTAATTTATTTTCTAAAATTTGTTGTTGTTTGGTGTATGGTTATTTTTTATGGTTTTATGAATAAACGTAGGGGCTAGTTCTAATTCCAAACATTGGTTGATAAATTTTATGTCTGCCGTCCTCTTATTTTTCTTTTTCTTTAACTTAAAATATCTTTTAATTTCTCCTTTTAATTCCATAAAGTGGTTATTGAATTCATGAATACTGGATGATGCCATCTTGTTTATCGTTATTCAATGTAAAAATCAAATTCTGTATTTTTTCCTTCCTGTGGTTTAAATAGTTGAATTTATTAATAAATTACAGTAAATAACATTGTTAGATTGTTATTAATAAATGGGATATATTAATTAGATCAATATAAATTAATGATCAACACTGCATATAGGTTACTTAAGTTTTAGAAAACAATTGGCCATGAAGTATGGTATAATGAAATGATGTAAGAGTTTGCTGAGTCATAGATGTCGAAAAGTCTAAACTTAGATCAATCGGGGGGAATACGAATTCTTGAGCATGGCAGGCTGCGTTGTTACTTAAATTGGCAAAAGAGTCATAAATGTAGACGTTCTAATCTTAGATCTGTCAGAAGGACTTAAGTTGTAGGGAGTAGCAGATGCTGAAAATGGATCCTCAAGAGAAGCAGCAACTAGCTAATGTAGGTTTATAAACACTTTATATATATAATTTTTGATTATGTAATATTATTAAAAAATAATTTTGTTAGCGTATAGAAGACGTGATTTTTCTGTATTACTATGTAGCCTATTAGTGAATTCTGAAGAAAGGAAACTATTGAGAGAACATCATGAGCATATTTTTAAAAAAAATCTTTACATGTCTTCATCGATCTTACCTAGTAGGCACTGAATATAATCTTGATAAAGTTTATCTTTATATATATATATATATATATATATATATATATATATATATATATATAAAATTCTTCTGTATATGTGTTTGTCATTGAACTCCTCCTAAACGACTGGACCGATTTTGATGTAATTTTTTGTGTGTGTCTGATTGGATCCCTTGATGGTTTAGATTCACAATTGGACACTAAAACTATTAGATGTAGGAGTTCACCTGAAGTGAAAATTTAAAAATCACTCTAGCGGTCACATTTTTCGATGTTTCACAACGAAACTCAGAATATCATATTAAAATAAACCAAGGTAGGTATTATTAAAAAGTGACTGAAATCTGACAATTAGAAATGGAGATTTACTTGAAATCTGAAATTAAAAAAAGTGCTTATATGACTGGACCAATTTTGATGAAATTTGATGTGTGTGTTTGAGTTGGTCCCTGGATGGTTTAGATTCACAATTGGACCCAGTAGGTGGCACTGTGATCATGTTTTTTTTTAATGTCAAATGTATAGTCATCTTCATTACCGACATATTTCATGCAACAACAATGTGACGTCATAATGCACACTTCTTGAGCTACAATGGATGGCAATGAGGAGTTTTCTTGCAAACTTATTAATTGTGAATTTTATGGTAAAAAAGTAACTTATATTTTTATCGTCCAGCCATGATACAAGAATTGAATGTTTGGGCAGGACGTCTGCAGGTCTGCTAGTATTACATATACAATTACATTATGCTCTAGTGGCCATCTTTTTTTTCCCAAAATGCAGGAAGTTAACTAACTCACTGGCACTATCAAACGTGTAGGTTCATGGCTGCATTGACATAAGCTCTCCATACATTCCTATCTAGAGTCAATGTTATCCAATCATCCTCTGTATAATCTACTTATTTCAAATCATGGTTAATGCTATTTTCCCTTCTCATCTTGACCTATCTACTTAATGCTTTCCCTCTGTTTTCCTACAAGAAGTTTCCATGACACTCTATCATTCCTCATTCATGCTACATGTTCTGCCCATTGCATTCTATTATATTTTTTTATTATATTTATTTTATTTATAATTTTTATATATTTTATATTATATTATTATATTTTTATTATGAGACTTGAAAGCAACTGTAAATTTTTTGCCCAATGAGATGTGATATATTTGCCGTACAGCAGGCTATACAATGTGGAACCATAAAAGAAATGAGGAAATTATGGATGAGTTGGATGTAGAACACATTCTCCATCATATACAAAACTACCTGAACAACTGGAAAGCCCATCTTCAATGAATGCCATATCACAGAATTCCAAAAGCTATGCTTCGTTACTAACCCCAAGGCAAAAGATTGCTGGGACGTTGAAAAAAGTGCTGGATGGAAAATTCTTCTTTGAGACCATAACAGGCCACATGACCTAATGATGATGATATTTTTATTATATTTTATATTACATTGCATTCTATTCTATTCTATATATATATATACACACAGTATTCTATTTGCATTCTATGCCACTCTTTCAATTAATTTAATTAAATTCAATATGCTACAATATATTATTAAGGTCCACTGTTGTGGTCTCGAGGTAGCATGCTGCCTTGTCATGCAGCCGGCCCGGATTTGATTCCTGGCCAGGGCAGGCTCCTGAGTGAGTTTTTTTTTTTTTTTCCTCACCTGTAAGACAAATGTCAGGAAGCTTGAGGCCCAATGGTCCCTGAAAACCATCCGGCCATCATCATCATCCTTATCATTGTCATCGTCATCCTTCAGCGGTGTGGAAAGCAATGGGAAGCTACCACACCTGTGAATCCCTAGTAAAGCTGCAAAACATAGCATGAAAATGCTATGATTGCAGTGAAAGACCTGCCCTCGGGGAGAATTACTATGGGTGGATGGATGTTATTAAGCCGGGGCTAATGTCACAAGATAGGAGCCCAGACTGGTGATTACTTGCAATTGCCAGCGAAGGAGACTGACCACCACGTACTGTAGGTCATATTCTCCACTTTGAATCCAGAAATCCAGGAATAGATGAAAAGACTTTAACATATTCGCAGAAAAATTATGCCCATGTTGATAAAACTTTTCAACTCATATGTAAAACACTGTCCTCAATCTTTATACCATAATATATATACTAAGTCCACCGCTGTGGTCTCGAGGTAGCATGCTGCCTTGTCACGCAGCAGGCCGGGTTCGATCCCCAGTCGGGGCAGTTTTCATCGGGGTTTTTCCTCACCTGTAAGACAAATGTCAGGAAAACTTTAAGGCTCAAATGGTCCCCGAAATCATATGGCCATCATCATCATCCTTATCATTATCATCTTCATCCTTCACCGGTGTGGAAAGCAACGGAAAGCTACCACACCTACAATTCCCTAGTAAAGCTGCAAGCATAGCATGAAAATGCTATGACTGCAGTGAAGGACCTGCCTTTGGGTAGAATTACTATGGATGGATGGATATATACTAATGATACCATGGTTATCCTAATATCGATCAAATTTCTAAAGGAGGCAGTAATGATTGTTATACAGGTTTATGTCACTTTCCTTTTCTTTAAAAACGTTTAAATTCCAGAATAGTTTTAATTTTAATGTTTTGATGTTGTAATTGTCCCTGGTGGCATTAGAAAAAACAAAATTTGTAATTGTTGTTTGTTTTTACTAGCTGTGTGACTTCTTGAGCTCAACAATAGAAGATATGCTAAGAGATTTATCAACTATTGGTAATACTGAAGCAACTATCAAGAGCTTACAGTTGGAGTTGGAAAAAATTCAATGGCGACACAGTCAAGAGCTTGCAGAAATGAAGCACAATACAGGTAATTACATCAATTTTAAAGTCTTATCGAGTTTATCATAAGTAATGCCACGAGTGATTTCCAATTTATCTAGAGGGTTTGGAAATCAAGAGTGGCATTTGTTAGGACTATTTAACAAATATAATTAAGCTGTTTACTCACAAATCATTATTTAAATATAGTTTTTTTAAAAATATTTATATATTTAATGTAAACAGTGATGTTTGAAAGAAATGTTTAGTTATGTTTCATTTGTTATCCACTGCAACTTGATCATATTATTTATTGCCAAATAGGATCACAGTATTGTAAGAATGCACCCTAATGAAGAAAAAATGAAACATGTCAAACTGTATATTATAACCAACATTACTTGTTATTAATTAATTTTTTTAGGAAACAACTCAGTAAAATCTTTATTTAAAAACACAATTATTGAACACACAATTATCAAATGTGTAGTTGAAGGAATCTGTTAATTATTTGCTATATTCATCGTATTTGTTGGAGAGTCACTGCAAAATAATGCTCTGACCTTTTCAGAATATTAAAGAGGAGGAGCTTTCTTTATTTTGATAAACAGAATTCGATAAATAATGAGGTGAAACACGACTGTCATTGGTTGTAAAACAAAATTAATTGAAACATGAATGGTTATTGACACCCATTTGAGGCATGAGTTAAATAGTCACCAAAAATAGAAAGTAAAGCTATTTTCTAGTCATTCCCTGTATAATTTACCTTACTCAATCAGTGTTAGTAATATAACTTCTTCTTCTTGTTAGCCCATGTTTCCCTTAACCCGTTGGGTGGGCGTTCCGTGAATATCCGTCTCAAGAAAGCCTTCACTCGGTGGGAGTTACGGATATATCCAACGAGATATATATTATTTTTTTTCTAAGTTAATTGGCGATGCAGGAACACAAAATTTTGAAGATCTGTTCTGTATGGGTATGACATCTAGTGTGATTTTTTTCAACCCTCTTTGACCAGTCTCTTAACAGTTTCTTATTACGAGAGTTAAAATCACATATCATGTATGCGCGCAATAACGGACTAACGTATATCGGTAACTGGCCAGCTATATAACATTCATGATAAAATATTATTCACTAGACGTGTTCAGAAAAAAGAAACAGACATCATCTGTTTGCTCAACATAATATATCTTTCAACTCAGATTAGCCTTAAACCTTAATGCAAGAACGGTCTAAGTTAATGAAAAAATAATAACTCTGGTACAGTTTCTTGTAACTTCTCATTCACACGTTTAAATGAGAGGTCTGTCTTTTATCACATTAGAAAAATATTGCACAAACATTCAATTGGGGTTGCTAACTTTTACCCTCCATTCTCCAGTCTTGAAGTAACTAGTTCAAACGTCTTATTTCGCTTCTAGTTTTTTTTTTTTCACTTCATCATATTTTTTATAAGCTACCTACAATTTACTGAAAATATGAGTGTTTTCTAAAATGAAGTTATGTAGCATTCATAATACTAACAACAATAATAACCAGTGACTTCTCAACACACCAGTGTTCAATAACGCCACTGATAATATCTGATGACGTCAATAATCACTATTACTACAATAAAAACTACTAATTGTACGGATATATATTTTTACGGTATATTAAAGATCTAAAAATAAAAAAATTGCGATTATTTGTAATAACTCAAAACTGACAGTATTTAGTAACGCCACTGGTCATATGTGTCGTAAAATTGTAATATTTACACAGTGTTAAAAGAGATTGTATATTTACATTATAAACTTCGGAGTAAATTGCCAATATAAATTAATTAATTTATTTATTTATACATATATCCTAAATGCTTAGTTTATATCGATGTAAGACTTGAAACAACGCCACTGATGACAGACACCATGTAAGGCCAGAGTTAACATTTATTGCATTTAAGAGATTTGCATACTTTTTTAATATTCATTACATGTAATATAAATAATGTTTTCCAAATTACTTTTAAATTGAACACGAGAAGACACTTGTGCCGTTTTTGTACTAAAGTTGAAAAAAATAAAAATATGAAATTTCGATTAAAAAATATGACCATATGAAAGAGAATGGTTGTTTTGTATAATATTTGATGGATATGTTACAAATGTTTACTCCCTGTATTTTTTATAATATTTTAAATTAAAGGAAGAAAAGGATCCCCACAGAGCTGAAGAACTGCACTAGCTAGGTCCCCAGTTAAGGGGTTAACAGAGATTTAGGCGCTCTCCCCCTACAGGGAAGAATTTGAACCATACTAATTTAGTTACACTTGTTTTTGTATAGATGTCATTTGAGCGTTCTGCCTCATACTGACATCTAGGAAACCAAGGTAGTGCTAGGACGGGAAAATTCGGTAAATTTTGCTTAGAGGCCTTTTCATTCAGGCTTAAGGATCTTTTACAAGCCTGAAAATCTTCAGACTCGGGACCCACGGCTTTAAAGTCCCTCCCGGAGGACTTGCTCCTTGGATTTTTCCGTCCTAAAAAATCCATCGACCCCGGCCGGATTCGAACTTGCGACCCTCGGGACCAGAGGCAAGGAGCATAACCACTAGTCCACCGCAGCCAATTAGTAATAGAACTAATAATAATAATAATAATAATAATAATAATCAACTAACTCACTGACACTATTAAAACCTATAGTTTCAGGCTGCACCGACATAAGTCCTCCATACATCCATATCATAATTTATTTTTTTTCAATTTTCAATCATTCCCTACATTTATTTATCTCCCTCAGATCACAGTTAATGTTATTCTTTCACCTCATCCTTGGCTTACTTACTGAATGCTTTACCTCTGGTTTTCCTACAAGGAGTTTTCATACCCTTCTTTCATTCCCTATTAATGCCACATGTCCTGCCCATTGCAGTCTTTGAGACGTAACTGTTCTTATATTTAATTAATGTTGGGAAGTAAACATTATGAGGTATAATCATTAAAATTCATCGGAGAACAACTCACCTCATAGGATTCAATTGAATCCTATGAGGTGAGTTGTTTAAACAATATGTTCTCCGATGAATTTTAGTAACTGTTCTTATTAATCTGGCTTGCTATAAAGATCAAATAACTGATTGTTGTGTAAGTCTTCTCCATTCACCTGTCTGTTTTGGTCCAAAAATTTTCCTAAGAACTTTATTCTCAAATACTTATAAACTTTTCTCCTCCCTTAAAGTAAGAGTCCACGTTTCACATCCATATAATATAACTGGAAGAATAACAGTTTTATATATTTTCAGTTTAACATTTTTTGAGAGAAGTTGGGATGTAATACATAATATCATGCATTTTCAAAATTGAATCAATGTTTAATTCGTTGCTGCATCTCATTCCTGTTTATAATATTATTGTTACCAGGTATTTTAATTCAGCCACTTCTTCAAAATTAACCCTTATTTGTCATTAACTGTCCATTTTCATTATATAATGAATTTCTATGTATGACCAAATATTTAGTCTGTTGGCTCTTAATATTTCTCACTATCACATAATAATACTAAAACATCAGCATATACTAACAGTTCATTAATAAAATAATAATAATAATAATAACAATAATAATAATAATAAAAAACATACTATATCCACTTGTAAATGTAGAAACATTGGGGGATTGCACAACCGAAGTCTAAATCATGACCCCGGTTTTCTAATTTTTAAATGCTTCCATAACAATCATACAAAACTGAAAATCTTCTTCTTCTTCTTCCTTCCAAGTATTAGGCCAAGGCCTGTTACGATCCTATAGAAAATTTTCCCTCCAGCGTTTCATAGGACGGCCCAGTGATCTTCGTCCTCTTGGTATATAATTATAAACAGCTTTGGGGATCCGATTGTGAAGTCATTCTTTCAAGATGGTGTTTCCAATTTAGTTGGTACTGTTTAATATATTCCAAAATTTGCGTAGTCTTCAATTCTTTTAAGATATCGGTGTTCCTTTTCCGATCCCATCTGGTGTAACCCGCTGTTCTGCGCATGAATCTCATTTCACAAGCCGTTATTCTGCTTTCATGTTGTCTTTTTAGTCTCCATGCTTCATTACCATAGGTCAACACTGGTCTAGCCAAAGTGTTATATAAACGTAATGTGGTGTTTTTTTTGTACAAGGGATGGTTTCATAACTTGATTAATAATTCCTAAACTTTTATTATAACTAATAATTTTTTCAGGGATATCCTTTTCATCCCAGATAGAGAGATAATATCCAAGATATTTAAATTGATTAGATCTCTCTAAAATTTTATTCTGGAGACAGATATTACTTTGTATGGGGTCCTTCCCATGAAATGCCATACTTTTAGTTTTGTTAATTGATATTTCCATATTAAATTTGGTACCTATTTTTTGTAAATTATAAATTGATCGTTACAAATAATTTTCGGAAAGTGCCAGAAGAGCTAAATCATCTGCGAAAAGAATAGCATCGAGCTTGAGGTTCCTATTGAAGGGTATATATCCTCGTTGTGTTTTCCTCCATTCATTTATTAATTTATTCATATATATAATGAAAAGCACCGGTGAAAGTCCACATCCCTGTCTTACTCCAGTGTTGATCTTTTCCCAAGAAGATAATTTGCCATCTTGTTTAACAGAGATTTCATTATCTTTATAGATGTTGAAGATATTAGTAATATATTGTTGTGGAACGTTATCATCAGCTAAAATTTGTAGTAATATGGTTGGTTGGTATCTAATGTCGAGCACTTGATAATGAAATCATTCGCTCTCTTGCACTCCAATATTTAGCAGAAAGGCTGGTCTCTTCTACAAAAGCTGGACAACGGAGGAGATGGTTTCTTTCCATATCTTCATTTAAATTGCAAAAAGGGCATTTAGGTGAATCTGTTATGCCAATTCTGTGTAGGTGTTTATTCAAGCAGTCATGTCCCGTTGTAGTAATATATTTCTGTCTACTTTGTCAAAAGCCTTTATGAAGTCAACGAAGGCGATATGAGTTTCTATATTGAATTCCTTGTGCTTTTCTAATAGTAGTTTTAGAGTAAAGAATCCATCTGTACAAGATCTACCCTTTCTGAATCCATTCTGCTCTTCTCCAATTATATTTTCATAATTTTCCTCAATTTATTCTTAACAATATTAGCATAAATTTTATATCCAGAGTTCAACAAGCTAATTCCACGATAGTTATCTTTGATTTGGCGACTTCCTTTTTTGAAGATTGGTATTACAATGGATTTGTTCCAGCTTTGTGGTGGTTCTTGTCCTTCCCATAACTGAAAATCTATGGCTGTTTATTGCAAAAAACAAACGTCTGAATCATGACTATGATTTTATAACAATTTCTGTGGATTTTCAGGTATGAGTGTATAAATTTACACATAACATCAAAATATATTTATGTTTCAATTTGTCAAAGAAAAGTTGTGCTAATAAAATTCAATATTTATTGGATGCAGACTTGATAGTAATGGAAATGAGAGCTAGCATGGAAAGTGAACGTCAGCGAGCTGTGGCTGAAACAATACGACAGTGTGAAATAGAGAAACAGAGAGCAGTGGAAGAGACTAAGAAGAAGCAGTGGTGTACAAGCTGTGGGAAGGAGGCTCTCTTTTATTGCTGCTGGAATACATCATACTGTGATTATCCTTGCCAGGTAATGCTCATCAATATTAATTTAATGTTTCTATATATAACGAATCAAAGAATCTTTTTGTTTACATCTCACCTCATTCCCTAGTAAAGCTGCAAATTATAGTATGAAAATGCTATGATTGCAGTGAAAGACCTGCCCTTGGGCAGAATTACTATGGATGGATATGTTTCAAGGCTTAAGTACTGAAGATGGGGCTCAGAGCCTTGAAACTTATGTTCAACAAAAACAACCATAAGAGCTAAGCATACACATACCAAATATCTTAATTATTAAATTATGTATTAAATTGCAAACCTCTCCGCAATACATATGTTGAGAAGATATGTGGTACTGTTGATAGTGATTCATCTGTCAGATGGGGATGTAAACCCTGGCAGCCCTCTTGTGCTTTTTGACATTTTACACTCTTCAATTAACGTAATAATAGTAGTGTGCATGTTTGGAAAATTGCAATAAGATATGTGATGTGTTTATAGCAAAGGCATTGGCCACAGCATATGGGTTCATGTGCTCAAAACACCCAGAATAATGAAGGAGGTGGTCGTGATGGAGGGGAGGGAGTGCAACGCAAGAGTCCGCAGACACCTGCCAACTCCAATGCACATCACAAGTCTAACTCTGCTCAGCAACAACAACACCAGGTAAGAATCATCATCATGCACATTATTATTACTCGTAATTTTATGATAAAATAAATTTTATAAGACCTAGAAAAATAATTTTATTAAATTATTAAATATAATGATTAATGTATGTACTCTTTTTCCTTTCTACTACTTAAAAATATATCTGTTAAAATAAAATATGAAATTAAAAATATTTTACATCTTTTAAAGGTAATAAATAATTTAAAGGTACTGACAAAAATCATGGGAAATTATTTTGAAAACTGGAAGAATTAAAATACAAACTTTTGGACCCACTAGGACTACTGTACATAGCAAAGGTATAGCTTAATACAATATCTGTGTATTCTTTAAATACACTAACTTAAGAAATAATTGTTTTTTTTTTCAAATAATAAAATTAGCAAATACCTATTAAAGTTAAGTAAATATGGTAAATACAAAATCCTTCAGTAATATTATTTTTTCAATAATGGAAGAAATTTGTAACTTATAAATTTATCAGAGCTATAAATTATTTAAATTAAAGTTATGTCAAAAAAATTATTATATGGACTACAGAAAAATAATATGACAATTCTGATGCTATATTTTAAATTAACACTTTCCAGAATTGGAATAGTTTTTTTTTTCCTTAGAAAGAAAAATTAATTCGCGAACCCTGGATCTCTGACTTGATGCATCTGATATCATACTGATGTGTAGATTCAGAGTTTCAGTCCCGGTTCAAGGGTTAATTTTTCTTTCTAAAATAAAAAAAAATGATGGCTTTATTTAATAACCAATTTTTAATATAATATTGTATATAGGAGTATGATGTGTGGGTTCATAGCATGTTTAATGGGAATATTACTCGTGAATTGGTGACAGGAAAACCAATGGTGGTGGAATAATTTTATTTGAAATAAAACTAAATGTTGACAATTCTTACAAAAATGCATGATTCAAAAAGAGAAAGGCACTTTTTTAATTATCTTAATTTTGTAAATATATGTAAAGCTTGAGAAACTTCTTAAGTCTGAAATGTTAAATAAAAAAACTCTGACGTTATGTACATAGGGGGCCAATATGTTTATTCATAGTTTAATATGGGAAATAACATGATGAGGTTCTTAATTCAATGAATGAATACACCACCCTGCAAACTTACGCTCAGACCAGGATTTGAACCCAGTTATGATTATTTTTCTATAGATATCAGCTAGTGACATTTGGTTAGCATATCACTTCAAAGAGACATTACTAGGCAACTAAGGAATTATTTTGATAGGAAAGGCACTAATTTAAGGCTTGAGATTTTTTATGAACTCAAAAAAGTTCACACTTAAATCCCTCCTGGAGAAGTCATCCCCTGAATTTTTCCATCTTAAAAATCTATCTAACCCCGGCCGGATTTGAACCCATGACCTTCGGAACTTGAGGCAAGGAACTTAACCTCTAGACCACCAAAGCTAATACACAATAGCTAGATATTAATCATAGTGGCTTCATTAGCCTTTCCCACCCAAGTAATATCTTAGATGTCTACTAGATGTCTCTTTGAGGTGATATGCTAACCATATGGCACTTGCTGACATCTGAAGGGAAATAAGCTTAACTAAATTAGTTTGGTTGTCTTGTTCAATTCCTGGTCAGACCATAGGAATTTCCATTATTCCTATGGTCATCCATGGTTTGGATTTAGGTCTTATTTCGGTTTAAGGACTCTCCTGGCTCTTCTTTACCAATGATAACCTATCATATCATCGGGGTAACATAACTCCATCTTCCAGGTGTCCCAACTTAAGAAGTGGGTTACATTTCTTCCAAACCAGGAGACAATACCAAAATATCATAAAGACAATCTGGTGGAATAGGTAAAAAAAATTAGCTTGGTTAAGTGACTTCCGCTAGGGAGCACCCTTGTCCCAACATGGGGATGTGTGAGTGTAGACTACTTCTACTGTAACATATATATAAAACCAATTCAGTTTCTCTGATATAATATGTGCTAGAGTTACTTCCTATCAATTTTGTGATTAAGATTAATCTGCTTTCTTAGTGCCATATGCTTTATATGTCAATATTAATTAAAACATTACAATAGTCATTAATAGCATGGATGATAATTGTCACATTTTAAATGAACTACGAAAGTTATTTGATAAGCTGCTGATATGAATATAATAAACACAGCGATAATAATTATGAATTCATATCATTTTTTGAAAAGAAAAAAAATTATGCCTGAACTGAGATTTATCCAAGACTTCCAGATTTGCACACTGGCACATTAACCACTTGTGCTACTCGGGCATCCCTATTAAATCTCTCTCTTATTCTCATATTATCTGCTTCCCCCATAGCGACAATTGGGTTGCTTCTTCATTAAAAAGAATTTATGATGTGTTATTAACATAACTTTTTAAAACCTGTAAAACTATGATGTTTATACATTTAGACTGATTATCTATATAATTCTTTAAAAAGATAAAAATTTTAATAGCTTTGCAGCTTAAAAAATAGTGTTAATAATCCCATCATGAAGTATTTTTCATGTAAAAGCATCCCAATTGCATTGTGAATGATGGTTCACAACTATGGAGAAGTAGGATTATACGAGAATAAGAGAGAGAAAATTTTGGGTCAGAGTAGGGATACCTGAATAGCACAAGTAGTTAATGCGCCAGTGCATAAAACTGGAGCTCTTGAGTTCAAAAATCAGTTTGGAGAAAAATGGTTCTCTTCAAAAAATAATTTAAACAACCTGAGAATATAAATTTACATATTAACCATTTGTTTAAGAGGCAATATATGAGAAAATACATATTTCCAAGAATTTTTATCTATCATGTTTAACAAAGATTTTAAATACAAGCTAGTCTTAGAATCCAAATATAAACACATCAAGGAAAAAAAAAATCCTTAATTTTATTTTCAATGTTTTGTATTTAAATTTGTCACTTATATTAAAGGATAAATTAATATTTGAAGAGATTTTTTTTTTTCAAATCCCGGTTTACTAAAAAAAAATTCTCTCTTAAAATATGAATTTGTCCTTTAATATGAGTAACAAATTTAAATAAAAACATTGAAAATATATGCTTTACTAGCTAAAAAAGTAATATTAAAAGAATAATAAAAACAGCCTTAATTTTATGTTTTCTATGAAAACTGTGAATTCCATTGTTTGAAATAGGGTGTATCCTGAGTGTTGTCACAGCTGTCGAAGAAGCAATCTAACTTCGATTACATGAAGATAGGTACCTACAAGTTGACGACTGTATCACCCTTCCCCCAAGTCCTTTTCTTTAAAATATTCAGTTTCATTGTGTTTCCAGAAGTTAATTAAAAACAACATTCAAAATTATGAATATGTTTTTCGAATAACAATTTGAATTTTTTTTTTTCCACAAATATTAATGCAAATTTGTATCAAGTTGGTCTGGTGGACTAGTGGTTAGCAAGCTTGCTTGTGATTAATTAATAGGAGTTTGGAATTTTCATGACTCACCTCATATTTGTAGATTTCTTGAAGATCAAGTTGATCATTACATCATTATCAATTCTTTCCAACTAAAGAAAATATTAAATAAGCTTGCTTCTGTTTCTGAGGTATGGCGGGTTGAAACCTAGCTGAGATTGATGAATTTTCCAGGACGTAAAAATCCTGTGCATGGCTTCCTGCAGAGAGAAGTAAAGTTGTGGGTCCTATACAGTAGATTTATGGATTGTGAAAGAACCTCAAGCCTGAAGTAAGAGTCATCTGAGCAAAATTTGTTTGCCTTTTCATGCCTAGATTTGAAATTGATGCTAATGACTTGAGATATTAAAGATGAAGTTGTGTTTAATTTTATGCCCCTCGTTGTGGAGACATTTAAAGTTGGGTTTCTCGGTGAGATATCCGAAGTTGAAGATTTGTGATATAACTTAAATCACTTTAAATCTGCCACGGCACTAATAACTCTCTTCAGGGGAATGAGGAAATGTTTCTTACACAAATAACAACACTTTATTAACAGTTGAACGATAAGTTAGTTTATTTAAAACTCTCACTTTGGTCAAGATGAATGTTGTAATTTAAAAGTTCCAAAAGATTCCGGCTTAGGTTGATATTTTTCACTTCTAGAAGATTACCATTTTATGTATTTAATGGATGACGAATGCTAACGGTCAATCCAGTAATTATTCATTATTTTCACTTAGAAACTGTTTTTCACCAAGATGGATGACTATTATATCACTATATAATCTTTCATACTTTTAACACTATTTCTTTCTACCAACATCAATAAAAAACCATTATTTCCTTATTCTTTAAGGAGCAGTCGCTGAACATGACCGACCATCTTCAAGTATTGTAGCCATCTTTTTATTTCAGTTATAACCTCTAGGTTCTGATTGGTCCAACAGAAAAGGAAGGAGTATTTTCAAGTTAACTTCTATCCAATTCGTCCAATCCCATTTATTTCTTTATAAAAATTATCAATTTGAATATTTGAAGTATTTTACATACTGCATCAGTTATAAAAACATCTAACTGTATTAACAGTTTATATTGACCAGTTATTATTTTTTTATATACTTATAAAAAAATTTGAATTCTATAAATCAATCTGATGTCCATTCTTCATATAAATAAATATAATTATAAACAAAACAAATATTATTATATGGGGATAAATATCCGGTTTTAAATTGCCCCTGATTTATTTTAATCTTAGCTACAACTAAGTGTGAGGCTAAATTAAAATAAATCACTTTCCCCAAATATCAAGTTTCTTTCTATACAAGATTCATCTGTATTAGAATCAATACAATGTAATACATCACAATTACAATAAATACATGTTACATAAAGAAATAGAAGTATTAATTTTACAAAATTTACATACAATATTTTAAATACACTTTGAACTATTTGAAGTCACCAGCTACAACTAATTAATAGGAGTCTGAAATGGTTTCAACAGTTCTTTGGAATATTTTCCAATTTCTTTTCTAGTGTCTATTTCTCTTAGCTCATATGTGGTATCATTAAAATTTTAAATATTTCATAGGGACCTTTATACAATAGGTTCATCCTATGATATTGTTTCTTTAAAGCATTGGATATGAAATATCCCTTATGAGAACTTTGTCTCCAACTTTGGGATTCCACTTCCTTTTATGTCTTTTAACCTTATTGTTGCGCTTTTCTGCGCGACATTCTAACCTTTCAATAACTCTTTTACATATTTCCTCGGATGTCTCCGGGATTTGACTTTTATCAATGATAGGTAATGGTAAATTAGCAATTAACCTGTCAGGTTGTTTACCTGTCATTAGGAATATGGGTGCTTCCCCAGTATTGACATTAATTGAATGATTCATAACATTCTCTATGACGCTGATATGTTTAAACCAGTCAGAATGTTTATGATGGGTCAAAACTCTTAAACTTGTAGTAATTTCCCTATTAACTCTCTCACAGGGATTACTTTTTGGGTGATATTTACTACAATGGTACAATTTAATTCCTATCGCAGTAAGTTTATCTTTAAACTTAGGACTTGAGAACACTGAAGCATTATCACTAAGTAGTGCATCAATAGGTCCATAATTAGGTAAATAATCTCTCACAATTTTACCTAGGCAAGCTCTGCTATTTACACTTCTTAATGGATATATTTTTACAAATTTGGAGAATACATCAGATAATACAAGAATATGCTTGTAACCAAATTGTGTAGTAGGCATTTCTCCATGAGTATCCATTACTACTAAGCTATTTACTTTGTTCCTTAATATGTTTTGTGGAACTATATCATATTTTACGTTCATACATTTGGCTTTTTGACAAGTTATGCATGAAGAAGTAAACTTTCTCAACTTTTTATCTAAATGTTTAACATAAAAAAATTCACTTATGTTGAGAGCTAATTTTTCACAACCTGCATGATTTAAGCCGACATGGAAAGTTCTAAATAGTGGAACTTCCATATTATTAGGAATTATAACTTTCCATTTTTTCACATTTCTCCCATGTAATTTGTAAAGAATGTCATCCTTTATACCGATTTTCTTATTACGATCAATTCCATTTTTGTCATCATTATTTATATCTCTCGCACTATACTTCAATCGTTGTAACTCTATATCAGATTTTTGATGCTCAACAATGTCTTTCATCAACAATGAAAATCCTTTGTCTCTATACAGTTTTACATTAAACATTACTACTTCGTGTTTAGGAGTATGTACAGTTTCAGGTATTTTCCCAACACTTTTCAATCTAGACAGGAGGTCAGCAAACACATTCTGTTCTCCTTCTATGTGTTTTATTTCAATATCATAGGAAATTATTTCCATGATCATCCTACTCAGTTTATTATTGGATAATCTACATTTACTTATAAAACTTAGTGAAATGTGGTCACTATGAACAATAACTTTGTTTTTATAAACATAAATTTCTAAATTTATTTAGAGCATAAAATATTGCTGTAAGCTCCAACTCTGAAACAGTGTAATTTCCTTCAATGATGGTAGTCGAGCGCGAAGCTGTCGACACAACATACTGTTGCCCATCATCGTCAAATTGAGTTAAAACAGCACCGAGGCCAGTTTTTACTCGCGTCTGTGTATAAATGGAATTCTCTGTCCATTTTTGGTCTCTGTAGTGAAATACTATTTGCAAATAACTTCTTAACATATTCAAAAGTAGATTGATGGTCCTCTGTCCATCTCCATTTACTATCTTTCTTCTTCAGCAGCCCTCTCAGCTTACTAACCGCTGAGGCATAGTTGATGACAAACTTCGAATAGTAATTTAAGATTCCTAAAAATCTACGAAGTTGTTTTATGTTCTTTGGTGAAGGAATTTCTAAGATTCCTTGAACCTTGTCTGGGTCAGGAGTAATCCCTTTATTAGAGATCCTGTATCCTAGGAATTGAACCTCCGACCTAACAAACACAGACTTTTCTAGGCTGACTGTCATTCCACTATTCTTTAATTGAGACAACATTAAATCAATATGAGATATATGATTCTCAAAAACATTATCAATAATAATTGCATCGTCAACATATATAGTACAATGTCTTTTAACATCATCAGATAGTACAATATCTAGGGCTCTAAGAAGCGCACTTCCGCTATTTCTTAGACCGAATGCACACCTGGTAAATTCATATACTTTTCCATTATGTATAAAAGCTGTATAGGGCCGAACTTTGGGGTCTAGTTCTATCTGCCAAAATGAAGAAGTTAAATCAATAGAAACTAATAAATCTACCTGTTTTCATATTTGCTATAGATGCTTCAATTGTCTCGGGCCTATAATTATCCCGGACAGTGAAGAATTAGTCCTACGACTGTCTAAACACAGGCGAATTTTGCCATTAGGTTTTAACACCCAGCAAATATGGTTGGCGTAAGGAGAATCAGATTTCTGTATTATTCCTTGCATTAACATGTCATCTATCATTTGATCTGCCTGCTCTCTGATGGCAATAGGGATGGGTCTACTTTTAATATTTATAGGTGGATGTTCCATCACTTTAAAGGAATATTTAAAACAGTTGCACAATCCTGGCTTTGAAGAAAAAGAACTCTTATTTTTCATTAAGATGTCATACAACATGCCTTTCTGTTCATTGTTTATGCCATGAGTGTCTTTAAACTTTTTCCTTTATCATTTCACAGATGTCTTTATCAAGTTCGTCACTCACACAATATAATAGAGGAATTTCATCATACTCAGTATTGCAAGAGACACATTCTAAATCACAACATTTACATGCGACATAATCGTCAGCACAACCATTTTCATTATTAAGGCTTTCTTCGCCCTCGACACTTTTGTCGGAAGTACAACTAACTGCAATATTATCTTGCATTTGGCATCCACGGCCATTCACCAATTCCCTCTCCTCATGAACAACAATATTCTCTATAAAAATGTGTTCTTCAGCAATGTCACTCTCCTTCTTACTTAAATTCTTGTTCTCCTCATATTCATTATCAAATGGGATGACGACTCTCACATTATCTTCATTATACAAGGAAATATTCTTACACTCAAAATTTATTATGGCATTATATTGCTCCAACAGGTCGCAGCCTATTAACATATCACAAGACAAGTATGGAGAAATTAAACATATTGCACTGAAGTAATATCCTCCGATATGTAATCTAGAAGGCACTGAAGCTTAATTGGCAGTTTCTTCTTGCCTATCGCAAGAGTACAATACACTCCACATATTCTTACAGTCATTATCGTATTCCCTTTGTTGACTAAGAAATTATAAAATTTCTGATCTATTGTTGTGTTTGAGCAGCCACTATCCGCTATGCAAGTAACATCATTGTTAAAAATATTTACTTTAATTTTGGGTGGTCGTCCTATGACATTTAATTCTTTATTAGTAACAGGCATAGTATCCTGATTCTTAGAAATATTCAAATGATTATTCAATATTATGCTATCTCGCTGTCTTGAGGTACATAACTTACTATCTCCTCTCATATTTGCTGGTACAATTTCTAAATTTTGAAACCTATCAAAGCATCTATTTTGGACCCCTAAGTTCATAACGATTGAGGTACATTGCGGAGTCTTTAATGTACCTTCTATGCGTTTAAAGCATGAGGTATCCTGTGATTTACTTCGTGGTCATTTTCATTACTAGGTATATCTTGACTTTGGTTGTGAATAGTTACAGAGTCTATTCTATTTTGCTCTGTCCTATCACTAGTTTCATTAATTTGACAATTTTGTTGTCGTTGGAAATACCCTTTATTTTCATTACCATAGGCATTCCTTCTTCTTTTACCTCTACAGGGAGAAGTCCAATACCTATTTCTATTTTCTCCTACTCTGTTAACATCCATATAATTAATTTGTCTGTCATTCCTATTTTCATTACGTTTGAACCATCCATTCTGGTTATTGTTACTATAATTATTAGTCATCCTATTTTTATTTGGGCTGTTTCTATTTTGAACAAACCTATTATTATTGTTGCCCTGTTTGAAATTTCTTTCTCTATTCTCATTATGATATTCATCACTTCTTTTAGTTACAAAATTACCTTTCTTATTATAGGGCTCTGCCCCTTCCCCAAATAAATTTCTTTTACTACATTTATCTACTTTCTCTTTTATTCTCTAGTAGAGCTAACAACTCTAACATTTCAGATACATTTTGTGGTCTGGCTACTATCAAATGATATCTAATCTCATCTGGGAAGTGATGCGATAACATAGAAATTAAAGTTCTCTCATCTATTGGAGGCTGTAACAATGATGCCATTTTTGCCTTCTCCAAGAAATAATTAAGATAACCTTGTTTACCATTGTTGGAGAATTTTCCACTAGTTAGGTCTAACCTTAGTTTGTTTTGTCTTTCTGGTCCCCAGTAATAACCTAAGAAAGCATTTTTAAATGTTTGATAAGTCATTGAATCATGGCAAGCTATCTTAAACCAAGACTCTACATTGTCTTTTTAAACTTTTTCTTATGAAGAACATTCTAAACTTGTCTTCTATTCCTTTGATTTCGAAGTATTCTTCAATTTCCCTAATGAAATCAGTAGGGCTTTGGCCTACAGTATCACCAAAATTAGGTAAGTTAATTTCCCCTAAAAGATTAGCAGGAATTTTACATACATTTTTACTACTACTACTAGAAGGAGGATCATTATTAACATTACTAGAATGTCCTGACATAACCTTAATCTCCTTTTCACTAGTTTTTGACACATATTGTTTTCAAGTTCAACAATCTTAGTTATCCATCCTTCAACTTGTTCTTTTATAATAATTACTTCATTTGATATCTTTGATTGAAGTTCTTCATTACCTAAGATAACACTTTCTTCGGAAATTTTTAGTCTATCTTCGACTTTAGTTCCTAATTCTTCGATTTATCTTGGCAACTTTGCCTTACCTCAATCAAGATATTTCTATTTGATTATGTGTGTCATCAATCTTTTCATAACATTTTTCTATCTCATTTTTACAAATATCTATTTTATTTTCACAGTCTTTAGCTACATTTACTATTCTCTGTTCCAGTTTAGAATTGTTTTGTTTGCATTCTAACCTAATGCTTTCTAACTTTTGATCTAGTTTTAAGTTATTTTCTTTAATTTCTTTACTAAGATTGGAAATATTTGTATCAATTTTATTGCTAAGGTTAGTTACATTAGCTTCTAATTTACTACTGAGAATTGAATTGTCATTCCTAATTTCTTTTAATTCATCACTGTTCTTTTCTAATTTATTTATTAATAATGCTACCCAAGGAGGTGTATCATTAGTTTCATTATTTTCATTGTTACACAAAATTAAATTTTCTTGGCCTTCACTAATTTGTTCGTTTTCAATATTAACAGTTTTACAAGTTATATTTTCATTATTGGCCATTGTTGGGTATTTTAATATTTTCTTATTTCTTAAAAGCATTAATTGTTATTATCACTAATTCACTTTTCACATATAAATTTTAACTGTACTCACTTTTGAAGATTTTTATTACTTTCCTCATTCTCGTGGTCCTTGGTTCGATTCCCATTCGAGCCCCACGTTGGGCGCCATTTGAAGTTGTGTTTAATTTTATGCCCCTCGTTGTGGAGACATTTAAAGTTGGGTTTCTCGGTGAGATATCCGAAGTTGAAGATTTGTGATATAACTTAAATCACTTTAAATCTGCCACGGCACTAATAACTCTCTTCAGGGGAATGAGGAAATGTTTCTTACACAAATAACAACACTTTATTAACAGTTGAACGATAAGTTAGTTTATTTAAAACTCTCACTTTGGTCAAGATGAATCTTGTAATTTAAAAGTTCCAAAAGATTCCGGCTTAGGTTGATATTTTTCACTTCTAGAAGATTACCATTTTATGTATTTAATGGATGACGAATGCTAACGGTCAATCCAGTAATTATTCATTATTTTCACTTAGAAACTGTTTTTCACCAAGATGGATGACTATTATATCACTATATAATCTTTCATACTTTTAACACTATTTCTTTCTACCAACATCAATAAATAAACCATTATTTCCTTATTCTTTAAGGAGCAGTCGCTGAACATGACCGACCATCTTCAAGTATTGTAGCCATCTTTTTATTTCAGTTATAACCTCTATGGTCTGATTGGTCCAACAGAAAAGGAAGGAGTATTTTCAAGTTAACTTCTATCCAATTCGTCCAATCCCATTTATTTCTTTATAAAAATTATCAATTTGAATATTTGAAGTATTTTACATACTGCATCAGTTATAAAAACATCTAACTGTATTAACAGTTTATATTGACCAGTTATTATTTTTTTTTATATACTTATAAAAAAATTTGAATTCTATAAATCAATCTGATGTCCATTCTTCATATAAATAAATATAATTATAAACAAAACAAAAACCCTTATTATTATTATATGGGGATAAATATCCGGTTTTAAAGAGCACTGTGAAATAAAATAATACCTCCTTAAATGTCCTTCAGCGAGAAGTATTAAATCAGTAATAAAAAAACATAGAAAGAAGTCCTACTGGCTTTATAAAGTAATGTTTAAATTCCCAATTAAAAAGTCTTCTTAAAAAAGAAGCCGTCATTTGTGTGCACTCGGGAATTAACAATATATAAGAGAAAAATTTGTATATTGACTTAGGCTTTTACGGCCGGAAAAAGTTGTGTATAGATTAGAGTGTTCAGTTAATTCAGTTGGTAGAGCATTGGCATAGAAGGTCAAAGGTCCTGTGTTCAAACCTCAGTCTAAGTGTATATTCTCTCTTCAAATGTAATTTGTCCTTCAGTGAGAAGTATTAAATTACTAATAATAAAACCTCCTTAAATGTTTATAAATGACCTCTCTTTATGTTTGATATTCATTCTTTTTTTGGGATTTATAAGCTTTACTGCAGTATTATGTTAGATAACTTTTTATGCCAGGAATGCAGAGCTTTTCAGGATTATCTTTCATACATTCTGGGTGTTACAAAGTTCTAAGATCATATGATGTGTACATTTTTAAAAATTATTCTATGGAATAATGAATATGATAAAATAAATAATGGTAGCTAAATTCCAATTCAGAATTTATTGACGGCTTAGGAAAACCAAGAAAAAACCTGAATCACATTGAGTGGCACTGGGGTTAAAACCCAAATATGAGTTTCAAATGCTATCTGTGCTATCTTACTCATTTCTTAGAAACTTAATATTCATAGATCTGGATTGCATTTAACTCACAAACATAGGGTTTACTGCAAGCATGTTTGCTAATAAGCTACCCATGTTAGATTGATCTTTATTATTTCTGAGAAATTATTTTAATTTATGAAAATAACTTTCAACTACAATATATTGTGGTGAATAAATATCTTGAATATGTTTGATGCTATCATACTGTATACACCATAGCGTAGTTGGTTAAGGCATTACTCTATGAGCTGGAGGGTCGGGGGTTTGAGTCCTGATGGGATTAGGAGTTTTAAACTGGGGTTGACTCATTCTCTAACAGAAATGAGTACCAGACATTTATTCCAGAAATAATGGCAGCCATCACACAAGGCTGACATCTCATTGTGATTGTCTAGAAAGGTGGGATCCTTAGTCTCCTATTACCTCAAGAACGTCCTAAGGCCTGTAGTGGGATTACTTTACATTTTACTGTAAATGTTACAAATTGTAATTTGTAAGATGTGATGTTATTTGAAAATATTTCATTACAATAAAAAAAAAGTCAAAATATTTGCTAACCAGTTTGGAACAATAAGGTATTAATCGATAACATGTCTGATTAGTATTACTTTATAAGGTAGAAATGCATCTGGAAGCACTATAATGAAACTGATTAATTGAAACTCCTTTATAAACCTGTTTTGTGGTTATGGTTTGTTATTCTTCATTTGTTTTCTTATGGCTTGTACTATTATAATTTTGGTTCATCTTTTATTTCTTTTGTTAATGTGGGAAAATTTTAACCTTGTCTAAATGTAGTCAACAGTGTTATGCAATCTTTTTATTCTGCACAAACTGTTATCATACATTATATTTTAGATTCTTGCCAAATAATTTTTAAGTGGAGTAGTGTATTAATGTTTTAAAGTTGTGAGATGTTTGGATTTCACTTTTTTTTTCAGATGTGTTGACTTTCAGGAAGATGTTTAACAATTTTGATTTTTTTTTTTTTGCTTAAGCATGGTTTTCTTTGTAATATTAATTTCTTTCAGCTGTTCTTATTTCCTTATTGTTTTTATACAGAACAATCTGTAAAATTCTTTACAGCACTTGGACCCAGTATTAGCGCTTGCCATTCTCAGTAAACTGACCTATTTCTCTAAAATTTTACAAGTTTTAGTAGTCATTTTATGTAGAACTGGAATGCTAGGAAATTGCATTGTTAAAAGTCACACTGGTTTACAATTCTTATGTATAATTAATTGAGTCGGGCATAACTTTGCAGAAATTCAATATACCGGGTGTTACATAAAAGAATATAGCAATTTTAAAGGTGTTGAATTATGATGAAATCAAATGTTTCTTACCTCTCCTCATATAAATGTTCTAAGTAGATTGCGATTTCAAGACCATAATGGTTTAGAAGATTTATATGAGGAGAGGTAAGAAACATTTGATTTTATCATTAATTAAACCTCATAGTGATTAATTCCTATAAAAGTTAAAAAAGAAGTGTTGAATTATGCTTTAACTAACTTTGACAAAAATAAAACTCATCTTAAATGAAAGAGTAACATCTCCATTTTACATTATAAGTTCATAGGTGTTCAATGTGAGCCCTGTTTGTTACATCTGTAGGCTAATTCTTCCCATACATTAATAAGCATGTCTGGATTGATGGCAGCAACAGCTTCTCGAATCCTGTAACACTTACATATGCGTCCCTACTGTTTACAATTGTTACAGGTAATCTTGTAGAGGATTTCTGGGCTGTTGGCCATGGTCTTGAGGCTTGTAGCTCCCCGATGTTTTGCCAGAGACTGTGTCTAGCATCCTCAAGGGTTGATTAGAGACTGGCAATTTTGTCAACTACCTGTCCTATTTATACATTTATCCACGATGTGTTCTCTGTGCAGTCCGTTACTTCGTAGACAACACATCACGGATAAATGTATAAATAGGGCAGGTAGTTGACAAAATTGCCAGTCTCAAATCAACCCTTGAAGATGCCAGACACAGTCTCTGGCGAAACATCGGGGAGCTACAAGCCTCAAGACCACGGCCAACAGCCCAGAAATCTTCTACAAGATCATCATAATAACTAAGGCCTACTGATTGCGCTGACTTTGCGCTTGGAATGTTGCAGCAGCAACACTCTTAGTTGTCCCACACTTTTGCCTTTACACATTGTGAATTGATTGTGCCATCGGCGGATGTTGTAGGCTATGGGGGGATCACGATTAAACTGCCTTCAAAACGCACATTGAACTGTCACAACTGATTTATAACTCTCAAACTGCAAAACACAAAATGCTTTCTGTTGAGGAGTTGCCATCTTGTTATTATTGTTGCCATAGAAACAAAACAAAAGAAAGCTAATCTGTTCACTCACACAACTAAAACAATCTTCTTTCCTGTTTCATTTCAGTCTACACACAACTTTCTATGCCTCATCTCTCAGATGAGGCATAGAAAGTTGTGTGTAGACTGAAATGAAACAGGAAAGAAGATTGTTTTAGTTGTGTGAGTGAACAGATTAGCTTTCTTTTGTTTTGTTTCTATGGCAACAATAATAACAAGATGGCAACTCCTCAACAGAAAGCATTTTGTGTTTTGCAGTTTGAGAGTTATAAATCAGTTGTGACAGTTCAATGTGCGTTTTGAAGGCAGTTTAATCGTGATCCCCCCATAGCCTACAACATCCGCCGATGGCACAATCAATTCACAATGTGTAAAGGCAAAAGTGTGGGACAACTAAGAGTGTTGCTGCTGCAACATTCCAAGCGCAAAGTCAGCGCAATCAGTAGGCCTTAGTTATTATGATGATCTTGTAGAAGATTTCTGGGCTGTTGGCCGTGGTCTTGAGGCTTGTAGCTCCCCGATGTTTCGCCAGAGACTGTGTCTGGCATCTTCAAGGGTTGATTTGTATTATTAAGGTAGAATATGTTTATCACTCACCTCATATTGTTCAATGTGAGGTGAGTGATAAACATATTCTACCTTAATGAATATACCTCATAGTGAGAATTCCTAAAATAAGTAGTGATAGTATTATTACTTGATTATTTGTAACTAGTATGTTCTTTTATGTACACACTGTATATATAATAAAAACAATTTACCTTAGTAAATCTGCCAAAAGAATCAGCAATCAATCTGGAATGCAGATGTGTCCAATTAAAACAAGGATAAAGTAAAGTAAAAAGTAAAGTAAAGTGATCCCACAACAGACCCGGAGGCCCTTGGGGTAGTAGGAGGTTAAGGCTCCCACTTTTTCTAGACAATCAGCACTTTTTATGTCAGCCGGGTTGTCAGCCCTGCATGATGGCCGCCTTTACCCCAGAACAAGCATCTGGTACTCATTTCCATTAGAGGCTGAGTCGACACCAGGGCCATATTGCCGCCAGAGGGTTTGGGTCAGTTTAAAAATCCTGACCCCAACGGGACTTGAACCCTCAACCCTCCGGCTTGTAGCTCAGTGCCTTAACCACTACGCTACGGCGTGCCCCCAATTAAAACAAGGATACCAGTAGAAATGATAAGACAAGAAACATACCCAAATTGAGCTCGACATATGTTTTGCCTTTGAACAGGGCATCACCAAGGTGATCACATTTGATGTTTTCAACCTGATGATGTTCTGTTCAAGGGTGAAACACATGTTGGGATCAATTTGGGTTATGTTTCTTGTCTTGTTTTATCACTTTTACCAGTATCTGAGGTTTTAATTGGACATATTTCAGTCCACCGCTGTGGTCTCGAGGAAGTCTTATCACACAGTGGGCGTAGGTTCGATCTCCAGTTGGGACAAATTTCCTGGGCGAGGTTTTTTTCCCTCACTTGTAAGACAAATGTCAGGAAACTTTAAGGCACAAACAGTCCCCGACATCATTTAGCAATCATAATCATCATATTCATATTCACATTAGATTAAGTTTAGGATTAAGGACTTTCCTGGTCCACCACTGTTATCATCATCATATCATCAGGGCAGCCATAACCCTGCCTTCCAGGTGCCCCAACCTCAGAAGTGGGTTACGATTATGCCAGTATTAGGAGAGAACATCAGAAATGTCGAAATGACAACCTGGGGCATTGAATAAAAAATAAAAGGAAAGATTTGCATTCCAGATTGATTGCTGGACTCTTTTAGTGGAATTACTACTATGGTAAATTGTTTTATTTTATAAATTCTTATGTATACAATACCACTTGACAAGATAATCCTGCATTGTAATGTAAACCTTTGTGGTGCCACATTAAACCATATTCTTCACTCTTCAACTAACACAAATGTTAACAGAGCTTTGTAATGTAAACATGTGCTGTGTCTTTGAAAGAGAGAGATTGACTATTGCATGCGACTGAGTTGATTCTGAGGAATGACAAGCGCTGATACCAAGCTCATTTGCTATTGACTGCCGTAGAGAATATCATGGACTGCTCTGTATATATATATTTTTTTAAATTCTGAACTATAATTTTGCTTGCATATGATCACCCAATATTTTCCAATTTTGGAGCATGTTTATATAATATAGGAATGTTTATTTTTGTTTTACAATATTTGGTCTTAAATAAGAAGTTGTCATAATTTACATACATAAGAAGTTTTTACGATAATACATTGATCAATGGGGAGGGGGGTAACCTTATTAAAAAAAAAAGATTGATTTATGCCAAAGAAACAATAGAATTTCAAAATTCATTTTTATCTCTTGCATGTTCCTAGGTAAATTAAGACCTCCCTTGAAAAGGAATAACCAACAATTTTTCATGACATTTATTTTAGTTGGAACACTAATTACAGCCAAACTCGACAGTGCTAAGATGCCACAGCATAGTTATACTTCCACCCTTAGCCAAAAGGGCATATGTCACTTTTTTATTTCTTACTACAGCAATGTTTAGTGGTCAGTCTACCTATTTACTTAGTTAAATAGTTGTATCTTGTACAACTGCGGTGGACTAGTGGTTATGCTCCTTGCCTCTGGTCCCGAGGGTCGCGGGTTCAAACCTGGCCGGGGTTGATGGGTTTTTTAGGACGGAAAAATCCAAGGAGCAAGTCCTCCGGGAGGGACTTTAAGCCGTGGGGGCCGAGTCTGAAGATTTTCAGGCTCGTAAAAAATCCTTAAGCCTGAATGGAAAGGCCTCTAAGCAAAATTTACCGAATTTTCCCGTCCTAGTACTACCTTGGTTTCCTAGATGTCAGTATGAGGCAGAATGCTGACCACGGACCACTCAAAATGACATCTATACGAAAACAAGTGTAACTAAATTAGTATGGTTCAAATTCTTCCCTGTAGGGGGAGAGCGCCTAAATCTTTGTAAAGGGAAAACATGGCTTACAAAAAAAAATCTTGTACAGAAAGTAACAAAAAACGCTAATGAATTATAACGTATATCAAAATTTTATTCAAATCCTAAGTAAAATAGCATATAATGTTTCCTAAGCTGCTTAATATTCTAACACAGACCAGCCTCATGGGATAGTAGTTATAGCTTCTGACTACAGTTCAGGAGGTCCTGGATTTGATTCCCAGTCAGACCACAGGAATTTTTTGTAAAGGGAACTATTCCTGTGGCCTCCCATGATCTGGATTTAGGTTAAGATTAAGTTTAAGGATTTTTCTGGAGCTTAATTATCATTCATCACATATCATTTCATTGGGGTAATGTAATTCCACCTTCCAGGCTCTCCAACTTAAGAAGTGGGTTACAATTCCATCATGCCAGGAAAGACTACCAGAAATGTCATTGATGACATTGGTAAAAAAAAATCTGACAAATATTACTAGTATTAAGTTGTATATATGTATGTGTTTATATCCCATTCATCACTCGTAGGGACACAGGTACTCCCTAGTGGAAGTTTCTTAACAACCTAATATAGTTATGCTTATTTACCTACAGATGTCAATGAGTGACACGTGGTTAGCACATTGGTTCATTGAAACATCTAGCAGGCATCTAAAGTATTACTTGGATGAATGAAGGTTGGTTAAATGTTACACAGAGCCCTTTTTATTTAGGCTTTTGGTTCTTTTATGAGCCTGGAAATCTTCAGACTCGAGACCCACAGTTTAAAGTCCCTCCTGGAAGACTTGTCCCTTGGAATTGAAAAGTCACTACTTGTGTTTGAAAGATATGACAACTTCTTGTGTATGTAGAATTTAATTTCTTTTGTTTTCACTTGTTTGGAAATGATAGTATATTAATATAATTCCCTTCCTTATCCTCCATTCTTGCATTTTAGCCCTGGTTTGATTCTGTACCAATGTTCAATTCTGCACCATCTACTTCAATGACATATCGAGGAGCGTACAGTAGCAAGACTGATAGTCCATCACCGACAGTGACAGAGGATGACTTTGACAATAATAGTAGTTATGAGGGATCTCAGCGAGAAGGAAGCCAGGATGTTGATCGGAAGGATATCAAACTGGGAGATCTGATAGGAATGTGTATGGAGATGCCCAAGATGCAGAAAAACGCAAACGTTGCGGAAAATGTGCTGGCTGCACCACTGTAGGCAATTGTGGACAATGTCCACCTTGTAACAGTGCACGGACACATCAAGTGTGTCGCCAGCGCAGGTGTACCAATTTGCAGATGGAAACTGTTGTCAGCCCTGCTGCCAAGAAAGTTCGAGTCAATACACAGGTTGGTGTAGCCTGCCATTGATTAATTTTGCCAGACAGTACAGTGGTGAGTGTACCTGTTTGGTATTTTGTCAAGACTTGCAGAAAAAGTTAAGACTAATCCTCGACAGCTGTGACTAAACCATTAATCCCCTAATTATTACTAAATATTTAATTGTAAAGTTTCTAATTCTTATTATTATTTTAGTAATTCAGTAATAAGTGTAATTCTGGGATGACATTTATCTAAACAAAAGACATGTAGGACTAAAACTTGAAATTATAGGTACAATACAGTTTTCACTTTTATTTGAGAGAGGCTGAAAGCAATTAGAAATACTGTATACATTTAAAATATTTTGCATTTTCAATTGTAATTCATTCCAACTTGATCTTGATCCTTATTTCTGTGAAAATAAGTTTTAACTTTAAACTAAAATATAATTAATTTAGCAAATAAATATCTAAAGTATGTAAGATACTGTAAATGTTACAAATTTCAATTTGTGAAGAAATTATACTTGAAAATCTCTTTCATTAAAAAAAAAACTTGAAATCATTTCTTAACAAAAGGATATAAGTTATTATGGGCATCTTTAATGTTTTGTGCTTAATGGGTTTCTAGGGAGCTAAATAAAAAAAAAGTTGGGGGAGCTTTCATGGGGCTCCTGAATTGAGATTTTTGTAAATTATAATTTTATTTTCATGTTTAATAAGTTCATAGAGGTCAAAATAATAAATTTTCAAGAAACATTTAAGGGGGTTTTATGCAAGGTATCATATATGGTATCTTTGGTCTCAACCAAATTTTTCCTTTTAATTGATGCTGCCATCTAAAGATAGTAATAAAAAAAGTAAAGTAATCCTAAAGGTATCGAATGATACCAACAATCATAGTGAGTTGAAGTTATTCCTGAAGTAAGAAAAAAATTAATGATACTTAAGGCTGGTGGAGGAATATATCTGGAAGCACTATAATGGAACTCAATAAATTCTTTTATTTGAGTTAATTGTTAACTTTCTTATGTGAATTTCTCAGAACAGTAATTCTGGTATAAAATTTTAAATATAATTAAGGTAGGTTAAGGTTAATGTTAGTTATTGTCATTTGTTTGCCCACATATCTATATTAAGCACTAAATCTTTATCCCATATAAACATTTCTATTTATAAGTTTAAATGCCAGCTTAAAATATATTTTTGTCATTATCATTAAATTATTAATTTTATTCATAGGTACTGTGATTTATTTATTTTTAATATATAAATTATACTATTATTGATTTGAATTTTGATATACTTGAATATTCTTTCTCATGACTCACAATGCAGAGGAATAAATGCTTAAGCTTGTTATCATTGGTTATAATTCTTTCATATAGTTGTTAATTTCTGATAAAAACTTATAACATTAAAATGTTAGACAATTCTGTTGATTTTTCAAATAATAGATATAATTTGAGCCGACCCCAGGGCCATAGTGCCGCCAGAAGGTTTTGGGTCAGTTTAAAAATCCTGATCCCGACGGGACTTGAAGGTCGAGGGTTCAAGTCCCGTTGGGATCAGGATTTTTAAACTGACCCAAAACCTTCTGGCAGCACTATGGCCCTGGGGTCGGCTCAGCCTCTAACGGAAATGAGTACCAGATGCTTGTTCTGGGGTAAAGCCGGCCGTCACACAGGCTGACAACCCGACTGACATAAGTGCCGATTGTCTAGAAAAAGTGGGAGCCTTAACCTCCTACTACCCCAAGGGCCTCCTGAGGCCTGTTGTGGGATCACTTTATATGTTTAAATAAGGATATATTATGTTTTTATCTTTAGAAAAACTACATGTTTAAGTAAGGAAATATTATGTTTTTATCTTACATATAGATAAATTTAAGCCCTGCACACAACATGTGTATAAACATTAACAAATTATACATTAATATTATAAAATTCATCCACATTACATAGAGGATTGGTAAAAAAGTGCTTTTTTAACTTTCCTCTAGAATACATTAACTAAACATTTCTTGACCATTGAATAATGTAAAATATATACCTGACAGCTTTTTTGTATTTTACTCTATTTACATTTTTATGTACAAATAAGAACAGTTTCATGTATGATATTTATACACCAATACAACAAATATTTCCTCATATATATATGTTAATATATAAAAATTACATGTCACGTTGTTTGTCCGCGATGGAATCCTAAACTACTGAACCGATTTTAATAAAATTTTGCACACTGTGTGCTGTTTGATCCAACTTAAGACTTACGGTTGTTTATAACTAAATTTATAGTCGCATTATTTTTATTGCAAATTATTTGTTTATTATTTAACAAAGAGTTATAATTATCTGTGAGTTCCATACGATTCTAATGATGACGGTGTAAGGTAATTGGTTTATTATTTAATCAGGTGGCTGTGCTTTTTGTTGC
Organism: Diploptera punctata; assembly: GCA_030220185.1. Lineage (NCBI taxonomy): Eukaryota > Metazoa > Arthropoda > Insecta > Blattodea > Blaberidae > Diploptera > Diploptera punctata. The sequence goes on from JASPKZ010004545.1 coordinate 464,703, forward strand.
AACTGCAATTTTCAATTGAATTAGAAATATTGATTATTTCATAATTTAAGTGTGTTCAGTGTTTATTTTATTTTCAATATATTAATAATAATATTAATTTCGTGTGTAAGTATTAGTTTTAAGTAATCTGGCTGAAAGACAGCAACTTAATTAAAATTTAACTGGACCGAGAAGGGACATTGAACAATATGGCGAATCAGTTCTAGAGACCATGAATGATAAGATATCAAGTGAATTTCTGCAAATTAGTATAGGCCTATGTGACGTAAATCTTACATTTAAGAAGAATGTCAATTTAAAAACATAATACACATCCAAGTTAACTGTTCACGGTCGGAGGGGAAGAGTTTTAGCGCTAGTGTCGCCGATCTACTGAATCTGTGGAAGGTATGTAGGAGAAAACTGTACATCCGATCACATATTGAAATTTTTCAACTTCAAATGTGGGGGGAGAATCTCTAAACATGTGTGAAAGATCTTAACATGGTTGTCAAATTAGTCATTTAAGCACGGAATGCTCAAGCGGTCGGATCATTTAAAATCACAGTATTTGTCGTCTCTCTATTACCAGCTTTACAATAAATCACAAGTGGCAACATGTAATGAGAAGGGCAAGGAAGGGACAGCTCATTCCTAGACATAACCCCAAAAGTAACAGAGTTGTCAAGTTAGTCATTCTACCACTGACCGCACAAAATGACAGATCATTAAAATACATAGTATTTGTCAGCTCTCTACCTGCCAATCAAACAACATGATACAGACGACAGGAAGTGGCAACATAGTAAGGATTAGAAAGAGAAAGACAGTTTGTTAGTTAACATATTTTCCGCCTGCACAAAACACTTGGATGGGTAATATGAAGGTCCTAAGGAACAGAATAACAGAACTGTAAGTAAGTTTGTTAGTTGTAATAATATGCCTAATATTACAGAAACAATCTCCATGCCTCAATTAAATGAAAAACAAGATGACTGTAATATATCACAAGATGATATTACTATACAGAGACTTCTTGATGATGATGAGAATCCAAACTGCCAACAAGTTCGTAGAAAAAAAAAAAGAGTATAATGAAATCAGCAAGCCTCCTCAAAATATTCCATCAATAAATGTATATAATCCTTATGATACACTTATGGATGATACTGAGAATGCAGACAACATAAATTCATCTCAATCAACAAAACCACTTCCACATAAACCACCACCCATATTTATACCAGGTGTAGTTAACGTACCAGAACTAAAAAACAAAAACTTTTCTGATTTAGATTTCTCACTTTCAATTTAATGTATACCGTAGCCACAGCAACGCATGGCCGGGACTTCTATATATATATATAAACAAAGTTGGATTAGTTACACTATTTATAACTCAAAAACGGCTGGACCGATTTTTAGGATCTTTGATTTGTTGGATTTGTTTCCGCCCCGAATAGCAGATAACTATTAAAACATTGGAAAAATTAACGTAAAAATATTTAAAGGCAATACGACGTTCGCTGGGCCAGCTAGTATATATATATATATATATATATATATATATATTTAAAAATTAGGTAATAATAATTTAATTCTTGCTTCTAAAAAAATAATATTTTGTCAAGGCAGGAAATGAATAGCTGGACCTGAATGCATAACTCTTCTTGTTCACTATACTTGCTGACATTTATAGGGAAACAAGTGCAACTAAATTAGTTTGGTTAACTAAGGGAAACATCCATGTCCTGAGTGGATTCAATAATTTGTTCACTATAAATGTAGCAATTATTATACAGTATTAGTTTATTCATGTAATAAAACTTTATTATCATGTATTAACATAAATCACATCATCCTTAACATTATCATCATCCTCCTCCTTCACCAGTGTGGAAAGCAACGGGAAGCTACCACACCTACAATTCCCTAGTAAAGCTGCAAGCATAGCATGAAAATGCTATGATTGCAGTGAAGGACCTGCCTTCGGGCAGAATTACTATGGATGGATGGAACATAAATCAATATATGAATATTGTTTATTTTTTATTATTTCACTCACCTCATACTTCATACTTTATGAAGTATGAGGTGAGTGAAATAATAAAAAATAAACAATAATAAAAAACCTCATAGTGTTATTTCCTATCTACATAACTCAATATATGAATATTATTGGTAGAGATGGTAGTTTTCCCCGCTCAAATAATATGAAATGTGTCGAAATACTAACAAAACCTATAATTTTATGTTTCAAACTCTCATAAAATATATTACTGTAGTTTTTTTAAATCAGATAATAATATGCAAAATCACATGTTTCTGCAGAATGAATGAAAAACACTTTTTAACGACTTCCCTATAACCTCCAATACTAGAGGTGAGAAGATGGATGTGATTTCTTGTGACACTTACTGATCACTCATGGAGAAGAAGTAATACCCAGTAGATATCTAAGTATGTTCCTTTTGGAAAGTTCAGTGCTGTTATTTTGTTGTTTATGATATGGAGAGAATTTTATTCTATCTATGAGCAACTTTTTAATATGCTAATTATTGGTATATTTGAAACTAGTTTTAGATCATCTCTCCTATTTCAGTGTTTGATATTAAATAATAATGATGATCATCATCATCATTGGCGTTATGCTCCCTTAATGACAACCATCCATTCATTTTGGTGCTAGTACTTCTTGCTAAGTCCCGCACCATAGCCAAGTGGTTTCAGGCATTGATGCCTTGGTACAGAGCTACAGGACTTGTGTGGTCCAAATCCTCATGGGAGAGGACATTTTTTCATGTAATTTTGGCCAGTATTGGACCAGTACCAACCCAGCATCATGAGAAATTTGGGTACTACAATAAATAGCAATTCCATGTATAGAAAATCATCTTTAACAGCTGAAAGACCCAACATTGTGATCACCCTAAACTCCTCTCTGTACACAATACAAGAATAGATCTTATATCCTTTACCTAAAGTGGTCTGCTGAAGTGGTCTGCAAATTGAAAATAGATCATATTAATGCCGTCTGTCTGTCCAACATAGAACCCAGATCATGTTAAGTCCAGTGCCTCTGCTGACTTTTCTCTTGTCATCTAGCTTGGCATTTAGTATCATTCTGCATACAAGGCCCAACCATTCAATACATGTAACTTTATAAAGTCTGTATCATATTTTTTTTTACTCTATGGCGCAGCAGGCCTAGAAGGCCCCTGGCCTACCAGCAAGCTGCTGGCCTCACATCTACATGTGCTAATCACAGAGGTAGACAATCATCCAGCCAGTATAGTAGTGTCATGTGTTCGGCAAATTGAGTTCCCCATGCGTTATAGCTGGTTTTCTCAAACTGGAGCCACTACTTATTGTAGCTACCCAAATTCCTCACAATGCTGGGGGACACCGGTCCCATACTGGCTAAAATTCAATGAGAAAATTTCTTCCCCCATGGAGACTCAAACCAGCACAAGTCCCGTAGCTCTGCGCCAAAGCCTCTTGCCTTAATCTCTCAGCTACAGCACGGGACAACTATATAATTATCTTGGGTAAGTTGTATATTTCCAGATTTATGATATTAAATGATACTGATACAAATATCTCCAAAAAATGTTATAAAATTGATTGGAGGGTGTAATTAACTACTTACAAAGGAAGACACAGGAATACTATTACTGTTTAAGGAATTAAGTTGTACGAGTCATAAAGTCTGTTTTATGTTTGTACTCTGCAGCAAAAGATGCAACAGATGGTGTCAAATGGACCTACTGGTGGGAAGCCAATGGGTGGACCTCCTCCTGGTTACAACCCAGCTGTTATGTCACAGCAGCCGAGGGGGATGAACGGACCAATGGGCAGAATGCCTCCTCAGTATAGTGGGTTAGTTCCTGTACCAAGGCCTGGCAACGTTCAAGTGAGTACAAATATATTTCTATTGTGTCTTGAATTGGATATAGTCAACTTCCAATTCACATCAAATAATGTGGTAAAATTGATTTAACTGGCATACTGTGCACAGTGGCATCACTAGGATCTTTATTTTGGGAGGTTGAAATGATAGTCAGATATAAATTAATGAAAATTTGTTTAATTGCTAGACGTGTCTTAAAATTTAGGGCAAAATTCATCAAATTTTAGAGGAAGAACAATAAATTTCTACTGCCTGCTGTCGTGCAGAGACCAAATTAATTTCCAGTTCAGTGGGTTGATTATGTAGCTGGCATAAAATATCTAACAAAAAAAGTAAACATTTAAATTACTTTAAATTAAACTAGTTTGTAAATATCTTTTTCTTTAAAAATTAACTTTTTTAAAAATTGTTGCTTTTAAAATACTTATATTTGTTATTATTGTAAACCTTTCATTTCAACTACTATGATATTTTATACACACAGGCAAATTGATTAGACTACATATCAGTGAGCTACATCATCTTTATATGGGAAACCAGATATAATAGAATAGTTAGTTAAGTATCATAGACTGTGATGGGCAGGACATGTGGCATGAATTAGAAATGAAAGAGGGGCATGGAAACTCCTTATAGGAAAACCAGAGGGAAACTGCCCAGTAGGGTAGGTCAAGATGAGAGAATAACATTAACTATGATTTGAGAGAAGTAGATTATACAGAGGATGATTGGAAACATTAGCAGAGGATAGGATTCTATGGAAAGCTTATGTCCACATGGCCATGAACCTGGGGTTTGATAGTGCCAGTGAGTTAGTTATAATATTTTATTAATTGCAATCAGTTTTGGTTTTATTGAAACTGTTTTATTGGTTTTTACAAAATGTGTAAAATAAAAACCAATGATAATTATATTTAAAGCTTATAAATTATTCTAGTGAACAATTTTACATGGTTTAAAATACTCGTAATCATAATTACTAAAAACATTGGTTACCTTTGACATTCCTATTAGGCAAAAAAGACTATTGCAATGTTTTTGTGTACATTTTACACTTATGTAGGGTAGGTATATAAACATTGCAATATTATATTTGAAAATAAAAATATATGCCTAGACTGGGGTTTGAACCCAGGACCTTTGACTTTCTATGTCAATGCTCTTCCATCTGAGCCACCTAGGCCTCCAATCTAAATGCGTATTTTTCTCTTACACATAGTTAATTCCCTAACCCCAAATGCTACGAGCCGTTGCTACGATTTTTGCAAATGGCGGCTTCTTTATTAAGAAGACTTTTTATTGGGAATTTAAACATTACTTATAAACCCCAGTCTAGGCATATATTTTTCTTCTCAAATATAATTTGTCCATCATTAAGGTGTTTAAAAAACTAATAATATTAACATTGCAATATTAGTTTTACAACTATAATAATAGTGTTAAAATCCTATCAAAATATTTTTTTATAGGAAGCAGCCAGGTGACATTGTGGACAAAGACTCATTGCCTCGGGTGCATGGGATTAAAGAGAGAACAATCTTCATCTGATGCGAGATTCCAGATAATGCGCTAGCATGTAGAACTAAAGATCTTAGTTTCAAATTCCAATTTGGGCAAACATTTTTCTCTTCAAATTTAAGACAAATTATGCCAATTATATTGTGAAAATACATATTTTTAAACAAAAATTCTTCAATTCTTGGAATGTTATTAATATTAACATTGAAAGAAGCACTACTGGCTTTATAAGTAATGTTTAAATTCCCAGTAAAAAGTCTTCTTAATAAAGAAGCCGCCATTTGCAAAAATCGTAGCAACGGCTCGTAGCATTTGGGATTAGGGAATTAACTATGTATAAGAGAAAAATACAACATTTAGATTGGAGGCCTAGGTAGCTCAGATGGAAGAGCATTGACATAGAGAGTCAAAGATCCTGGGTTCAAACCCCAGTCTAGGCGGCTTATTTTTCTTTTCAAATATAATGTTGGCATGTTAATATTAAATAATAATAAAAATAAAAGGAATCTGTGGCCATAATTAATATTTAATTTTAGGAAGTTATATTTTGAGGTTATTTTAATTATATTATTTTTTTTAGTCTGGACATCTTACCTCAATACTAATGTTGATTTGTTCTTGAACATGTCTGTTTTGTCGTCAGCTTTCCCAGACTGACTGGGAAAGCTGACAATAAAACAGAATTGTTTTGAAACATGTTCAAGAACAAATCAACATTAGTATTGAGGTAAGATGTCCAGACTAAAAATAATAATATAATCTGTAGCCATGTTTAAGGATGACCGCTGAACATGATTGTTTGGTATCACATCTGGATAAAGTGAAAATATTTACTTACCCCAGATGTGATCAAGAATTCATAAAAGACAGTGATCACGTGAAGCTTAACTATGATGAAGATTCAAAGAGCATTATACTATTATATTAGAAAGCCAGGAAACTACAAACCTAGCAGTTTTGTATTAGAAACAATAACATATTTATGCATTTTGCCTCATGATTAAATTTGATGGAATTACATGTTTAGTTTGGAGTTAATTTGACGAAATAAAGGGGGGCTAAGTCCTCCTCCCAAATAAGACCTAGTTTCGTCACTGACTGTGCATTACATAGTATACAATAAAATAACCGATAATTTGTTGGTTATTTATAAAAAAATTAAAGGCAAAGGAGACACTAGGATATGCGAGTAAGTTATTTTTTTATTTAGCAAAATAACTTATCAATTAATTCTTTTGTTTTGCTTTATAGCATAATTATTAATCTCTTATAAATTTAACATACTTGTTACATGGAATGACATTGTCTAAAATTGGAAATGCAGACAAAGCACGTTATTTACAGCAATGCAAATATAGCATCTTAAATTTCTAACAATCTATTCTATGCAGTAATATCAAGAAACTAAATATGTTATTTACAAAACTGAAACCATTGAAAATGGAATAAAAATATTATATAGATGGTGGTGAAATAATAATGATAATAATTGGAAACTGAAGTTCAGTATCCCAACTGGTGGGAGCCATTAAATTATTAATTAAATAGGAATAACAAAATATTTTTCTGCTTACTATTTATATGATCCAAATTTTATATATTCTTAGTTTGATCACAGATTATCTAAAAATGTATAATAATAATAATAATAATAATAATAATAGGCCATAAGGTCTTATCTTCCACTCAACCACTAAAATAAGACATACTCGCCTCGGTAGCTCAGTTGGTAGAGCACTTGGTGCAGAAAGCCAAGGGTCTCGGTCTAGGCGAAAATTTTCTCTTCAAATATAATTTATCCTTCAGTGAGAAGTGTTAAATCAATAATAGCCCTTCTGGCTTTATAAAGTAGTGTGAAATTCCCAATAAATGTCTTCTTAACTAAGAAGCCGCCATTTGCAAAGATAGAAGCTACGGTTTCAAGCATTTGGCGCGAGGGAATTACAATGTATATAGAGAAAAATTTGCGTCTAGATTGTAACTCGCCTCGGTAGCTCAGTTGGTAGAGCACTTGGCCCGGAAAGCCAAGGGTCCCGGGTTCGAGTCTCGGTCTAAGCGAAAATTTTTCTCTTCAAATATACAAAAATATGTTCATACACAGTAATAAATCTCTAACACTAATATTAAATACTATTAACATAAAAATATACTTAAAAACAAATAGAGCAATTTTAAAAGAGTAATCCCAGCATTCAATATATCCATTATTCATATGAGAGCAAACATTATGTATAAATCTATTACTATATTATGGAAACAATTTTTACTTCAAAGTCGCTTAAAATTATTTTACTCACCCTAAGAAAGTATTTTAATTTCCAACATATATCTAAAAAAAGAAATAAAATAATTAGAGATATGTAAAAAATAAATGGGCAGTCATCTTGCTATATTACAGCTGTAAGTGAACTAGAAGGAAACCAAGTTGAAATGAAGGGATTTTAAATTTCTAATATCAACCTCCAAAAATTTCCCTCTATTGATAATTTTCCTACACGTTAAAAGAATCAATATGACCATATACAATTAAAATAACTATAAATAACAATAAAGCAGTTAAAAATTGTAATAAAATACAGAATAATAACATTTCTAAACATTTGTATCGTTCAATAATATAAGAATTAAAATATTAAATTAACTGAAGAACTCCCTTGAAAAAAGGATATAACCATTCATTTATGTGAGTGGTTTTTAAGATATTAAAATGTTGCAAACATTATCATCATATGCTTCATGGATTGGACCAGTTGATCTGTTTCATCTCCATAATTTATATCTGCTCTCACCATTGCTTTTTAGGTCTTGTAATTCTTATCTTACCCTGTGGTTTGTACCTCTTAAGATTGAAATGGAATTATTCTTGGTTCTATTTGTTGCATATCAATAAATCAAGCTCCTATTATGTCCTTATCTAATTATTAAATTCATTGTTATTTATGTAATCTTCCACAACTTACTATAAGTATTTTTTTAAGAGAAAAATTATACGCTCAGACCGGGACTTGAACCTGGGACCCCTGGTTCTCTAGACCAAGTGCTCTACCAACTGAGCTACTGGAGCAAGTACTGATCTAAATGCATATCTTTCTCTATATACGTTGTAATTCCCACCCCACCAAATGCTATGAAAGCCTTTGCTTCTATCTTTGCAAATGGCGGCTTCTTTATTAACAAGACTTATATTTGGGAATTATACATTACATTACCGCTGTGGTCTCAGGGTAGCGTGCTGCCTTGTCACGCAGCGGGCCCGGGTTCGATCCCCGGTCGGGACAGTTTTTCTGGGTGAGGTTTTTATCGGGGTTTTTTCCTCACCTGTAAGACAAATGTCAGGAAAACTTTAAGGCCCAAACGGTCCCCGAAATCATATGGCCAGCGCAATCATCATCATTCATATTCATCTTAGGTTAAGCTTAGGATTAGGGACTCTCCTGGTGCACCATTATCATCATCATCACCCATCATATCATCGGGGCAACGTAACCCCACCTTCCAGGCACTCCAACCTCAGAAGTGGGTTACAAATATGCCATGCCAGGAGAGAAACCAGGAATGTCGAAAGACAAACCTGGGGCATTTGGAAAAATAAATAAAAATAAAAAAATAAATGCCAGTATGGCTTTTTTTATGTTTTTATTATTAATTTCATACATCTCAGTGATGGATAAATCATATTTGAAGAGAAAAATGATATGCTCAGACCGGGACTTGAACCTGGGACCCTTGGTTCTCTAGACCAAGTGTTCTACCAACTGAGCTACCGGAGCAAGTAACAATTTAAATACAAATCTTTCTCTATATACGTTGTAATTCCCGCCCACCAAATGCTATGAAGCCTTTGCTTTTATCTTTGCAAATGCGGCTTCTTTATTAAAAATTATTAACTTCAAATATGATTTATCCATCATTGAGATGTATGAAATGAATAATAAAAACATCGAAAGAAGCCATACTGGCATTTATAATGTAATGTATAATTCCCAAATATATGTCTTCTTAATAAGGAAGCCGCCATTTGCAAAGATAGAAGCAAAGGCTTCATAGCATTTGGTGGGCGGGAATTACAACGTATATAGAGAAAGATTTGCATTTAGATTGGTACTTGCTCCAGTAGCTCAGTTGGTAGAGCACTTGGTCTAGAGAATCAAGGATCCCAGGTTCAAGTCCCGGTCTGAGCGTATAATTTTTCTCTTCAAATATGATTTATCCATCATTGAGCTGTATGAAATTAATAATAAAAATATTGCTATAAGTAGTTGACACACTGCTGAATTCATGATTTTCATTTGATTGAGCTTGGCCATAAGATACTGTTCCATTTAAAACAAAATTCACACAAAATTGTTATAAAAATTGTTATATCCTTATTTGAGGGATGCTTTCAGTTGTTAAAAATACATGTCAATTCCATACTTAATTTGTTTAAATAGTTTAATTTATAATTAACAATATAAATGAAAAGAAAACATATATTATTTGCAAGAGTATAAATCTCCTAACAACAGTTATTTACATTATAGATATTGAAAATGAAGTTTTACAGATGGTTTTTAAAACATATTCGTAAACCATTTTCAATCCTTGCAATGTATATTATTCTGTTTCATGTTATGTCAAATTTAATTATTTTCAATACATAAATACTGTATTAACATGTACTGTACAAATAACATATTCAAGAAATGATACAAAACAAAGTGTTAAACATGTTAAGGTTACTAGGAATATTTCAAGTTAAAATACATGCCAACAAAAATTAATTATGGCATAAACTTTTGTTGCAAATGTGTAGTTAATCATTTGCATTTTTACTTGAGATAAACAGCACGCCGTAGCGTAGTGGTTAAGGCACTGAGCTACAAGCCGGTGGGTCGAGGGTTCAAGTCCCGTTGGGGTCAGGATTTTAAACTGACCCAAACCCTCTGGCGGCACTATGGCCCTGGGGTTGACTCAGCCTCTAACTGAAATGAGTACCAGACGCTTGTTCTGGGGTAAAGGCGGCCGTCACGCAGGGCTGACAACCCGGCTGACATCAAGTGCCGATTGTCTAGAAAAAGTGGGAGCCGTAACCTCCTACTACCCCAAGGGCCTCCTGAGGCCTGTTGTGGGATCACTTTACTTTACTTTTACTTGAGATAAACAAATTAAATTTGTTTCAATTAATGCTGCCAATTGACAAAATTAATGCAAATTGTATTGAACAACGATTAAAAATACATTTTTATAAGTCAAATAATTTTTTTATGTAGCCCTATAATGAAATAAGTACTGATCAAATAAACTTATTATTTATATCCTTATAATTTGTATTGTTTTCCCTTATTTGTAAAACAATTAATTGAATTTGCCATGGTTTATTTGTATGTTGACAAAAGTTGCATCTGCTCTTTTAATATTACAGTACATGGTATTGTAATGTTTAATTTCCAGGCCTTTTGTAAAATTGTAAAGTACTGAAATGAGACATAGTATGAAATAAATAAATAAATAAGTAAGGGATCTTAAAGAATAATCATCATTTGTGAATGCCTTGGCTTGACATTTCTGGTAGATTTTATTACTTTTATAAAATCAAGTAGAAATAAATATATGAAGTACAGTGAGTAGTTAGTAGGCATTTTGGTAATGCAATATGTATTGAAATGGTGCCACAGCTCATCGGATTTGGAACTTGAAGAAATGGAGAAGTTTTTTTTTTTAGTGGGGATGAGTGTAGCACTACTTTTAGGGTGAACGAATTCGCTTCGCACCGCTGTATGCTCCTTCGAAAAGCATTTCTTTCAGTTGTTGCCGTTGTCTGGAATTGAATAGTGGTTGTGCAGTAATTTTATTAAAATATATTGCCTAAGTGTAGAATTTATAGTATATTTTAAATAATAAATTTTAGTTTAATAAATCTAATTTATTTTTTAAACTGTAAATATTTTATATTTGAAGAGAAAAATTTTTGCCTAGACTGAGTCTCGAACCCGGCCAAGTGCTCTACCAACTGAGCTACCAAGGCAAGTTACAATCTAGATGCAAATTTTTCTCTTATATACGTTGTAAATATTTTATAGATTTTAAATTATGGGTGAGTCAATGTTTTTGCATGCCACATTATAATTTCTAACTTTCCCTCCTTCAATAATGTCGCTCAACAAACCCATCCCACATTACTTCCACGTTCGATAAGCTGTGGCATCAATAATAGCTGTGTTGAATAAAGTAATTTACTGTAGTTGTCTGACAAGTTCATTCTGTGTAACGAAGCTTTGGTTGTAGAATTAACAATTTGATGGTGAGTACTTAATGCTGTACAATGCTGGTTGCTCATACAGTAGTTATGGTAACAGGTTTGCTCTCTTAATAATCGGCTGTACTTGTTCAGTGATCTTGGTTTCTAACGCCAAGCATTTTTGGCAACTAAATCATTTAGAATATAAAAATTATAATTCCTGTCAAATTGGTCTTCGGGCTAAATGGCCATGGTCCAGTTTTATTGAAACACGGTGTTTTGTCTACTATTGTAGTAGACATCCTCAGGAGAGTCTACATATTCTTTGTGAACTCCTCAACTGCTGGCTGGAAACAATCTCCCTATTTATAGGTGATTCTTGGTTGGTGACATTATCTACGCGATCCGTTATGAGTGAGCTATTTCTGATTGACTGCTCCTGGCCACAGCAGCAGATGTCATAGGCTTAGTCCTTGCCTTTTGTAGAACCAGAATTCAAATTTTGTTGATGTTCACAGTTTCTTCTTAAAGGAATTTTTGTGTTTGTGGCCAGGGGCAGCCAATCAGAAAATAGCTCACTCATAATGGACTGCCTAGAAAACGTCATCAACCAAGAATCACCTATAAATAGCGAGAAGGTTATTTTACTACTGAAGCTACTTTTAAGCAACAAAATAACCTTCTGCTGAGGATGGGACTGGTTCCAAAAGTCTACAGTGATTTTAAATGTTTTTTTTTTTTAATTGAGGAAACTATAATTATTACTAGGTACATAATTTTATATTGTGGCTAATACCTCAATGAAATTGTAGCATGAACTTTACTAGTATTGATTAAATCATTTATCTCAATTCAAGAGTCTTTGATATGTTACAAAACACAATTCTTATTCAAAAAAATTAAATTTATAAAATTATTTGATGTTTAATATTAAATTTAACACTTCTCACTGAACGACAAATTTAAATTGAAGAGAAAAATATATACCTAAATTGGGATTTGTCTTGCTCCATAGCTGTGTGGTTAAGGCAAGAAGCCTTGGCGCAGAGCTACAGGACTTGCGATGGTTCGAATTTCCATGGGGGAAGAAATTTTCTCATGAAATTTTGGTCAGGATGGGACCGGTGCCCACCCAGCGTCGTGAGACATTTGGGTAGCTACAATAAGTAGCAACTCCAGGTTGAGAAGACTAGCTATAACAGCTGAGGGACCCAACATGTTGACCACATGTCACCCCTACATTGGCTCGATGATCGTCTACCTCTTTGAGTAACACATGTGGGTGTTAGGCCAGCAGCTGGCTGGTAGGCCAAAGGGCCTTCTAGGCCTATCATGTTTGAAATTTTTTTTTTTTTAAATCGGGATTTGAACCCAATATCTCTGGTTCTGTACTCCAGTACTCCTACGATACAAGCAATTAGGCTTCCAATTTATTCATAAATTTTTCTCTATACTAATACAGTTTCCACGTGCCAGACAGCAATGAACATTTGTTCCACTAAAGTTGGTGGAGAAAAATGTAAGAATAAATCGGAAGAATAATAACTTAAATCATAAGAGCACTGACATACAGAACCTGATATATTGAGTTCAAATCTTGATTTAGGCATATATTTTTCTCTTAAAAAATAAAATTATACCTGAGATCACAGATGTTTTCAACTATGTAGAATTTTGGTTAAAAATTGTTGTTTTTAACCAAAATTTTACATAATTCAGGACAACTGAGATCTCAAGCACAATTTTATGATTTTGGCCTTTTATTTTCTTATTTAATCCTTCCAAGCTCAAATTTTTATTTATTTTAAAAAATAAATTCAGTTTAGATACAAAATTTTTCCTTCCAAATATATGTTGAGTTTTTTAAAATTAGTTTATGCAGGAACTGCATACTAAGTGAATTCCTTACCAAGCCACAGTTATGATCTGATTTTGCTGGTTTATGGAATATATCTTATTTGTTAAGCCTTAAATTGGAGAAACTCAATTTTTTATCCCAACTTATTATAGGCCTATGTGTTGTACTGCAGTGAAAACAAACCATGCATAACTATAAGTTATTTCCTATTGGGCATTGTTGTATAATATGACATAAATTACATTCTATTAAAATATATATGTAGTCAATATGCCCATTTCACCAATTAATGTTTTAAAATGGTCAACAAGTTTCTACAGCCAAGCTGTCATTCTCAAGACCAGATATTGACTGAAGACAGAATTGATAATAAGTAAAGAAACAAATTCAGTTAAAAACAAACTACGTCACATGACGCAATCATTCATAAGTGAACAATAAAACATACTAAAACTAATCCTCTTTTGTTTCAATTAGAGAAAAGAGGGCGCTGTACGGAATAGGGCCCTTGTCTTTATTCATTATTTTATCCTTATTTTTATAAATTTCCAAACTTTCAAGGACGTTAAGGAATTTGAAATCCATGACCGAACGAACCAGCCTAAGGTTACTTTTATTGATAGCATGACCGTACTCAGAAATATGTTGGGCAACTCCAGATTTTTCAATTCTGTTGAGTCTGAAATGGGCAATATGTTCATTAAATCTAGTTAAAATGGATCTTCTGGTTTGCCCAACATATTTCAAGTCACAGTCATTGCATCCAATTTCATAAATACCGGATTTCTCTATACAATCGACTTTATCTTTAGGGTTTCCAAGTACACTATTTAATGTCAAAGTGGAAGTAAAAATCAATTTAGTATCTAGTCCTTTGAATATCTTGTTCAAACCTCTAGTTAAAGAGGGAACGTACGGCAAAATTGCAAAATTAGCTTTATTAATAGGAGAATGGAAGGCTGTAGAATCAGTAATAAGTTTTCTAAATTCAAATTTACGAATCAAATTATCAATAATATTTCCATTGAAACCATTACACTTAGCGATATCTTTAATGGTTTGTAATTCCTTATTATATCTATTTTTACTTAACGGGAAAAGTGGTAAGACGGTGAAACTAAAAAATTGAAACTGGCCATTTTATGTTGATTACAATGGTACGAATCTGCCGTGATATATCTAAATGTACTGGTTTCTTTCCTATAAATATCAAATTCTAATCTATAATTATTTCTAATTATTATCATATCTAGAAAGGGCAGCCTTCCATTCTCCTCCTCTTCATAAGTAAAATTTATGCTGGGAGTCCGGTCATTTAATATTTCAACAAATTCCTGTACATTGCATTTTTTGGTATCAAAAATAGCAAAAATGTCGTCAACATATCTGAGCCAGAACCTGGGAAAATAATCTAATTCCTTTTCAAGCTCTGTCTCAAATCTGCTCATAAAAAGATCAGCTAGGAAAGGAGACAATGAATTACCCATTGCGGTTCCTTCCTTTTGTTCATAAAACTTATTATTAAATTGAAAAATGTTCTGATTCATGCAAAGTTCCGTTAACTTGATATATTGATTTACAATATGGGGCTCCAATTTATTATGTAGTAGTAAGTCTTCCAAGTAACTCAGCGTCTGAGGTATAGGTATACTAGGAAAGAGAGATTTCACATCAAAAGAAATTAAAATCTCTCCATCCTTCAGCTCGATATTCTTAGTTTTCTCAATGAATTCCAGCGAATTCTTAACAGCAAAGCCGGACTGTGGTAGGGGTAGATTACCAAACTCACAACTCAACCATTTAGAAATATTGTAAGTGGGTTTCTTTATGTTCAGCTTATAACCACATTGTGCTTGTAAGTCATATCGCTACCGATATTGTGATTTATTAGACTGATTTCAATATGATGACTAGGAAACCTGATCACAATTTATACCATAAAATAAGTATGAAAATAAGTTTCATTGGTTTGGACATTGCCTTTTTGAAGAATTGTAAAAAAGAATCAGTTTTTCCAAAGTTCATTCAGGTAAATGTGTCAAAAAATTGTAGAGATAGAGAGAGAATAACCAAATTTACTAAACAAAAGTGGCTAGATTCGGAAATTAAATACCTTTATTCTAAGAGGAGCAGATTGGAAATTCAATCTTATAAACTGTGGAGAATATTAACAGCACATCTTAATGAACTTGAATTTTTAGATTGGTGTGAATTTCAAAGAAATATGTTTCGATCTATCAATTTTAAGGTTCAGAAAAAACGTTCTTCCCAACAGATTAAATTGAAAAAACTTCTTAATCACAGGAGGGGATCCGGGGTATGCTCCGATAGGGTCAATATTGTGGAGAATCTCTCTTCACAAACTTTTAATGACCAAGAATTGCAGTTGTTAAATAAAGGCTTAAAATTTGCTTTACCTGATCATAATTCCGAAATAGAAAATGTTATTGCTGGCAATCGAATCTTCAATTAAACATTTTAATGAACCCACGAAACAATATATCAGAGAATTTAGCAAACAGATCGTTACTAAGAATTTGGCTACTTCTAAGAAATCATTAAATAGCATTGACATACAAAACAAGAGAGTCATTAAGAGTTTGAGAAGAAGGGATTGTTTTTACATGAAAGCTGATAAAGGGAATAGGGTCGTTGTCTTGGATAAACAGGACTACTATAATCGGGTTAATGATATGATTATTAGTGGTCCTTATCAGTTGGTTAATAAAAATCCATTACCTAAAATGATCAGGGACGTAACTAATGTTGTGAATTCATGCAATCATCTGATTACTAAGGAACTAAAACGTAAATTGAATATTTCGAATCCATTGGTACCTAAATTGTACTGTTTACCTAAAATACACAAACCTGGAAAATTAGTTAGACCTATAGTTTCAGCCATATCTGCACCCACTTACAATATTTCTAAATGGTTGAGTTGTGAGTTTGGTAATCTACCCCTACCACAGTCCGGCTTTGCTGTTAAGAATTCGCTGGAATTCATTGAGAAAACTAAGAATATCGAGCTGAAGGATGGAGAGATTTTAATTTCTTTTGATGTGAAATCTCTCTTTCCTAGTATACCTATACCTCAGACGCTGAGTTACTTGGAAGACTTACTACTACATAATAAATTGGAGCCCCATATTGTAAATCAATATATCAAGTTAACGGAACTTTGCATGAATCAGAACATTTTTCAATTTAATAATAAGTTTTATGAACAAAAGGAAGGAACCGCAATGGGTAATTCATTGTCTCCTTTCCTAGCTGATCTTTTTATGAGCAGATTTGAGACAGAGCTTGAAAAGGAATTAGATTATTTTCCCAGGTTCTGGCTCAGATATGTTGACGACATTTTTGCTATTTTTGATACCAAAAAATGCAATGTACAGGAATTTGTTGAAATATTAAATGACCGGACTCCCAGCATAAATTTTACTTATGAAGAGGAGGAGAATGGAAGGCTGCCCTTTCTAGATATGATAATAATTAGAAATAATTATAGATTAGAATTTGATATTTATAGGAAAGAAACCAGTACATTTAGATATATCACGGCAGATTCGTACCATTGTAATCAACATAAAATGGCCAGTTTCAATTTTTTAGTTCACCGTCTTACCACTTTTCCGTTAAGTAAAAATAGATATAATAAGGAATTACAAACCATTAAAGATATCGCTAAGTGTAATGGTTTCAATGGAAATATTATTGATAATTTGATTCGTAAATTTGAATTTAGAAAACTTATTACTGATTCTACAGCCTTCCATTCTCCTATTAATAAAGCTAATTTTGCAATTTTGCCGTACGTTCCCTCTTTAACTAGAGGTTTGAACAAGATATTCAAAGGACTAGATACTAAATTGATTTTTACTTCCACTTTGACATTAAATAGTGTACTTGGAAACCCTAAAGATAAAGTCGATTGTATAGAGAAATCCGGTATTTATGAAATTGGATGCAATGACTGTGACTTGAAATATGTTGGGCAAACCAGAAGATCCATTTTAACTAGATTTAATGAACATATTGCCCATTTCAGACTCAACAGAATTGAAAAATCTGGAGTTGCCCAACATATTTCTGAGTACGGTCATGCTATCAATAAAAGTAACCTAGGCTGGTTCGTTCGGTCATGGATTTCAAATTCCTTAATGTCCTTGAAAGTTGGAAATTTATAAAAATAAGGATAAAATAATGAATAAAGACAAGGGCCCTATTCCGTACAGCGCCCTCTTTTCTCTAATTGAAACAAAAGAGGATTAGTTTTAGTATGTTTTATTGTTCACTTATGAATGATTGCGTCATGTGACGTAGTTTGTTTTTAACTGAATTTGTTTCTTTACTTATTATCAATTCTGTCTTCAGTCAATATCTGGTCTTGAGAATGACAGCTTGGCTGTAGAAACTTGTTGACCATTTTAAAACATTAATTGGTGAAATGGGCATATTGACTACATATATATTTTAATATTATATCACCAAGAAGATCACTTGTGTATTAATTACATTCTATTGATTAATTTTTCCATTACTTTATTAAAAGTACTAAATAAATTAGATCAATGTATCTTATATATTACCAATTTAAGGGTTAATTAAATTGTATTATGTACAGAAACATTGCGGCTGCTAGAGGAATTTTTTAACTTTGGGTTTCAGGCAAACCTCCACTTCTAATGATCAGATTTCACTGATTTTTGGAGAATCCTTTCCTCGTTTTATTTCAATAGCACATATTGAGTTTCATTGTAAAATTCGAAAATTGCAACAACTAGAGTGATTTTTTTAAAATTTTTGTTTCAAGTGAACTCCTAATGTTCAAATTTTGTTGCTTAATGAACTCTACCTTACTTTTTGAAATTAAGAATAAGAATAAATTTGATTAAAAAGTAAGTTATGTATTCAATATTAATTGGTGGGTGCACATGAAAAAGGGGTTAAGTCAGAAATTGAGAAAATTGCGATTTTAATATACGCGAAAAGAACTAAAAATTCTCTACAACTTGATCCAAGTGGGATATGTCAAATCGTACTCGTTATGTTTCAATGAGGTTGTGAATTCTGAGTTAAGTGGCGGAGTAGCAGGTATTGCACGTGAGAAAGGGGATAACTTGACATATCTCACTTGGAACAATGACCTTGAAGCAGCGAAGAGGGATAAGTCGGCCCTCTCTGTAGCGGCTGGCTGGTCAAAAGAAATGTGCTGCCACTCATAATTGCAGTCTGTATTATTGCCTCGTGCTTTTTAAGAGTATTGATGCATCACAGTAAAAGCCAAGAGCGTACCTTCAAGAGAGCTTCAACCACTTCAGTTGTGCAGAATGAAGTGTGGTGATCGTGTACCTGATGAAGATAAGAATAAGATATTTCATGTATACTGGAACTTAGGTGAATATGCCAAGAGAGTATCTTATGTTGCAAGTCTGATGGAAGTAATAAATAAAAAGACAAGTAGGGTCAGGCCCGATATCAACAATATTCATCACAACAGGCCAGTTACAGTAAAATATCACTTGATTTTGAATAATGGAAACGTTCCAGTATGCAAACAATGTTTCTTAAAAACATTGGGAGAAACAAACAAATTCATTGAGACTGTATTGTGCAAAAAACGAGTTGGTGAATCCGGGATTACTGCACCTGATACTCGGGGAAAGAATCCTCATCCTAACAAGATAGGCGATGACAAGAAGCAGAAAGATCATTCATTTTTGCTTTCTTTACCTACCTATGAAAGTCATTACTCAAGGTGAGATTCAAGCAGAAAATACCTACCTCCTCATTTGACGTTTGCAGCATTGTATGATGATTACAAACTTAAACATCCAGATTTTTTAGTAAACAGAAAATTTTTTGAAAATGAATTTCATAGTCTGAATTTGTCCATTAAGCGGCCACAAAAAGACACTTTCAGACTTGTGACAAGCTCCAAATGTTATGTAAGAGTTCAGATAACAGAGCTATAATTGAAAGTAAACTAAAGGACCACCATATGGAAGCAGACTTTGCTTATCAGACAAAGGATGCAGATAAGAGTGATCCTATTCGAAAGACTATCACGTTTGATATGCAACAGTGTCTCCCCACTCTTGTTGTAAATGCTTCCGTGGCCTTGTATAAGCGACAGTTATGGACGTTCAACTTAACAGTCCATTACTGCGATAGCAGCCAGCCTCATTGCTTTGTTTGGAATGAAACCATTGCCGGAAGAGGAGCCAACGAAGTTGGATCTTGTGTATATATATATATATATATATATATATATATATATATATAAAGTTTCTTCTAAATTTGGATGAAAATGTTAAACAGGTCACCATGTATTCTGATACATATGATGGCCAGAACTAAAATAGCCATTTTGCAGCCATGTGTATGGTTGCTATACAAAACTCCCTAAGTTTGCAAACCGCAGATCACAAGTTCCTGGTGCCAGGCCACACCCACATAGAGTGTGACATTAATCACAGCATTATAGAAAAGAAAAAGAAGAAATTTGACATTCCTATTAGTCATCCACATGACTGGGCTCAGCTTATGCGTCAGTGTGGACGAAAGAAGCCAATGGTTGTTATAGAATAACATTGTGAAGATTTCTTCGATTTTGCAGGGCTATATAAGGACCCCACCAGCTACGCAAACAAGACAGTGATGGAAAGAAAATCAGGTGGCATGAAATAAAATTGTTGCACTTTGAGAGAGATCATGGATTCGACATCTTCTTTAAAACATCACTGAAAGAGGAGGATCCCTTCAGAAAAGTATCCTTCAGATGAAGAGGAAAATCTACCCCTCTCTTGAGACCTACCCTACACCCTACGCTATGATGGACTACAACCTATCACCATACAAAAGAAGAAAGATCTATTGGAGTTGTTACCTTTCATTGATCCAGTATTTCATGAATATTATAAGTCACTGAAAACAAACACTAATGTACGTAATATTTATCCTGACTCTGCTGAACAGGAAGAAGACAATGCTGGTGATAATGGATAATAGTGAACTTAAAAAAAAAACACACGAATGCACTATTTTCAATCAGTTAAAAAGATGTGATTTTTTTTTGTGTTTTCAACATTAGTGACTCTACAAAAGAAATGCTGTTTGCTTTGTAACTTACATATTATTTTAGAATGTTCTCATTTGCAAGATTACTTACATCTAGGTTTGATAATTTTGGAGTTTTTATATATTTGTTTCCTATAACTTAAAAATGATTATTATTCAAACAATTTTGTATTGTGTTCCTAAATTAGTAGTTGCCATGCTATCTAATGACACTACACTGGAAATCTAGTAAAATAGAGCCTTTTTCCTACAGTAATCCTGATAGTATGCTTCAAATAAAACATCTAACTGAAAAAACTAATATTATTCGAATACATGTTCAAAATGGATTATGTCACAAAACTGTTTGAGCCAAAAGGGATAAGTAATATTTTCTATTGATACACAAAAATTTTCAGAATTAAAGGTAATACAACATCACAGAGATATTCGGAGCATTTAACTGTACTTTAAGCCATGTTTGTTATCTTCATGCAACTTTCACTAGATCTTGCAAAGTTAATTAAATATTTAACTTTAAATATCTCCATTTCCAATTTTCTGACATAACCCCTTTTTCATGCACACCCACCAATTGCTGTTTACCAAGTTTAGTTCTGATAAAACAAAAACTGTGCCCACAGAGCTTTAACAGATATATATATATATATATATATATTTTTTTGTCTATTAGGTAGGATCAGTGAAGATCTGTAAAAAAATTTCTAAAATATTTTCATTCATTTAGAATTGCTAATAATTGGGTTTTTGGGCCCACAAACATAATCTACCCATGAATGGAATTCAAACACTTTACATTGATTAATGTGAAAAGTGAATATATTGTTAAAAGTATACACAACAGTAAATACATGTACAATCATCATCATCATCATCTTCATTCATGGATTAGGTCTGTTGACCCGTTCCGACTTCAGCCCATCTCTTTCTAGGTCTGCCCACATCTCGGGTGCCTTTAGGTTTGTATTTTATTTGTTTTGGATATCTATCTTCATTCATTCTGTCTATGTGTACCTGGGTAGGGCCCCGTCCACAGGGTTACGTGGGGAGAAGAGAAGTCCCCAAAGCCGTAGTGAAGGCAACTTCTCTAGGAGACGAACACTCCGAAATTCCAGTTCCCTGCCCTCCAGGAAGAGGGGTTTGGCTAGAGGCTGGTAACCTCTACTGGTAAAAAATAACTTACTCATAAACTTCAGCAGAAGAAAAGCCGGATACATGTACAATAAGCAAGTAATAAGAAGAAATCAGATTTTTAATCATCTTCACTGTAAAAATCACTGACCTTCAAAAAAATAATTGCATCAGTTTGAAAATATTTGGATCTGAGAGAGACAGACAGAAGAATGGAAGAAACTACATAGCAGTGAGCTTCATGATCTTTATAGGTAACCCAGATGTACTTGGGTCTTGTAGATAATGATGGGTTGGACATGTGGCATAAGTAGGGAATGAAACAGGAGCATGGAAACATTGTACAAAAACCCGAGGAAAAATACCCAGTAAGTAGACTAGCAGTGAGGTGGGACATTAATATTAACCATGATTTGAGAGAGGTGAAATATATGGGGAATGGCTGAAAAATATTAGCTGAGGATAGGGATGTATGGAGAGTTTATGTCCGTGTGACGGGTTTAGTAGTGCAAGTGAGTTAGCTATCACTTTGGCAGTATCAAGAGAGATCAAGAATTGACACTCTAACAGTTCCAGAAGAATTAATTTGGTAACATTGGATTGTAAAACTAAAATAGTTGCCTAGAAATTCTTCTATTCCTCAAATAGTAGCCTTTAGATGGATTAAAGCTTATTTTTGTTATATATTTTTAATTTCTTCAGGTGGCTCTGTGGCGCAAGTGGTTAGATGCTCGCCTCTCACTGCTGGGGTCCCGAGAACGAGTCACGGTCACTCCATGTGGGTTTCATGGTGGACAAAACAGAGCTTGGGCAGGTTTTTCTTGGGGTTTCTCCCGTTTTCCCCTGCCACAATATTATTAAACCATTTCCCCATACTCATCTCATCCGTTTTGTTTCATTTCATTCATCTGCCCCTGTGAATGGAGTGTCAGGCGTGGTCGGCCAGCACCCTTGTCATTCACAGACCTTTATATAAGGGGCTTAATTTCATCTCATCCCTCAACCCGATCCTGAGTTAGACACTAGTTGATGATATTTATATTTATATTGATGCCTCGCCATTCAGATACTTCATGGGACAGAGCTTTGAATCCCAAAAGCGATATTTGAATAATTCTAACAAGAATAACATTTTGTTTTATCCTCTGGATTCATATTTGTCAGTGCACTTTCCTTCTGGTTTACGTACAAGGAGCTCCATGCCCCTCTTTTATTCTCCATTTGCTCCACATGCATAGCCATCACAGTCTATGAGACTTGACTGTTCCTATTACATCTGGTTTCCTATACAGATCATGTAGCTCACTGTTATGTAGTCTTCTTCATTCACCTGTCTGTTCATATCTCTTTGGTTAAAAAATTATCCTAAAAATGCTATTCTCATATATTCGTAATCTCTCTCCCCCCTTAAAGTACGAGTCCATGTTTCACATCCATATATTGTTTGTCCAATGGATCTGTGTCCCCGTAAGTTAATCAAACTAAAGCCTACTTCCTTTTCTGCCTCGACAAATCATTTCCCTCCCTGCATTCCTATCTCTTTCTCTTTTCTATATCTCTCTTGCACTTGCACTCCAGTGTTGTCAACTCAACTCCAACCTTGCATTTTTCAATATTCAAGAGCCATGATACTGGGGGAAATTTGGCAACATCCCTACTTGATAAGTTACTGTGGCTGGTATTTGACGAAGTGGGAGGGGAGTGCGGTGAAATTGTGTGAGTATAGACATGTATTTTTCTAAGAACGATGCCAGCACTATAGGGGCACAGATCCGTTGGTCCGAGTATACTATAACTGGGAGAATAACAGTTTTATATATTTTTTTAGAGGACTTGGGACGACAAGAGTGCCTGTAATACATAACAGCATTCATTTCTAGAATTCATTCTATGTTTAATTTATTCCTGCATTTAATTTCTGTTGTGATCATTGTTCCTAGGTATTTGAATTCAGCCACTTCTTCGAAATTTCGTTCATTTTCATTAACTGTCCATTTCCATTATAGAATTTATTTCTGTGAAAAAAATCTTTATTCAACTAAATAAAATCCCTCCTCTTTTAAAATCACCAATGCTGAACTTACTAGCTAACTTTATTGAGTGTGTACATATTATTTTTGTTGAAATAGCAATTGCATTTTCACAATTTTGTTGGGTTATTTTAGAATTTTGTCTCTAATTCCAATCATTTTATGTTTTTCCACATTTTGCAAGGCCATGCTTTTAGTCCTAAGCCTAGGACTGCTTATCTTTTGTAAGTGTACACAAAATATCCTTCTGGGAATCTCAGAGCCATGTAAGAATGTTACTTTTTTTCCCATATAAATTTACAAAAGATTGATGTTGTTTTGCTAAAGTTAAATTAAAAACTAAGATCACTGACTTCATAATACAAATAGAAAGCAACAAAAGAGAGTTGAAATAATTGAATTGCAGTTACGAAGTTTTTACATGATAGTATTCTTCCCTCATCCATTGCTGTGATCTCGGGGTAGTGTTACTGCCTCTGCAGCAGGTCCGGGTTTGATCCCAGGTCGGAACAAGATTCTTGGGTGATGGTATTTTTTGGGGCTTTTCCTCACCTGCAAGACAAATGTCAGGAAATTTCAAGGCCCAAATCATCATCGAACATTATCTGGTCATCATAATTGCCATGGTTAATATGAATATGTATGAATGGTGTGTTTCGTCTTAATGTTGTGTTGTCTCGTAGGAGGCCCTCATTCGGGGAGGCCTCCATGTTTAAATTGTGTCAATGGAATAGTATTCTTTTCACTCTTCCTCTTCATTATTTGTTCATGTTCACTCATTGATAAAGTGATACCTAAATATACTTTTTAAGATATCTTGGAAAGGGAAAATTGAAGTGCAAGCAACTAAGAAAACTAAATAATAATATATGTGCATTTATATGAAAAGGACCATTTGACTGCTTTTAGTTTCCATAATAATTGTAAGAAACTAAGGGAAGGGTACAAAATGGTGATTTTTGTCCTTATTTAATCTTCACGCTCTGCATAAATAATTTAATCTTCACGCTCTGCATAAATATTATAGACCTGAGTCAAATATTGATATATTTTTTTAAATAAGAAGAGTAAAAAGTACCACTTGCTAGTTGCATAAATTTTCATGCCTCGCTACAATTGACATGGGTCTGCTATGTGATAGTGTGTCCTGTGCCATAGCCATGTGGTTTAAGGCATGATGCCTTGATGCAGAGCTATGATAATTGCACTGTTTCATGTCCTCATGGGCAAGATATTTTCTCGTGGAACTTTGGTCAGTATGGGACTGGTGCTCAGCCAAAATCATGAGGAATTTGAGTAGCTACAATGAATAGTGGCTCCAGGTTGAGGAAACTAGCAATAATGGCTGTGGGACTTGTCATGCTTACCACATGTTACCTTATGTAGCTGGATGATTGTTCACCTCTGTGATTAACACATGTGGATGTGAGGCTAGCATTCGACTAGTAGACCAAGGGCCTTCTAGGCATGTATAGAGTTAGTTATGTGATTGTGTTTGAATGTAGACAAATAAGCAGAGATGTCAGTATCAGAGAATCTCTCTTCAAGACTCAATGCCTGTCTGGACATTTAAGCCGATTTATTTTAATTCATTAGCTCTTGCTAGTTACTAAAGAGAGTGTTTGATTTAAGAACGCTCGAACCCTGGATCTCTGATTCTGTATATCAGTGCGATACCAATTATGCCATTTGACACCAAAAGAACATCAACATTTCTTCCCACTTCAGACGAATGAGAATTGTAAAGTGACATTCTTATCGGTGCTCAAATGGTATAATTGGTATGTACTGATGTACAGAATCAGAGATCCAGGAGTCAAGCCCCGGTTCGAGCATTGATTTTTCTTTCTTAAATTAAATTCTATCCAGGATTGGGAAATGTTAATTTAAATAAAAACATTGAAAAAAAGAGTGTTTGAATTCAGAAAAAGAAACAGTGCCCAGTAGGTAATTCAAGAATAAAATTGAAAATAACGTTAACCATGATTTGAGGAAGGTTAATTACACAAGGGATGATTAGGAAACATTAGTTCTGTATAGGGATGTAAGGAGTGCATTCATGAATCTCCAAGTTCGATAACACCAGTGAGTTGGTTATATGTGGTAGTAAGTGAAGAGAATACATCAGACATGGTGAATAAACTGTCATGAGCTTAACTTCCCAGTAGTTAGAAGTTACTTACGCTTACATACAGCAAATTTTTAAACAGCTGAACTGTAAAATTTGGTTTTTACTTATAGTTTTTCTTGTTACTTTTGGAATTTTAAAATATTATGTAACCAGCCCTTTTTACTTCTATTATAAAAAATACATATCAAGGATTATAAAAATGCCCTTAACTCAAAGTAGCAGATATTAAAGCCAATTAGTACAAAAAATCTACAAGAATAAAAAAATATAATACTTTGGCATTACCCTCCCTTTTATATGGAAGTGAGATTTGGACATTAGGAAAAAAGAGACAGGAGCAGAATCGAAGCAACGGAAATGACATTTCTCAGAAGGACAGCAGGTTACACTCTTTTAGATTGGAAAAAAAAAAAAAGAATGAAGAAATTTTAGAACAATTAGAAGTAGAATTAGTAATAGTACAGGAAAAACTCAACATATATAAATTTATGGTGGAAATTAAATGTTTCTTACCTCTCCTCATATAAATTTTCTAAGTTGATCGCGATTCCGACATAAAACCAGATATTTATCCCCATATAATAATAATAAGGGTTTTTGTTTTGTTTATTTAATATTTAAATATAATTATATTTATTTCTGTTAAGAATGGACATAAGATTGATTTAGAGAATTCAAATTTTCTTATAAGTATATAAAAAATTCAAACTGGTCAATATAAACTGTTAATACAGTTAGATGCTTTTCTAACTGATTTAATATATGTAAAAATACTTTAAATATTCAAATTTATATTTTTTATAAACAAATAAATGGGATTGGATGGGAGTCGGCTAGTAGTACTCCTTCCTTTTCAGTTGGACCAATCAGAACTTCGAGGTTATAGCAGAATAACAAGATGGCTACAATACTTGAAGGAGATCAGACATGTTAAACAACGGCTCCTCAAGAAATGAGAGAATAGTGGTTTATTTTCTTTATATTAGTTGAAAGAATGGTGTTGGAGTTATGGAAGGTCATATTAAATATAAATTCATTTATCTTGAATACAAATAGTCCATAAGTGGAAATAAAATGTTGATGAAGGATTAACCGTTAGAATTCGTCATCCATTATATATATAAAGTAGTAATCTTCACTAAGTGAAATTTATTAACCTAAGCCGGAATCTTCTAAATTATTGATCTACAAGATTCATCAAAACTGAAGTGAGAGTTTTAATAAAATAACTTTTAGTTTAACTGTTAACAAAGTGTCGTTATTTGTATATGTAAGAAGCTTTTCCTCATTCCCCTGACGGGAGTTATTAGTGCCATGGCAAAATTACAGTGATTCAAATTATTACAATCACATCTACAACTTGGGATATCACACCCAACAACCCACCTTTAGAGACTATAACTGTCATCTTCAGAACTTTGTTGGCGACTGGTGTTATGTCGATCGGAAGAAACTCTTCTTCTTCCCTTTCTCGAAATCGCGATCAACTTAGAAAATTTATATGAGGAGAGGTAAGAAACATTTAATGATGTTTTTATTATTAATTTAACATTTCTCAATGAAAGATAAATTAAATTTGAAGAGAAAAATTTTCGCCTAGACCGGGACTCGAACCCGGGACCCTTGGCTTTCCGGGCCAAGTGCTCTACCAACTGAGCTACCGAGGCGAGTTACGATCTAGACACAAATTTTTCTCTTATATACGTTGTAATTCCCTATCGCCAAATGCTTTTGAAACCATTGTTTCTATCTTTGCAAATGGCGGCTTCTTAGTTAAGAAGACATTTATTGGAAATTTAACATTACTTTAAAAGCCAGTAAGGCCTCTAATGATGTTTTTATTATTAATTTAACATTTCTCAATGAAAGATAAATTAAATTTGAAGAGAAAAATTTTTGCCTAGACCGGGACTCTACTCAGTTGGTAGAGCACTTGGCCCGGAAAGCCAAGGGTCCCGGGTTCGAGTCCCGGTCTAGGCGAAAATTTTTCTCTTCAAATTTAATTTATCTTTCATTGAGAAATGTTAAATTAATAATAAAAACATCATTAGAGGCCTTACTGGCTTTTAAAGTAATGTTAAATTTCCAATAAATGTCTTCTTAACTAAGAAGCCGCCATTTGCAAAGATAGAAACAATGGTTTCAAAAGCATTTGGCGATAGGGAATTACAACGTATATAAGAGAAAAATTTGCGTCTAGATCGTAACTCGCCTCGGTAGCTCAGTTGGTAGAGCACTTGGCCCGGAAAGCCAAGGGTCCCGGGTTCGAGTCCCGGTCTAGGCGAAAATTTTTCTCTTCAAATTTAATTTATCTTTCATTGAGAAATGTTAAATTAATAATAAAAACATCATTAGAGGCCTTACTGGCTTTTAAAGTAATGTTAAATTTCCAATAAATGTCTTCTTAACTAAGAAGCCGCCATTTGCAAAGATAGAAACAATGGTTTCAAAAGCATTTGGCGATAGGGAATTACAACGTATATAAGAGAAAAATTTGCGTCTAGATCGTAACTCGCCTCGGTAGCTCAGTTGGTAGAGCACTTGGCCCGGAAAGCCAAGGGTCCCGGGTTCGAGTCCCGGTCTAGGCGAAAATTTTTCTCTTCAAATTTAAGAAACATTTAATTTCACCATAAATTAAACCTCATAGTGATTAATTCCTATAAAAGTTAAATATATAAATTAAACTGGCTAGACCATGTAAAAAGAATGGATAATTTAAGAATTCCAAATATGATGATGCAATATAAGTCCAAAAGACATCGTCGATCAGGAAGACCTCTGAAAAGACTGCTGGATGAGTCCAAAACAGGTCTACAAAGGCCTAATTCATGACGGATGATTATGAGAATAGAGTGGTTGGGACTTGTATATAGAATAGGCACAAACCAAACCTCCAAGCTAGTACTGGATACAAAACTTGACTCTAAAAGATGTGGTACCCAGGATTAGATGGATAGATGATGTGGAAAATGGTTTGAGAAGAATTGGAAGCAGAAAGTAAAGGTCAGAATAGAATGGCGCGCTGTTGTTCGGGGGATGAAGGCTAAACTCTGAGCTGTAGTACCAAAGAAGATGATGATTAACTCAAATCCTGTCAAATGGTTCCTTTTCATGAGCAATGTACACATATACAGGACTTTCATTCTAGACAATCAGCACAAGATGCTTGATGGCTGGCTTTACCTCCAGGACATATCTCTGGTACTTATTTCAATTTGAGGGTGAGTCGACCCTAGGGACATGATGACACCAGAAGATTTAGGGCAGTTTAAAAATCCTCAAAGCATCAAGAATCAAACCTGAGACCTTTTGACTTGTAGAATATTGCCTTAACTAACTACGCCATGGCATGTTCCCTATATATTTAGTAATTTTACTAATATAAGGAAACTTGTGATTTACAAAAGTCCATATACAGGAACTGCATAAACTAAGCAAATTCCTCAGGAAGTTGTATTTATGAAGTTTATTACGGAGCACTACTGCAGAGAAGTTACATATTGAGTTATAGAAGTTGGGAGGAAAAAGATGGGTGCTAATGCTCAGATTTTTCTGATTTTTTTGGAACATACCTTTCTCATTTTATTTCATTGGCATATACCAAGTTTTGTTGCAAGAAACAAAAATTAGAACACAGATTTTTTAAAAGTTTTGCTTCAGGTTACTCATACTCCTAATGGTCTGATTTTGTTGGTTAACAAACTCAATCTTAGTTTTCTTAATTGATTGTTATAACCAAGTTTGATTGCAAAAAAAAAATACAAAAATTGCATTGATAGAGCATTTACAAAGTACATGCTCACATACACACACACACACACATATTATTATTATTATTATTATTATTATTATTATTATTAATTTTATTATTATTAATAATTATTTAAGAGTTCTATAATGCTATAGTTTTCCTCAAACAAACAATAATAAAATAAAATTTAAAATGTCCACTAATTAATCTTCTCTCTCCATTGTTCCTTATCCAATGCAAATCCTTTTAGTTCCATCCATCCAGTTTCTATTTGATCTTCCTTTTCTGTTTCTCTCATCTGGTATCCATAGCATCACTTCCTCCAGTAATTTTACATCTATTTACATATACAAATCACTGTAAAATTTTCTATTTTGATTATATAATTTAAATTTTAACATTCACAATGATGGACAATTATTAATATGGAAAGAAAAATTAATATCTGAACTGTGATTTAAACCCAAGACATCTAGCTTTATATGCTAGTGTGATATCCATTACATTATCCAGGCTCCTGATGCAACCATTAATTTTTCTTTCTTCATATTTTTCTATATTCATTAATTACCTTATTTCTATTTTTAACTTTTACAGGAATTAATCACTACGAGGTTTAATTTATGGTAAAATCAAATGTTTCTTACCTCTCCTCATACAAATCTTCTAAAAAATAAAATTCAAGAAATTCACTTACCATCCATTGAAACACCATAAGTTTCAAAACATTTTCAATAAGTTTAATATAGGATTGGCACTGAAGAACAAATACAGCCTTAAAAGGATAATTAAAACCAATAAAATGAAAGAATGAAGAATGAAGAAGAAAACAAATCAGGAATTTATTAGATCAAATGCAGGGCTTGTGACAAAATTTATATTGGAAAAACAAAAAGAAATTTGAAACAAGGGTGAAAGAACATCTTAGAAACGTCAAAAATGGAGAAGTGGAAAAGTCAGCAGTAGCTTCTCATGCTTGGTCTGAAAAATATTTAATTGAATCAAAAGCCAGTCTAATTAAACAAATAGACAAACAAAAGGAACTCACGGTTTGGGAAAAGATCACATTCAGAAAAACAAAGGAAAACTTATGAACTTTGAAATTCCTGCAAATTCTGACCTGATCCAGAGGTTCATCGGTCCACCAACAGAGGGAGGAAGAAGAGTTTTTTCCAATCGACATAACATCAGTCGCCAAAATAGTATTGAAGATGAGACTGTTATGGTCTCGAAATCGCGATCCACTTAGAAGATTTGTATGAGGAGAGGTAAGAAACATTTGATTGTACCTTATTTCTACATTATTTATTCTGCCTTTCCTTAACTTCCTAGCTGTTCTTCTAAAGAAGTCCAATTCAGTGGCTCTCAGTTTTCCTTCCTGTTATACAGACATATATATATATATATATCATTTTTGGTCCTAGTAAGTAAGATGTATGAAGATAAAAAAAATGTCATAGGTAAAGCCTCAACAAATACATTCTTTCACAATTTGCTAAATATTTGTATTAATTGACAAACCAAGTAAAAATACTTACAATCCAAATTCTGCCTCTGTGCTCTGGTAATTGGAATTTCACAGAACAAGGAACAGCCATTAACAGACTAAACACATTGTTTACTTTTAATAGTTACAAGATATAATGCATGTATGCAAGTTTGGTGTAATTTTAATTTCTTTTTTAATTTAATTATTTTTTATCATCACATCTCTTTTAATTTTTTCTCTCTTTTTTTTTTTAAAGTTACGGTACATTGGTGCATGTGTTACAGGTTTCAGGGTACACTTCCTCTCAGCCTTCTACTACGACTTCGGCTTGTTTGACGACTTCAACTGCTGGTAATTTTGTCTTTCTCTGTTCATTGGCAATACCAAATAATGTTGGTACTGGTGGTGGGGACAAAAATCATGATAATAGCTGTTTGTCTTTGAAACAGGTTTCTAACGAGGTGCAGGGACAAACTCAGCCTAGTAATACAGATCTTTCTTGTGAAGTCCCTTCATGTGGAAATGTTCCTTCAGTTGTTTCAAATGAGTCCAATGTGTCACAACCAGTCAATGTTGACAATAATGAAGTATCCATTAACCCATTATCCAATAACAGTAATCGTATGCTTCAAGTTCAGAACTTATCACCTTCAAATCCTGTAGCCCAAAATATACAAAAATTGGATTCCAATCCCCAAAATTTATCATGTAATCAAGTGTCCACCGATAGCAATAATCCTAGAGTTCAGAACTTATTATTTTCAAATCCTATAGTCCAGAACTTCCAACATTTGGATTCAAATCCTCAAAATGTATCATGTAATGAAGTATCCACTGTTAACAATAATCCAAGAGTTTCGAATTCACCAGCTCCAAATCCTGACGTCCAGAACTTCCAACATTTGGATTCCAATCCTCAAAATTTATCATGTAATGAAATATCCACCGATAATAATTCAAGAGTTCAGAACTCACCAGCTCCAAATCCTGAAATCCAGAACTTCCAACATTTGGATTCAAATCCTCAAAATGTATCATGTAATGAAGTATCCTCTGATAACAATCAAAGAGTTCAGAACTCACTAGTTCCAGATCCTGAAGTCCAAAACTTACAACATTTGGATTCAAATCCTCAAAATTTATCGTGTAATGAAGTATCCACTGATAATAATCCAAGAGTTCAGAACTCACCAGTTCCAAATCCTGAAGTTGAAAATTTCCAACATTTGGATTCAAATCCTCAAATTTTATCATGTAATGAAGTATCCACCAGTAATAATCCAAGAGATCAGAACTCAGCAGCTCCAAATCCTGAAGTCCATAACTTCCAACATTTGGATTCAAATCCTCAAATTTTATCATGTAATGAAGTATCCACCAGTAATAATCCAGTAGTTCAGAACTCACTAGTTCCAGATCCTGAAGTCCAAAACTTCCAACATTCGGATTCCAATCCTCAAAATCTATCATGTAATGGAATATCCACTGGCAATAATAATCCAAGAGTTCAGAACTCACCATCTCCAGATCCTAAAGTCCAAAACTTGCAACATTTGGATTCCAATCCTCAAAATGTATCATGTAATGAAATATCCACTGTTAATAATAATCCAAGAGTTCAGAACTCACCAGCTGTAAATCCTGAAGCCCAGAACTACCAAAATTCGGATAGCAATCCTCAAAATTTATCATGTAATGTATCCACTGATAACAATCCAAGAGTTCAGAACTCACCAGCCCCAAATCCTGAAATCCAGAACTCCCAACATTTGGATTCCAATCATCAGGATTTATCATATAATCAAGTATCCACTGATAATAACACTATAGTTCAAAACTTACCAATTCCAAATCTTGAAATCCAGAACTTCCAACATTTGGATTCCAATCTTCAGGATTTATCATATAATCAAGTATGCACTGATAACAATAACCCTATAGTTCATAACTTAACAGTTCCAAATCTTGAAGTCCAGCACTTCCAACATTTGGATTCTAATCCTCGGAATTTGTCATATAATCAAGTATCCACTGATAATAACACTATAGTTCAGAACTTACCAGTTCCAAATCCTATAATCCAGAACTTCCAAATTTTGGATTCCAATCTTCAGGATTTATCATATAATCAAATATCCATTGATAACAATAACCCTATAGATGAGAATTTAACAGATCCAATTCTTGAAGACCAGAACTTCCAACATTTGGATTCCAATCCTCAAGATTTAACATATGATCAAGTAATCTCTGATGACAATAATCCTATCGTCCACCAGAACTTACCAGTTGCAAATCCTATAGTCCAGAACTTCCATCATTTGAATCCTGGTCCTCAGAATTTACAATGTTTTGTTCGTATTCCTGATAATCCTCCACGTTTAACTCCAATTCCTGGAATGCCTCCTTCATCAGTTTTCATCACCTCCTCCTCCTCCTCCTCTTTATCGTGTAAATCAGAATTTCAATACAGTACCCATGATGCCCTTTCCTGGAGTATATGCTCTGTTTTTTAATCAACAACAAATGCTGCCGAATGTTCTTTACCATTGTCCTCAGTTTTCACATTTCGAAAGGTGATAGTTTGCTTTGATGAATGGGACTGTAAACTGTCATATTTATTCATTGCAGAAAGTCTTATCCATAAAAGATTTTGCTAACTATGTTTCTTTACTTTTCTTTTTCATCAGTATCATTAGTTGTTGTTTGTCTTAAAACACAAAATCCTAGCTTACCATAATTTTTCCTCTTTAACGGTTCCTTTTTAATGAATAATATGAACATTGGTTCCTGGTTATTGTCTCTCAGTGCGGTCAGTGGTTTTTATAGGTTCTTCTGCCTTTCATGAATATTTCCATTGTTCTTCTTTCCTTGATATACTATGGAGTTAAAATTCTTTGGTTATTCTCCAAAGTTTTACATATAATGTGCATATTTATAAGTTCTCTGAATGATGTATTTTCTGAAATATCCTACAGTTCAATCTACTTTCTTTCTTTTTCTTATATAGACTAGCTTAGTTCAATGACTTTATTTATTTTGTAATTAAGTTTTCTGAAATTTATCACATTCATTTTATACTTTTCATAAGATATCAAATTTAATGATTGGAAATAAAGAATTTCATTCTAGTGATTGTAGTAATTTTCTCTATTCATCTGTTCACATGTATATTGTTTCATTTAATGTTTTCTCGCATGTCTTCTAACAGTACTGTCATATTTTTCAGTGTTTCTCCATTGGATTCTTTCCTTTGATATTAATTTCAAATAAGTTTTCAATGACTTTGTTTAAGCATTCATTACATACTTTCCATAAAACAGCAGCTAATTTCCCATTTTCCTCTATTGTATGTTCTTAAAGCCCTCTCCTTTTTTTGTATAAAGGCATCTTTTATGGAAATCGTTAGTCGTTATAGTCTATAACAATATTTTTATATACTTTTTATATATAATTTGTGTGATATTGCCTAAGACCATATGCAACAGCCTCAATTATTATTTATAGACCAAATTCTGTCAATATCAAATTTAAGTAAATTTTTGTTTGTTTATTTATAACAAATATATTATAAATGTTGATGTGAAAATTTGTAGCTAGATTCATGTATTATTTTACAGTTTATATCTTTGGTGTATGCAAAGACAAAATACAAATGAGCATATTCATGTGAACAGGCCTAGGGTTGATACCCGACTGGGTTGAAAATTTTAATTGTTAAATTAATATAATTGACAAATTTTAAATTTTGGGACCAGGGGGAACATTGGTGTACAATTTTTAATTGCTAGATTGTGCATCAAATTTTTGCTTAAATTGCAAACCTCTCTGCAAGTGTATATGTTGAGAAGGCACGTGTTAATGTTAATAGCGATTCATCTATCGGATGGGATGTTAAGCAGCCATCTTGGTGCTTTTGGCAGAAGTAGACTATGTCGTGACGCTGAGTTTATCTTCTCCTTTTTCATCATCCCTCATACAACACACTTTACATTACACAATACAAGAATATGTCATCTGCATAAAGTGGTTTGCTGAAGTGGTGAAAATTGAAAATTAGACCACATTAACGACATCTAAATGCCTAGCACAGAAATCAAAGCACATAGAGTGTAGTGGGTGACACACATTTTGGAATAAGCAAATCCACATAAACAATTTTATTTCTGCAAGATAAACTATACAGGACATACATTTTAATGAGTTCAGAATTTTGAAACTGGCTTAACCTCCTACTCTCTAGATATGATATCTTTGACAATGAATTTTTTTCTCGCTTCAGTAATAATTCCAACTTACCATGATCGGTGGTATCATATTCAGTACCTTCAGAGGTTCAAGCTCATATTCTTTAATTTCTAACTGCAGTCTTTAGGTGGCAAAAAAAAAACTTACATAAAAGCTCCTTAAATTTCTCCCCCCCCCTAAAAACTCTAAAATTGTTTTTCTCGAAAATATGAACCCATTAAATGTGAAAATAAAATTATAATTGACAAAAAAACTCAATCCAGGACTCCCACAAAAGCCCCCTCCCCCAACATTTTTTGAACCCCTTAAAATTTTTATTTGGCTCCCTAGATTAAGCACAAAAATGAGTAATACCTTGTTAAACCTTTCTTCGAGGTGCAAGAGGTTAAAAGATCTAGCGACACAATGACTCTGGGGTCATCTCAGCCTCTTATGGAAATGAGTACCAGCTGATCTCATTCCAATTGTCACAAAAGGTGGGAACCTCCTACTAATGTTTTCTTCCAGTGGGATCACTTTACCTTTACCTTCTTATATAGTATTACTTAAATACAGAATCATTATTGGCCTCAGTGGTCTAGGAGTTAAATTCCTTGCCTCTGGTCCCGACGGTCATAGATTTTAAACCCAGCTTGGATTGATGTATTTTTTTAGGATGGAAAAATCCCAAGAGATAAATCCTTTGGGAGGGACTTTAAGCCATGGGGTCCTAAGTCTGAAGATTTTTGGGTTTAAAAAAAGAACCTCAAGCCTAAATTAGTGCCTCTAAGCAAAATTTAATGAGCGTTTCCTATTCTAGTAATACCTTGTTACCTACTAGATGTCTTTTTGAGGCAATGCTAATCACATTGTCATCTATAGGGAAATAAGCATAACTAAATTATGTTTGGTTAAGAAACTTCTGCTAGGGAGCATCCATGTCCCCACATGGGGATGTATGGGTTTATACTAGAATAATGTATATGTCTGCCATAGCATGGGTGACAGAAATTATTTACCGTAGTTAGTTAACAATTTTTGTGGCAAATGGATGCTCCTAGCAGGAGTTTCTTAACCAAGCTAATGTAGTTACCTACAGATGTTAGTGAGTGACATGGGATTAGCACATCATCTTAATGAAACATCTAGTAGGGAATTTCTTGGATGGTGAAGGCTGATTAAATTTTGCACAGAGGCACTAATTTAGATGTTCTTTTATGAGCCCTTAAATCTTCAGACTCAGGACCCATTACTTTAAATACCTCCCAGAGGTCTTGTCCCTTTGAATTTTTCCATCTTAAAAAATCCATCAACCCCAGTTGGGTTTGAAAATGCGACCCTCGGGACCAGAGGCAAGAAACTTAACCACTAGACCACCGAGACCAATGCTACTTATCATAGCTACCCAAATTCCTTACAATGTTAGATGGGCATCGAGTCCCATACTGCTTGAAATTACAAAAGAAAATTTCTTCTCCGCAAGGGCTTTGCATCAAGGCATGGCTTAATTGATTGATTAATGATTAATGGCATAGCCCATTGTTGAGCCATAGCCTCTCCTTTATCAGCAGTTTTTAGACCAAGTTCATTTTTAGTTACCTTATTTGTCCAAAGATGGTATGAGTGGCATGTGGTCAACACACCAACTCAATGAGACATCTAGCAGGCAACTAAGGGTAGGATGTTTTTGTTCAGAATCTTTTACGAGCCTGAAAATCTTCAGCCTCGGGACCCATGGCTTAAGGTCCCTCCCGGAGGACTTGCTCTTTGGATTTTTCCATCCTAAAAAATCCATCAACTGCAGTCAGGTTTCAACCTGCGACCCTTGGAACCAGAGGCTGATTGGCATAAAGACACCAACCATGTATGTAAGTAGTTAATGCTTTGGAGTTAACAACATAGTTATTCTCCTTCTTGCTTCCCAATACTTGGATGTCACATCTTGATAATTTTGAAGAACTACACAGTTTGTTAAATGTTCTCTGTCCACTTCCGCACCTTGAGAACACAATATACATTCAGGAGACATTAATGAAGATGTTTTCCTAAGCAGTCTTTTCCTGTAGTAAGCCTCAGTATATCAACCACTGATTTTCATGGTAGTTCCAGAATTATAGATGGTTTTTATTTCAACAACTGAGCTAGTCTTAACCCAATCCTTGTAAATGTCCGATGCAATGTCTGGTAATACATGAGGGCACGCCAACACTTATGACCATACTCTAAAAGCTCACAAGACTTTTTCAACTTTGTGACTCATGTCTTGAATTATTACAATAGCTAAGGAATTACTATTTTTCTTAATCGAGGTTGTTGCTGTGGCAATTTAATATCATAACTTATTTTTGCACAGTTTACAGTCTAATCCATTTTGTGATTTTTTAGATGGTGAGTTGTTAGCATGCAAATTACTTAATGTAGCATGCACATTAGTTATTGTATTGCCTACATTTTTGCTTGTATGTACAATGTTATTTTTGTTGTGAGATTCAGTATTATTTTGCTGTAAGATTTAGTTAATTCTGCACACTATTTTGTAAGGAGATTATTAGTATTTAAAATTTCATTTGTTTTATTTGATGATTGTAAGACATTTTATGGAGGAAATTGGAAGCATTCCACTTATATTTAACATATATTATTGTTAATATAAATTTAAGATTCATGTGATTTTTCTCTGCTGTTTATTTATAGCCACAACTATTGTTGGTTATAAGTCGGGTTAGGATTTATAAGCAAATGTATATATACATTTTTTTTTCATTGCTCTATTGGGAAGCATACAGAATAGCTAACCATCAAATCCTTGTTGAGATTGGACATTTTTTTCAGTGGTTAAAATTAAAATTTTCTCTTTTTATGAATAAGGCTATTTGGTTATCTACCATAACACATCACATTTGTTTATCTGTTCATGCTAAGTTGTTCAGTAGTGAACAATTCTGGGATTAATAAAAATATACGGTCCAAATATTTTTATTCATTTAGCCCATGTGTTTGCAATTATTTAAAAAAAGTTATTACATATAAATCCAAGCTTAATTAAATGATGACTATTAACCATTTATTAGTTTTAGGGAAATCAAGACTTTACCTCTCCTCTCATAAACCAATGATTGCTCATTTTCCTGAGCAAGATTCAAGAAAATCATCAATTTACTACATTTTAACACTATTGCAGGGATTTTTTTTATTTAATATTTTAATAACACTGACCTGGTCTGAATCCATGAACCTAGAATGTTATTTTTTATGTAAAATTAATGTATTTAAAAGTGAATTTAAGAATTCAAGATTAGCATTTATTTGATATAGGATTTTTCTGTGTTAGTTTTATTGTTGAGGTTGTGTCTAGATATCTAGTTTTTGGTCATGTAACACACTTTTTAATAATAATAATAATAATAATAATAATAATAATAATATAATAATAATAATAATAATAATAATAATAATAATAATGCTGTTTTTTACCAAGACATGATAATAGGATTATATTATAATTTAATGAATCCTGATTTTTAAAAGTGTATCAGTCATGATTTTTTTTTCAGTAGAGTTTCATCTGATTCTTAAAACTC
The DNA here is from genome assembly GCA_030220185.1 of Diploptera punctata. NCBI lineage: Eukaryota > Metazoa > Arthropoda > Insecta > Blattodea > Blaberidae > Diploptera > Diploptera punctata. The sequence goes on from JASPKZ010004545.1 coordinate 503,611, forward strand.
GATTCAAGCACTAATCACAATATAGTTATGCTTATCTTTTGGGGCACATTCTAGTGGAGTTGGTTAAAGCAATACACTACAAGAGTCTTGATGGGTGTAAATTGGTGTAAAGGCAATCTTCATGCAGGGCTGTCATCTTGCATTGATTGTGTAGAAAGATGGGAGCCTTAACCTTGTATTACTCCAAGGGCCTCCTAAAGCCTGTAGTTGGATCACTTTATCTTTTTTTTTAGCCTATCTTTAAATATGGCAAAAAATGTATACAATTAACAACATTTGCTAGTAGCATTTCACTTACCATATACTTCTGAATAAAGGTGTACCTCAAAATGAAAGATGTAGAATGTGAAAAAAGATACACATATAAGGAAAAGGATTTACTATAGCTCACTGTAACAGTCATTAGTTCTGTTTCCTAATCCTAGTATGTTTCCAAACCATCTCTACTTAGCATACATTGTTGTGTCCGAAATTAACAGTTATCATATTACTACCAATAATAGAAAATGTAAATATATGCAAACATAAGGGCACATGCCAAATTTGAACAGTCAATAGTTGGCTAAATATACAAAAATTACAAATATAACATATTAAGACATTTGTACATTTTGAAAGTAAAGTTCTTAGGAAAATTTTTCTGCCAAAGAGAAACGAACAGACAGGTGAATTCAGAAGACTACAGAACAGTGATATACATGATCTTTATGAGAAACCAGATATAATAAGAACAGTTAAGTCTCATAGTCTACAATAGACAGGAAATGAGGCACAAATGGGGAATGAAAGAGGGACTTCGAAACTTCTAGGAAAACCAGATTGAAATCACCCAGTAGGTAGGCCAAGAATGAGGTTACATTAATCTCTTGATTTGAGGAAGTAAATTATACATTAGCTCAGAATAGGAATGTATGGAGAGTTATGTTCGTGCAACCATGAACCTTTGGGTTTGATAGTGCCAGTAAGTTGGAAAATATTATATATACATATACATTCCAAAAATAATAAAATACTATTGATTTCAATAAATGATGAGTTTTATAAGATAGAAAATCATCCTCCCTGTTGTTAGTCTTAGAAGAACTGTTATGTTCTAAATGAAATGTTGATCTTCTCGAGTCATCTCTTCCTTGAACAACCCAATGATCTCAAGCCATCTGATGGCTCTAGGGATCCTTATTCTAGGCATTCTGTTATGGTGTTCCTGCCAATTTTTTATTCTTTGGAAAGAAAGGTACTTTTTATGATTGTAATTCTATCAACTTCATCTGTTATTACAGAATTTATATAAAATAATTAAATAAAATTAAAATGGCTAGAAGTGGCTAAAGAAAAGGCATTTATAGCTAGTTATGTTTTCAAAGTGGTCAGATCCTAAATTGACAACCTTGTTCAGATGTATCAGGTAATAGTAGGTAATCTACAAAGATTGTTTCTAAATTTGAAGTTCTATTTATAGAGCTGCAGCCATGAATTTTCTAAAAGATAGAAAATAATTTGCTAAATTCCAGCCAATGTTGGCGAACAGGTTATTTCTTATTTATCAACTCCCTTAAAATTTAACATTGCCAATACAGAAAAGTTTAAAGATAGCAAGAAAGAGATAAACAGATATAAAAATACAACATAGTAGGCAATATGAAACATCATTAAATATATGAAGTAAGATAATACGTAAACCCATAGTGTCATAAATGAAGAATGATGGCTAAAAATTATCAAAATCCATTTTTCAAGAAAACAATTTTGTAGTATCATTTCCTTGTATGTACAAACATTTGTTGCCTTCTCTTCATCTCTAATAAAATGAATTTTGCATTGTGTTTAATGTTCAATTTTTACAATTCTTGTAAGATTATTACTACGTTAACAGTTAAATATAAAAAAATTACCATAATGTGACTGATCATTTTTAGTCGTCACCCTTCAAATACATCAAATATAGTGTTGCCAAATTGAAGAAAAGAAGCCCTACTGGCTTTATAAAGTAGTATTAAATTCACAATAAATGTCTTCTTAACTAAGGAGCCACCATTTGCTGGTGCAAGGGAATTAGAATCTATATAAGAGAAAAATTTGCATCTAGATCGCAACTTGCCTCGGTAGCTCAGTTGGTAGAGCATTTGGCCCAGAAAGCCAAGGGTCCCGGGTTTCAGTCTCGGTCTAGATGAAAATTTTTCTCTTCAAATACTAGAATAATAACCGATATATTTAACTGTGACCATAAAATCAGGTAATGGCAGGAAAATTTCGATTCAAGTTAAAACTAAACCGATCAGAACTAAAAATAAGTAGAATTTTGGAATTATGGCTGATGTCCTTTTAAAGTCAGGATTCACGAGTGACATTTTTTAGGGATTCCAGATGTGAATCAAAAAATGCTTCTCAATTTAGATTTTGATTCAACTGTTACACTTTGACTTTTTCTAATTTTACATAATTTTTGTATATGTTTGATATTCAAAGTATTTTACTTATAATAAATTAACAATATTTGTTTTGTTAGATATTATTATTATTGGTCCTATATTTTTTTAACATTTTTGTAACTGGGTCTTGAATGAGATATTGGTTTTATAGGAAGGGGGAATGCTTTCAAATTTTGATATTACAATTTAGAATAATAGTGTGTTTATTATTTTTGGTAATCTATTGTATAAAAATGTATTATTTTTTATTATACTTCAAAAGGCAGCTTTGATTTATTAAATGCTCATTGTACTTAGTTTATGACCATTCACATTAATGGTAACTTTCAAAATACATTGAAAAAGCAAATTTCTTGTACAATAATAAGAGTATATAATTTGTTATCATTGATATGTTTTATGTGTTTGTAAAGGTTTGAAAAAAAGTAAGGTAAATCACCAAAAACTTAGGTGAAAAATGTATGTGTGGCCACCTAAGTTTTTTGCTATTAGTAATGTTTTTTCATTTTTAAGTTAATACTATTATTATAATTTGTGTACTTAATTGATTTATTTTGAGGGAAAAAATAAATTTACTGTTTAATAATACTAAAAAAAAATCTAATTCATATAAAATAATTTTTTGTTGAATTATTTTTATATTTGTTTATAATTCCCATAACCTGATATATGTGGTGTAGTAATAGAAAAATTATATTGTGTCAGACATTTCTTTGGAATAACAATGTGCACACTATTTCCGTTAAAATACGGAAAAAAAGAGCTGTGTTTATATACATTCCTAGAGAGAGCAGATTTTATCCAATATGCATAACTCTGTCTATAAAAGACAATAGCCTAGTTAGAGGAGGTGATTTTTGGCATTTTTTTAATGTTTACACATTCGTAATTTTCAATTTATAGCATTTAAAAAATACAATTCATAATCAGGTAATGATTTTTTAGATTACTTTAATATGAAATTAAAATTACCTGTTTAAAGGGTTAATAGTAACATAAAAATGCATTAATTAAATTAACTTTTATAAGATTCATGATGTGTTCTGTTGAGGTATTATTCAAAATTAAAATATAAAATTATGGAATATTCACCTGAAAGGTCCATCTCCTCAACTTAATTGGTTATTTAACTGTAGTGCTTTCGGGATGGGACAAGTCCCAAAAGCGCTACACTTAAATAACCAATTAAGTTGAGGAGACGGACCTTTCAGGTGAATATTCCATAATTTTATATTTTAATTAATTAAATTGTGCATTTATTTTAAAATTATACGAGTTAAAGCAACACACAGAGAAATATAATAAACCGATGCAGGATGAAGCATAATACAGGAAAAAGATAAATTTATACTATGCAAAACCAGATTAATACAAAGAAAATAAACAAAATTAACCAAAACAAAAATAATAATAAAAATAGAATACACAAAATTAACCAAAACCAGAATAATAAAAACAGAATCATCAGTCCAATTCCAGTCTCGGCTTCCCTCAGAACCCTTTTTCAGGCAACCATCCACCATCCCTCAATTCTTAGCTTCCTCAAATCCTCTAAAATTCCATCTGTTCAATGCAGGCTAAGTCATCTCACATTCCTTTTTCCTTCAAATTTACATTCCATAATTTTCTTGGATATCTCATGTTCAATCATTCTTTATACCTGTTCTCCTCATTGCAATCTTGAAACTTTAAATGATGTAACCACATCAGCAGACTTAAACAACTGATAAAGCTCATAGTTATATTTTATACGACATTCTTCCTTGTCACGTACTGACCATATATTTTTGTTAATATCTTCTTTTCAAATTAACTCAGTCTTGACATATCGGTCTTGGACAAGGTCCATGTTTCACTGCCATAATTTAATATTGTTTTTACCGGAGTATTATATAGATTACATTTTATTCCTCTTGTAAGAAGCCTTGACTTAAGTGTCTCAATAATACAAAGTATGCTTTATTGGCAATAAAAAGAAAATACAGAAATTAACTTCATTATCATCAACAACAGCATGGTTTAGATCTTTTGGCCTGTTTTGACTTCAAAGTACATCAAATTGATCTATCCATCTCTTTGATGGGAGTCTTCTTAATGTCTTATTTGTATAGGTTTTGGGGAGTCATTTGTCTTCCATTCTTAAAACATGTTCGCAATATGAGAGTTCTGGTATTGTGCTATTTTCTTGTTAAGTTTCAATATGTTTAACTCTTTTCTGATGTCTTCATTTTTCTTTCTATCTGTTCTTTCATATCTCACCGTCAGATATTAAGTCATGAAAGTTCAGTAACACTGAAATCATGGAACATATCTCAATGTTTTGCTCTTGTCATTTGGTATAGTTTTCACATTTTGACCTAATGTCACATTTTGTCATATTTACAAAAAAAAATGTTTACAGATAGTGAAAAATTAAAAGTTCAAGCTTTATTAGCATTTTGTGCTGTATGGAATTTGCGAAAAATCACCATCCCTAACGATAGTGCATATAGTGCTGAGAAGGGTGTTGTTAGTTCTCATAAATATGGATAATTGGAAACACAATAAATCAATGATTTTCTGTTGTTAATAGAAAATTATGCAATAATTCATTTAATATGTAAACATTCTTATTCCTTGTATAAATACATTAAAAGGCTGTATACAACTGTTATTCACAATAAAGCTGTACATTGATTAGGGTCTGGAGTTTTAACCAAAAATTTGTCAAGTGAATGGTATACAAGTCATAGAACACAGCCAGAGTGGTAAACAACTTGACATGCAGCATTGGGTACGTTAAGCAGGCAGGGAATATGCTGTGAGTGAAATCAAAATATATTGTGTTTGTATAATTTATGGTTAAATGTGTAATTTACTATATACATCAACAAACCAGAAATTGACGATTTTTATTATTAATTTAACACTTCTCATAGAAGGATAAATTATATTTGAAGAGAAAAATTTTCGCCTAGACCGGGACTCGAACCCGGGACCCTTGGCTTTCCGGCACTTGGCCCGGAAAGCCAAGGGTCCCGGGTTCGAGTCCCGGTCTAGGCGAAAATTTTTCTCTTCAAATATAAACCAGAAATTATTCCTTAAATGTCACATAAAACTGCAATAGCAAAATTCAGGCTTATCACAAAACATGGCTGTTTTGGAATTTGCACCAATCTAAATTGTCATCAATGCAAAAAAAAAGTAGGAAGAAAAGACTGCTGAAGAACAATCTTCAAGCTTGCAAAGCGTTTGATGTTAAATTTAAATTTACACACTCAGATTGGCCGATAAATTATTTTTTTATTGGTCAATCTGGGTGTACAATCCCATCATAAATCTTCTTGAATTAGAAACTACCCAATTGGGTTATGAATGAAGGTTTGTGCTACTGGGGAACGTCATTATAAATGAGAAAAAATTGTTTGGGCAGGAATGCCTGGATAGCATAATGCTTAGTGCACTGGTGCATAAAACCTGTGGTCAGGTTTAGGAATACATTTTTTTTTACTTAAAAAATAACTTATTGCAAAATGTTACTTGCTCAATCCATCATAAAAAAATATTGGAGTGCATGATAGCTAATGATATTAAAGATTTTTCTCAGAAATCTATATATAAAAGTTTGTAACTTCTTAATTATTACTTCTGTGACCTTCCATATTTCAGACTCATAGAGTAGAATGGATTTAACACTTACTTTCTAGAAGCAGCACATTCTTTTATATGGAAATATGAGATTTGTATCAATTTCATTTAATTTTAGTCTTTTCTTAGGTTTCTTGTGCCATAGTCAGTATGGTCAAGTTATTAAAGCTAATTTGTTTGCAATATGTTATCTATGTCTTATATATTTAACAAAATTTATTTTTAGACTGCAAAAAAAATAATTTTTATTAAATTTAATTTATTCATCTTGGCCAAACACTACTTGTTATGTTACACAATTGATCTAAATTAACAAATGCTAAATATAATTTGTTTCACAATGCAAGGTTTTTCTAATATACAAGTCCAGGTTAACATTTGAGGGGCTCAGGGAATAAGGGCCCATCCCAACCAATGGTTGAATTTTAGTTATTTGCAGATTATGCATCCTGTGGCCATCTTCTGTTAATCTTTAGAAGCTCATAATTCTAACTGTGCTCAAAAGATGGTATATGAGACTTTATGTGTAGGAAAAATTTCTAACATCTTCATGCCCATGGGAAATAAAGGCCCATCCCAACTGCTGACACATGACCGTATATTGTCCGCTGCAGGTTCTTGTGCAAATGGAAATATGGTAATAAAATCTAAGAAAAGAAAAAGAAATGTGCAAGAGTGGAATAAAACCGAGCAGAAAATTTTATGCAACAAAGGAAAGGAATACATTTGGTATCTGGGAAATTAATTGTTAAGCACTTCCAGCCCCTCACTTGTCAACTTTGGACATACAACTTTGGTATCCACATATGTAATAACGATAGTGCAATCAATCATGTGTGTTTGGCCTGAATCAGTTGATTCAAGAGGTGCGGATGAAATTGCCAGTTGTTTATTAAAAGCTGTGCCACGATTGAAGAAGGTGCTAATAAAAAAGAAACTTATAGTGTTTAGTGTTAGTCAAAACAAGAATTTTACAATAATGGGACTTTGGTTGTACGTGATTGTGATTGGTTTGAAGAAACTGAACATAAATTTCTTGTACCAGGTCACACTTTCCGCCCCTGTGATGCTGACTTTGGTGTGAATGAAAAATTTTAAAAACCATTCACAGTAGTTTAGATGAATGCAGAAGATTTTAAAGATTTGGGTAACTTAAATAAAATGCCACGATTGAAGAAGGTGCTAATAAAAAAGAAACTTATAGTGTTTAGTGTTAGTCAAAACAAGAATTTTACAATAATGGGACTTTGGTTGTACGTGATTGTGATTGGTTTGAAGAAACTGAACATAAATTTCTTGTACCAGGTCACACTTTCCGCCCCTGTGATGCTGACTTTGGTGTGAATGAAAAATTTTAAAAACCATTCACAGTAATTTAGATGAATGCAGAAGATTTTAAAGATTTGGGTAACTTAAATAAAATGTTCACAAAGAGAAATGTGACGCTGGACAAGCATAAGGTATACATCAGGAAAGCATCTCAGTTTCATTTTGTGAAAAACAGACATGTAATGTACGTAAAATCCGGTTTCAGTGACTTGGCTTTAGAGGAAGTAATAAGTCTTTAAAAAAGGGAAAGGAAAGTGTCCTGTATTACGAGATGTATTATTGTCAAAATATCCTAATGGTAGGATGATAAAGAAGACATCATGACTCTCATGACATTTGTACCACCTGTACACCAGATATTTTAACAGTAGCCTTAAATCAGATGATGATGATATTGATGATACAAATGCTGCAAACGTAGAATAATGCAATATTCAAGTTAAATAGTGTTATTTAATTTGTTTATTTATGTTGTATTTTTTATATTCTCAATTTTCTTTTTCTTTGATTAGACATATGAAACAACATAGTGATCTATACATTTGCAGGCATAAAGCTTATTTTATGTACAAGACATATTCCGAATATTATCAATGTGTGCTCTATATATTTTCCTCAATGTAGAATTTAATAAAATGCAATTTTTTTCCAAAACTTAGTGCAGTTGGGATGGGCCCTTATTCCACTGACCCCTTCAATTGTAAATCACAACAAATTACATTTGTACAGGGATGTTTTAGGTTCTGTGAAATCTATGTTTTATACTTTATGCGTGTCTTGTTTTATGGAAATATAATGATCAGCATTCGTAGCCTGTTGACAATGAACTAATCATGCAGTTATAAAATTCTCCCATCACTTTTGAAAATAAAATGCTCTAAAGTTTTATAAAAGCTGTTAGAAGGAAAAATCTCTGCTTGGATGAAGCCATAACCACCTTGTATTTTTTTTGTTCAATGCTGCCATGTTATCTTATGATATGTATGATTTCTCTTTTGGGATTGGTAGAATTGTAACCAATTTATGAGATTTGGTACCTGGAAAGCAGAGTTAAATATCCTGATGATATGATGGGTGATAAATGATACCGTAATGAAGCTCCAGAACAGTCCTTGAACCTAAATTCCAGACCATGGGCAACTACAGGAATAATTCCCATTAAGGAAAAATTCCTGAGATTTGACTAGAAATCAACTTGGGGCATCATGAACTGCAGATAAAAGACTATGAGACTGGTCCCATCTTGCAATATTAACTTGGTTGTTTTAGTTTACAGATTGAGGTATACTATCAAATTACATTTAAGTTTTCCTATTAATTGTAGGAAATGTTAGTTGTGATTAATATTAACTTAATTATTTTAGATCTCAGATTGAGCTTTATTATTAAATAAAATGGTTACAAATTATCTTTTAAGTTTACTATTAATTATAAGAAATGCTAGTTCTAATGAGATAGTTCTATATCCGTATTGAACAATAGTAATTCTATCATAGAATTTTGACTGGTTTTGGTCTCTAAGAAAAAAACTGATTTTTTCCCCTTTTTAGTTATATTTAATAATATTTATGTTGTTAAGTTAAATCTATTATTGACATTATAAATTCATTTACCGTCAATTTTAAATATTGTAATCATAGTTTTTTTTAGAGTTTAGGTTTTCATTAGCATTGGCTAGAATTTCTCAATTTTTTATCTTAATAATCAAGAATAGGGCAAGGCATTTAATGATTTTTTTAATTGTTTTGTTTAAAAGTTTTTAACTGCCCACATACATTCGAAAAACAGTGAAATAAAGGCATTAGGTTAGGACTTTTTTGTAATTAAGCTTCACTAATTTTGTTGTTCCAATGCAATCCACTCCACTTTCATATTTTGGTTTTTCTTGCTAGGCAAATAGGTGACATTAATATGGATTTTTTTTTATTTAAAGCTTGATAAGTTTTGAATATAAGGGAAAAAAACACACTTCCCATCTGTAGCAACAATCCTTCCTTACCCCAATTTTTTTCAAATGAACTTGATGGTACTTCTTCCTTTCCTTTTCATTTACAATTAATAGAGGATCTACAAATATTATCTAAAAATTATCAATATCTTGTTGATCATAAAATTATAGTAAAAAAAGTGCATGAAATGCATGAGTAAATACAATTTTTTTTTTCATTCTATTTTTACAGATACTTTAACATCTAAGATTATTTCACTGCTATTTATTTTTTAATGATACTTTGAAATGATATGATGAAATTGATCGTAACTAATTTACTGGCACTATCAAATCCATAAGTTCACGCTCGTGCAGATGTAAGCATCCAGAGTTAATATTTTTTAATTATCCCCTGTTAATTCTTTCAAAACATGGTTGAATTTATTCTCCCAACTCGTTTTTGACGTACTCACTGGGAACTTTTCCTCTGGTTTTCTTAAAAGAAGTTGTTTCCATGCTGCTCTTTCATTCATTCCCCATTCATGCCATATGCAATCTTTATCACAGTCTTAACTATTCTTATTACAACTGGTTTCCCATACACATCATGTAACTAACTGTTGTCTTTTCCATTCATCTGTCTGTTGGTCTCTTTGGCTCAAAAATTTTATTTTCAAATACTTGTAATATTTTCTTTTTCCTTAAAGTAAGAGACCATGTTTCTCATCCATACAACTGGAAGAAGGTTATGGTAATGAAATTTCAACCCAGTATTTGCTTTGGGAAATGAGGAACATCAGGAGAAAACTTCTGGTTGGTGCCAAATTAGAATTTAAATTGGGACCTCCTGAATATGAGTCTCAAATGCTACCGCTCGAGCTAACTTGTTCAGTAAAGTCATAATTGCATTATTTATTTTGTATATTGTCAAATTATAGATCAATTAACTGCCTTACTCTAATCATAAGGTGAAATGCATGTAAAATTTGACATAACAATGAATTGAACTTTTATAGGAAAAAAATCGTTATGAGGTTTTAATTTAATCATAACAGATGAAAATTAAAAATTTTTTCTCTGCTTCCCAAAGTGGTATATGGACTATTAAAAAGATTTTCAAGTACCTACATCCTAAAATATTGTAGAATATGAACAAACTCATACACAGTAAAGAATTGTTATATATTTTAATTAAAACTCTTACACCATGCAGAGTGGCATGCCATAGCGTAGTGGTTAAGGCACTGAGCTACAAGCCGGAGGGTCGAGGATTCAAGTCCCGTTGGGGTCAGGATTTTTAAACTGACCCAAACCCTCTGGCAGCACTATGGCCCTGGGGTCGACTCAGCCTCTAACGTAAATGAGTACCAGACACTTGTTCTGGGGGTAAAGGCAGCCGTCATGCAGGGCTGACATAAAGTGCCGATTGTCTAGAAAAAGTGGGAGCCTTAACATCCCACTACCCCAAGGGCCTCCGGGCCTGTTGTGGGATCACTTTACTTTTTTTTTTACACCATGCAGAAGTGTTAGCCATTACTTGCCTTATTTTATATAATTAGTGTCTATGCAGAAGCATTAGCCATTACTTGCCTTATTTTGTATAATTAGTGTCTAAAGTTTATTAGAATATAAAACTCGAAACATGTATTTTTGTAATTTCTCTTATATATACTACATTCACATTTGATTGTTAAAATAAAATTGAAAAATTCACAGAGATATTTTACTCCCTCTCAGTAAAACATGTCATTCTACCAATTATGTCAGTTACTGATATAAAACCGTACATATTAGGTACCGTTATTAGACATAGAAACTCCACATTTTCTGTTAAAAAGAATGAAACCAATATATAAATGTTTTGAAGAGAAAAAGTAGTGCCCTACTATCTGAAGGCTAAAAAAAATTAAAATGTTATTTTATTTTGTTGAAATTATGTCAATTACCATGGAATTCACCAATATATTTTTTGTATAAATAATTTATCTTGCTGTTCTTAAACTTACAGTAAAGTTGAGATTATATGATAATTAGTATTAAAATGAAATAATAAGTGTATACAGTTTCTGCCATTTTTAAATCTTAGGGACCAAATATAGGTTGTGGGGGCTAGTCAAATTCAAGTGAAGACTATTGAATTGTTCTTATAAATATTATGATTATATGTTTATTCCCTCAAGGACATTTTTTTTTCTTGTAAAAATATCTTAAGAATATAATTTATGCAATATTTAAACTGGCCTAACCTGATGGCACCAGGACCTGATAGCAATCAGCCTCTAACAGAAATGTTAATGTTTTGGGAGGTAAATGTGGCCATCATGCAGGATTGACATCTTACGACAATTGTCTAGAAAGGTGGGGGTTTTAACCTCTTTACCCCAAAGTTCTGAGATAAGATCACTTTACAGTTTTAATCATTATATAAGGTTTATTTTGCTTTTATTTTCTGTGTCACAATAACATATACATTTTTTCTAATTATTCATTTCTTAATTTTGATTTTAATATTAATTTTCAGCATTTGTATGTTGTTATTTTGTTTATGATTAGTAGATTTTTTTTTTTTGCTTAATTTTTCAAGTTAATGAATTGACCTGAAGATAAGCTATATCTAATGTGTCATGTTAAAATTTAAGTGGCAATCAAATAAATGGAAGAAAAAGAAAAAAAAATTAGAACTAGGGAGATAGAGAGGGGACATATTTAGGATATAAGCATACATCATCTTTTAATATTTGCTTCTCGCTAAATCATATTAGAGAAAAATGTATCTGTACTATAATGATTTTTGTAAAAAATTGTGGCATTTAAATGAAATTTGTCTATAAGTTACTTTAGTCTTAAGAGTAATCGATATTGCTCGGTTTAGGTAGTTTAAAAGTTTTCCTTAGAAGATTTTGAATATAATGATTTATGTCATGAACTTGAACGTACATTATATTTGAAGAGAAAAATTTTCGCCTAGACCGGGACTCGAACCCGGGACCCTTGGCTTTCCGGGCCAAGTGCTCTACCAACTGAGCTACCGAGGCGAGTTATGATCTAGACACAAATTTTTCTCTTATGTACGTTGTAATTCCCTCGCGCCAAATGCTTGAAACCATAGCTTCTATCTTTTGCAAATGGCGGCTTCTTAGTTAAGAAGACATTTATTGGGAATTTGAACGTACATGTTTTCCATGCTGTTTGAAAAATCTGTAAAATATCCTTAGCTCAGGAGAGATACCAAAGCAGCAATAATTGAAAATTGGCATTCTTAAACTTGTTGAGTTTTCTCACTTTTTCAATGTTTATATTATTGATCTTTTAAATAAACCAATGCCATTTCATGTCAAAAAAAAAATAATTTATGATCGTATATGCTATTGCACACTCTTAAGAGACATTAAGGGCCGCATGCAAATACATTAGTCTCTGGTAAGCTGAGTTTCCCATGAGCATGTGCAAAGTTCGAATTAGCGAGTCGCTGACTGGTTATGCATGAAAGTAGTTTTTTCGTAATATTGGCATGAAATTACCCAGAATTCTCAGCAATAAACACTTCCGTTATTTTCGTCTGCTAGAGGAATGCATTTATGTTTGCGTCCTGCAAATAAAACAGTGTACGATGACGTCTGCATCACGCGATATTACGCCAATTCTCCTGTTCTTCCAGTTGAATTCTTTGGTAGACTCTATCAAATTCCTCTTCTCCGCATATACCGAAAACATGATCGAAGTTTTCAAGGTCCGACATCTTGGATAAAGCAGCAAGGTTTCAAAGTACATCAGTTCCCATTGGGTTGCTCATGATTTGTTCTGCAAAGTCACCCCGCCAGGTAGCTTAGGAATTTTGACAATTATTTTCGCATGAACAGACTTCTGAGTACGCAAAAACATCTTTGGATGCAACTTTCTCAGCAGAGAACGACTTTTACAGTCTAATGCATTCATAGATACGACCCAAAATATTTGTGAGAATTTAAAGAGAAACTGATGACTTGCACATCAGCAACATTGCTATTTATGTTTATGCATACTGGTAGCTCTGATCCAACTGCTTATCAATTTAGTTGCTTACCTGAATTTATATTGAGCTCTTGATAAAAGAATGGGACAGATGTCAACTAATGATAATGGCATTGTATGCTATTTTTGTATTACTTATTTAATTATAGCTTATATAGAAACTAAATAACAGAGTAAAGATAAGTAGGTACACAGTCCTAGCTGGATAAATGTGCCTCCTTCCTGTTTTGTTCTTTGTTTTATTTTAGAAATACCAATCAGATGGTAAAATATCATTGGGATGAGGGGAAAGAGATGATTGAAACATTTTTTGTAGAACATCAAGAGCCCTTTCAGGAGTATCACATGAAAGGTAGATGATAACCATATTGGAAACAAATTATATTTTAACATTTGAAAACTGAATAATAAATGTTAGCTTATTTTCAGGTCACTTTTGAAATAAACATTATTTCAAGTCCAAAAATCTCACCTTAGAAATACAGTACTTAGTAGTGTATTACAATATACCATTTTTAAGGTGGTGGATTATGCTAACAAAATATGCTGATAAAGATTATACCTTTGTGGAGACTTCTGTTTGTAATGTTCTAAAATCAAATTAAATAAAAATAAAACATAGTTTTATTTGATTTTCATATTTATTATATAATTTAGTGACAGCTGTTTCGGTACACTGTACCTTCTTCAGACATGTTAACAAATTATGAATTGTGTTCCAACTGATCTAAGCAACAGTTGGATTAAGCTTAGATCAGTTGGAACACAATTCATAATTTGTTAACATGTCTGAAGAAGTTACAGTGTACCGAAACAGCTGTCACTAAATTATATAATAAATATGAAAATCAAATAAAACTACGTTTTATTTTTATTTAATTAATAAATATGGATTTTCATCAAGTAAACACCAACTCAATTGATTACTAAAATCAAATGCCTACTTATCTCACAGCTGTAAATGAATCCATCCAGTTAACATTCCTAAGCAGGAAAATGTAGATTTATGTTTAAATCATCAGCTGTAACATCTAGTATCTTATATATGGCGATCCAATGAATTATTAATTTTTTATAATATGTCATCCAAATTTATCACTTCTTCTCTGAAGGATAAATAATTAGAAGAGAAAATTTATATCTAATCTGGGATTTGAACCCAAGGTCTCTAGTTCTACATAAATTTTTCTCTTCAAATGTAATTTGTCCTTGATACATTTGAATAAAAACATTGAAATAAAGCTTTACTGGCTATAAAACTAGTGTTAAATCCCACTTAAATCTTCTTGAGAAGAAGCTGCCAGATGGTATGTGAATAAAGATTCATTGCCTCAGATGCACAGTCATTGTATAAGAGAGAGAAACACTTCTGTTTAAATTGAGATGCCTAAATAGCTCAGTGGATTAGAGCAATGGTATGTAGAACCAGAAACCTTGGGTTCAAATCTCAGTTTAGGCTCTTTTTCTCTTCAAATATAATGTCATCCATGATCTTGAAGAAGATTTTCGGGCTGTAGGCCGTGGTCGTGAGGCTTGTAGTTCCCCGACATTTCGCCAGAGACTGCGTCTGGCATCCTCAAGGGTTGTCTTGAAACTGGCAATTCTGTCCGCTGTCTGTCTTATTTATACGTTCACCGCGATGTGTTCGTAAGTTGTATCTGCCTTCTGATTGGTCAGCATTAGGGACTTCCATTGCTTCAATGAGATTGCTGTTTGATGGTCTAGTCGACTGTACGTTATATCTGTCTTCTGATTGGTCAGCGTTAGGGACTTCCATTGTTCCACTGAGATTGCTGTTTGATAGTCTAGTCGACTGTGCTTGTAGAGGTTTACATTTTGTGTTTTATAGAACCGGTATCCATACTTTGTTGACACAAAATGTAAACCTCTACAAGCACAGTCGACTAGACTATCAAACAGCAATCTCAGTGGAACAATGGAAGTCCCTAACGCTGACCAATCAGAAGACAGATATAACGTACAGTCGACTAGACCATCAAACAGCAATCTTATTGGAGCAATGGAAGTCCCTAACGCTGACCAATCAGAAGGCAGATACAACTTACGAACACATCGCGGTGAACGTATAAATAAGACAGACAGCAGACAGAATTGCCAGACGCAGTCTCTGGTGAAACGTCGGGGAACTACAAGCCTCACGACCACAGCCTACAGCCCAAAAATCTTCTTCAAGATCATCATAGCAACTCCGGCCGTGAAAGTCTACGTGAATACAAATGTCATCCATATTTTATTTGAAGAGAAAAACATATAATAATAAGTTTGGTCTGTTTAATTCTTACCTCATATCGTTGTTTATGTTAAACATATGTTTTAAGGCATGATTGCCTCATCTTCAGTAGTTACAGACTGATTTTTCCCAAGTTGTCGGCTCTGGATCTTAACTTCGGCTCCTTCTTTTTATGATTCAAAGAACTTGTTAATTAGGTTCCTCTCCCCAGAAATTTCAAAATCAAGAGAGAATTATAAATTTTGAAATTCCTAATTAGCAAGTTCTTTGGATCACAGAAAGAAGGAGCTGAAGTCGAGATTCAGAGCTGACAACTTGGGAAAAATCAGTCTAACTACCGAAGGTTAGGCTAACATGCCTTGAAACATATGTCTAACGGAAACAACGATATGAGGTAAGAATTAAACAGACCAAATTTATTATTAAGTAAAACCTCATAATGTTACTTCCAATTGTATTTTCAAAGAAAAATATATGCCTGAATCGGGATATGAACCCCATATTTCTGGTTCTGTACATCAGCTCCTGACTCAAACACATTAATTTTTTTCATTATATGAATTCCCACGTGCCGAGGTTATGTGAACTCTTTGTTCTATGCACTATCTGCAGCTTCTTTAACAAGAAGACTTTATTGGGAATTAACACCACATTTATAGTCAGTGAATCTGATTTTCGATCTAACATGTAAGATGTCATCCATAGTTCAATGGATTGCCTTGGTACAAATTTACAGATCAGTTTATCCACTGTATGTTGTCCACAATTATAAAGTCCAACTTTTCGTAATTTTTTTTAGGGTTTATAAAGGATTTATCTATTTATGTTATGGGCATAACCCTTTTGTGGATTAAAAGCCATTGGACATTGAGTATGGGAATCCTTTATTGTGTTGATATTATTGTTCTACTTTATGTTGTTGTTGTTCTACTTTATTTCATGTTTGGTTTTTTTAAGATTTTGTTTTTGTGAGTGTTTGTTTTCTATGATTTACTGTGTCTGAAAAATGTAGCCTAATTTACATAGAATGACTGTAAAATAAAATAAAATTAATAAATTCTCATACTATTTATAACACTGTTAAGTACAATTCAAGGAATTCACCAGAAACTTAATAACAATGGACTAAAAATTAGCATTGATTAATCATTTTAAAAATCCTAAAAGTATGAAAGGTTTGAATATCCATCCATAGTAATTCTGCTCTCGGGTAGGTCTTTCACTGCAATCATAGTATTTTCATGCTATGCTTTGCAGCTTTAATAGGGAATTGTAGGTGTGGTAGCTTCCCGTTGCTTTCCACACCGGTGAAGGATGTTGATGATGGCCATATGATTTTGGGGACCATTTGGGCCTTAAAGTTTTCCTGACATTTGTCTTATAGGTGAGGAAAAACAGGTTTGAATATAATAAGAAGGAAACTCCAAGCCTAAAATTAAGACAACAAGATGGCTTCACAATATTTTCTAGAAACTATAAGTTTATCATTCAGCTCATATATTTCTTCTTCTTAAAGTAGTTTCAGAACTTTCTTCTTCAGTTCCATCATCAGTAATTTTGTGACTGTTCTATCATCTTGAAGAGCTGCCTCTTGTTCCCCTGAGTTGGAAATTATTGATGATGGAACAGAAGAAGAAAGTTCCAAAACTAGTTTAAGAAGAAAAATATGAGGTGAGTGATAAAATTATATATAAATAAACAATACCTCAAATTGTTAATTCCTACAAAAAAGAAATTTTCTGGAATGTTTACCAATAACTAAGGTGGTAGGGAGTATGCATGCTTCCTGAATAGTGGATCTGGTTTTTGATACCCAGTAAGGTTGTAAATGTTAATTGTAAAATTTTTGTGCCAGGAGAGAAGGTGTTGTACAATTTTTAATTGTTGGATTGTGCATCAGATGCCTGCATTAAATTCTAAATTCCTCTGCAGTATATGCTGAGAAAGCATGCATTAATGTTATTAGCAGTTTGTGTATCAGATGGGGAAATTATGTCTGATGGTCCCCTTGGTGTTTTTCCACAGGAGTAGGGTATATGATGGCACTGGGTTTCAACTTCTTCCTTCTCTTCATCATCACCATCCCTCATACAACTCATAAACATACATCCCTATCCTACAGTCCTCTCTTTGCACAATACAAGTACATGCCATCTATCTAAAATGGTTTGTGAATGGAATGTATGGAACAGGCTGTGTAATGGTATCAGATTTCACCTTCATCCTCTTTTCATTAACATCCTCAAACAACTTTCAAAACTTACATCCTATACTTGTTTGGTATACACAATACAAAATAGATCTACACATCATCTATGTAAAGTGGTCTGCCAAAGTGGTGCATATATTGAAAATGGATCATATTAATGCCATCTATTCACCTTTTATGGAACTTCATAAAGAGTGCAGAAGTTGTAATAATATCACTTTTCATTATAATAAGAATAGAGTCAGCTGCGGTGGACTAGTGGTTAAGTTTCTTGCTTCTGGTATTGAGGATAAAGTAAAGTGATCCCACTACAGGCCATAGGAGACCCTTGGGTAATAGGAGGTTAAGGCTCCCACTTTTTCTAGACAATCGGCACTTGATGTCAGCCCTGCGTGACGGCCGCCTTTACCCTCAGAACAAGCATCTGGTGCTCATTTCCGTTAGAGGCTGAGTCGACCCCAGGGACCATGGTGCCACCAGAAGGTTTGAGTCAGTTTAAAAATCCTGACCCCGCCAGGACTCGAACCCTCGACCTTCTGGTTTGTAGCTTATTGCCTTAACCATCTATGCTACAGTATTGCTGGTATTGAGGATTGCAGGTTCAAACCCAGCTGGGGCCGATGCATTTTTTTAGGATGAAAAAATCCAAGGAGCAAGTCATCCATGAGGGACCAAGTCTGAAGATTTTCAGGCTTGTAAAAGTTCCTTATGCTTGAATAAAGGGGCATCGAAGCAAAATTTACTGACTTTCTTCATTCTAGTAACACCTTAGATGTCTCAATGGGTTGGTACGTTCACCACATACCAATTATGACATCTTTAGGGAAAAAGAGTAACTAATTAACTTGGTCTATTAACTTCTAACAAAGGAGAGGCTAATGCCCAACACTGGGCTGTTAGACCATTGTAGATATATGAAATATATATTCTACATAAATTTCTATAGACAGTGCAAGGTGGGGCAGGGTGTTGCGGGATGGCACCCTAGTTCTTTTCTTAAATGGATTGAAACCATCCCATTACTTCTTAGCATCATTAAACACCATTCTGAACTATAGCCACATGGACATAAGCTCTCCATACATCCCTATCCTAAGCTAATGTTTTCCTATCATCCCCTGTATAATCTAATCAAAATCATGGTTAAAGTTCCATGCCCCTCTTTCATTCCCCCATTCATGCCACGTGTCCTGTCCATTGCAGTCGATGAGACTTAACTGTTCTTATTATATCTGGTTTCCTTTAAAGATCGTGTAGCTTACTGTTATATAGTCTTCTCCATTTGCCTGTCCATTTCTCTTTGGTCCAAAAAAAAATCCTAAGTTTGTATTTCATACTCGAAAAAAAAAATTGGGTGAAATCGGCTTATAGGAGCTTTAATAAATTAGGGTATATACAAACTATATACTGTGTACTGTAGGAAGAATGAGGGATTTTTAAAGAATTTTGATAAAAAATAACTATGTACAGATGGTTCCAAAAATATTATTAGAGTAAATTATGAGGAAATAGACTCAAATATCAACACTGTATTATCAAAATCACTTTACATACGACCTTTTGTTTCTTATGTCGACATGTTACAAGCTTCAACCATTCCAGTGCTTTTTCATTTTACCTTAAGAACTATCTATAGATGTGTACAGTTCAGATTAGGATTACTAATATAAATTATTTCCTGGTATTTGAGAACATAAACTGTTGTAAGAAGGGGAGAAGGGGTAAGAAGATAAATTAATGTTAAATAACTCCAAAGAGTCTGTACTGAATGGTTATCATCATCATTGATTAGCAGATAGTCACATGGTTAGTATAGTGCAGTCCTTCAACTCTAATTTCAGTTCTTTATACCAGATTTCATTTGTCACATAAAATGATAATTAATTTACCCTACCAAGACCATAGTTCTTCTCAAAAATGTCTATGGTATAGCCAAAAATTATATCTGTAGGACATCTGGGTTGTTGTATCATTATTTTATTTACGTAAGTTCAAATATCTAATGAAAATTTTATAGTAATTTATAATTATGAGGTGAAATATTAAAATATACATTGCATTTTATTTAATTTAACATTTTTATTAAATCTGAAAATGTATTTCAGATGATGTTTTTATTATTCATTTAACATTTCTCAATGAAAGATAAATTATATTTGAAGAGAAAAATTTTCGCCTAGACCGGGACTCGAACCCGGGACCCTTGGCTTTCCGGGCCAAATATAATTTATCTTTCATTGAGAAATGTTAAATGAATAATAAAAACATCATTAGAAGCCTTACTAGCTTTATAAAGTAATGTTAAATTCCCAATAAATGTCTTCTTAACTAAGAAGCCGCCATTTGCAAAGATAGAAGCAATGGTTTCAAAAGCATTTGGCGATAGGGAATTACAACGTATATAAGAGAAAAATTTGCGTCTAGACCGTAACTCGCCTTGGTAGCTCAGTTGGTAGAGCACTTGGCCCGGAAAGCCAAGGGTCCCGGGTTCGAGTCCCGGTCTAGGCGAAAATTTTTCTCTTCAAATATAATGTATTTCAGAGCTTGGACACAAAACTGATTATACATTAAAAAATATAAAATAAAGTGGCTTAAATCACAAAGTTTAAGGGCATGGCTTCATATTAGTTGAGGTCAGTGGTTGTTAAATATGCATTGCATTTAAATGTATTGCTTAATATAATGCCAGTGAGATATTTTTATCACATTACAGTTTTAACCAGTTAAGTAAGTATTAGTGCTGGAGACATTAGAAAGCTTGTTCTAGGAAGCTCAGACTGTTTTAGAATTCAGGAGCATTAAGTGTGTTTAATGTCCAGGTAGGTGATTTTAAAACAAATGACCTTATCCTGACTTCTTTGGTTATATTTCATTATTTATATATTTTTATAACATTTTATCCAACCTTTTTGGTCCATGGGAAATTTTTCTGTGTAATTTTGTCATTACTATTGATAAAATTATGTTGATGTATTAGTCACAATATAATATTTTAATACAGGTGAACTCCAAGTAAATTTTGACATACATGAAAACTGAATTTCTTTCCTTCTTCCCAAAGTGGTATATGTGTCAAGATTGTAGAATATAAACAAACTTCTATGTAACACAGAATACATGTATTTTATGTCTTTCGGGCTAAATGCCCATGGTCTGTTTTATTAACACTCAATGTTTCGTCTACTACTGCGGTAGACATCCTCAGGAGATTCTATGTCCTCTTTGACCTCTTAACTCTTAAAATGTCGGCTGCAGACTGGCTGTGCATTGGAAATCGTGTCCTTATTTATAGTTGAGTATTGTGTGGTGATGTTTTCTACACGGTCCGTTACTTTGGAGCTATTTTTTTGATTGGTTGTCACTGGCGTAAGTCATAGGTTTTATTCTCATGTTATATAATGATGGAATCCAAATTTTATTAATCTTCATAGTTTCTTCTTTTTTGTTAAAGGAATTTTTGTGTTTGTAAATTTCAATAGCCTCTCTGTAAAGTCTGGTGTAGTAATGTTGTGTTTTGGACAAAACTTGTGTTTCTTCAAATTTTATGGCATGTTCTTTGTTATTCACTAAATGTTCTGCTACAGACGATTTAATGAATAACAAAGAACATGAAAATTTGAAGAAACACAAGTTTTGTCCAAAACACAACATTACTACACCAGACTTTACAGAGAGGCTATTGAAATTTACAAACACAAAAATTCCTTTAACAAAAAAAGAAGAAACTATGAAGATTATTAAAATTTGGATTCCATCATTATATAACACGAGAATAAAACCTATGACTTATGCCAGTGACAACCAATCAGAAAAATAGCTCCAAAGTAACGGACCGTGTAGAAAACATCACCACACAATACTCAACTATAAATAAGGACACGATTTCCAATGTACAGCCAGTCTGCAGCCAACATTTTAAGAGTTAAGAGGTCAAAGAGCACGCATAAAATACATGAATCAAAATACCTGTCGTGAAAGTCTACAATTTTACATAACACAGAATTGTTAATTATTTTAATTAAAACTGTCCTGCACCATTGCCGAGGGGTTAAGACAAGATGCATACAGAACTTTGTGCTGGTTCGAGTCTCCATGAGGGAAGAAATTTTATTATGGAATTTCAGTCAGTATGGGACTGGTACCTACCAAACACAGTGAGAAATTTGTGTACGTACAATAAGTAGTGATTCCAGGTTGAGAAAACCAGCTAAAACGGCTGGGGGACCCAATATGCTGGCCCGATCACACCTACACTGGTTGGATAATAGCCTGACATGTGGATGTGAGGCCAGCAGCCGGATAGTAGGCCAAGAGCTTTCTAGGCCCTTTTTTTTTTAAATTAAAATTCTTATATCATGCAGATGCTTTGCATGAGTTATCTTTAATTTGTATAATTAGTGACTAAAGTTTATTAGAACATAAAACTCAAAACATGTGTTTTGTAACTCCACCTACTTATACTATATTAACAATTGCTTGTTGAAATAAAATTGAAAATCTTCACTTTTACTCACTCTGTAAAATACATTCTACAGTTACATCAGTCACCAATATAAAACTGTACATTTTAAGTACAATTATTAAAGATAGAAACTCCATATTTTGAAGATTGAAACCTATATAGAAATATTTTGAAGAGAAAAAGTAGTGTCATATTATCTGAACGCTAACAAATTGTAAATGCTATTTTATTTTGTTGAAATTGTTACATGAGTTTTCATGGAATTCACCATAAAATTGATATATGTAAAGTTCAAACTTATGTTACAGGTATCAATTTTATAATTTTATATTGTTCCATATCAAGTTTCATCCAAATAATATTGTTCCAAATTGGATAAGAATGATTCCTAACACCTATGATCTATCATATTCTCATCTATTGTTTCTAATGGAACATATTTCTTTTTTTTTATAATGATCAAAGTTTATTCACTAAATTCATCAAGGAGTTCTATGGTTTAGGTTTTCTATTGTTAATTTCATACAATCATTTGGTTTGCTGTATATAATCTTTAATTAATGTAATTCCTATATCATATCTACTGCTAGAATTTGGGGCTGCTGAAAATTAGCTACTTTTAGAATAAATTTAAATCTCTTTATTTTGTAATTGGCCTCACTGCAGACTAATTGATTTGTTTCTGATCTTTTATTTCTGTAATAATAATAATTTTATTAATTTTAATTTGTATAAATATTTACTTGTAATTATTTACTATAAGTTATAAACATGTGATATTATGTAATTTTTCTGTATTTAATATTTTTTTCACTGACTGAATGGAAGAGAAAATGTTATGGCCTTAACTCTGCCAGTTTAAATAAATAATAATAATAATTATTATTATTTCTTAAAAGCAATTTGCTTAGGAATAGGAATTAGTGCAAAAAAAACTATATTTTTTATTTAATCAATTTTGACTTGAATATTATAACAGGTCCTAAATATTAGCAAACAAAGAAAAATCAGAGTGGAATTCAGCTACTGACTAAATATTTTGGAATTATATTAGAGTACAGAAAA
The DNA here is from genome assembly GCA_030220185.1 of Diploptera punctata. Classification (NCBI taxonomy): domain Eukaryota; kingdom Metazoa; phylum Arthropoda; class Insecta; order Blattodea; family Blaberidae; genus Diploptera; species Diploptera punctata. The sequence continues at coordinate 526,924 of JASPKZ010004545.1, forward strand.
AACTGATTTAAATATAAATAAATATATATAAATAACAATAAATAAATATTATAAATAAAAGAGAATTTAATGTAAAGATGGTTAATGAAAACTAACAAAAATTAAATTAACAAAAAACACAAATTTATCAAATAAAATGGAGATTATGAAAAAATCTACATCGGAAAAATAAACTTGAACATTAGAATATGTAAAATTTATGTAAAAAAATGGGGGATTAGAAAAATATGCAATAGCTGCTCACACTTGGTCAGAAAGGCACAAAATTAGAGTAAAGGCAAAATTAATGAAACAGATAAATCCAATGAACTCACAGTCTGGGAGAAGATCTACATCCAAAAATACGAGAATAAAATTAATGAAAGGGATTTGATTTGGAAGTACATCATTCAACCAATAAATTGTGCCTAATTCAAAACTCTATCTCCTCACACAAATCTTTAAGCATAAAATCTAGATTTTTTTTTGCAGTAATACATTTCCAAAAACACTGAGGATTAGTAATTTATTTTGTCATCACCAGCATTTTGGTCAAAGCAAAATCATTTTAAGGACAACATATCAAATGCAAGTTAGTGCCCTATGGATCAAAAAGTTTGGACCAAGTATCATTAAATCTTTAGAAATCTTTTTTTATATTATTGATATTATTGGAAAAGAGGTTAATTATGTTTACATGTGCTTTTTCTTCTAGCAGGGCCATCACATGTTACCTACATATGCAATGTACCCAGGAGACCCTCGTGGGGGAGGAATCACAGCATTACAGCAGCAACAACAGCGACTCATGGGACCGCAGTTCCCACCTCGACATCCTCACATGGGATTCACGGTTCGACCGCCCCATTACTTTCTGTGACAATCTTCGGTAACAAATGAGCGCTGTCGCTTCTCCATGGTGCAGGAGAGTTGGACATATTTTGCACAGTGAATCAGCATCGAGTAGTCCATGAACTTTCCAGACAAGATTTTGCCCATCTAATGAAAAATGCCTCGAGACTAACTTATTTCTTTACCCTTCTATCTCAGTTATCATTTATTCAAGTACAGTAGAGACGCACATTCTGTGCTGGTGAGAGTACAATGTTCAATTGTCTGATATGTGCTCAGCAAGCCTACCATCTTGTGCATGTGTAATTTGTGACAAAAAGCAAGTCCTGCAGAAATCCTTGATTGTGAGGCATTTTCTGTCCCTGATTACAGTTTCAATGAACTCTGGCCTTAATAAGAATCGAATGACTCGTGAATTCTTCTTACCTCATATATCTATGTTTTTTTAACACACCACAGTATCGGAAAAAAAAACATCTTTTCCATCCTTAATTGTTTTCATGAACATTGAGTCATGAAAACAGCTGAGGATGGAAAATATGTTTTTTTTCCAATACTGCGGTGCTGTGTTAAAAAAAAACATAGATATATGAGGTAAGAAGAATTCACGATTCATTTGATTCTTATTAAGAAAATCTCATAATGTTAAAATTCCCAAATTTATTATATTAAACTCTAGTCTTCCCTCCCATACGATCTTCAAATGATACCTTATGACCAGGGCAAGGTATTTCGAGCACTATAAGGTAGAATTGAGATATTCATAGTTAAATTTTGACATGCACCTTAGTTGCAGTCACTTCCAAGCGCAAAGAACGGTGAACCTTGCTCTTTCAGAATAGGCCAGTAAACGTCATTAAACTACATTACAGCAAAATGCATGTAAATTTGTTATGAGTGAACTACTCATTTGTGTCTGTGTTGTAATTTGTCTAACATTGACTGATCCAAGCAAATACATATAATACAGGGCTATTCAGAAAGAAGGAACAGACTTCAAAGATTTCTTTCTTTCAAACTACAAAGAATAGAAACACAATTCTAATGTTCCTGGAAAGAGAAAAGTTTGAAGTTCTGATCACAGCCGCTTTGGCACTGTTGTCATGTTGATTGTTTGTTTGTATTAAAATGGTGACACAACAGGACATTGGATTGGAAGAGGAGGTGCAGAAGATATACTTCATTACTGGTGGCCTCCCAGGACACCTGACCTAACCCCGTGTGATTTTTATCTGTGGGGTTACGTAAAAGACCATGTTTTTATCCCCCCTATGCCTGACACTCTTGAAAATCTCTGACATCGAATTGTTGAAGCTGTGAATTCGATAACTAGAGACCAACTGATTCGTGTGTGGTAAGAAATGAGCCACCGTTTTGATATTTGTCATGTAACACATGGTCCTCATATTGAATACATAAAATAGTAAAATTTGAACTTTTGTCTTTCCAGGAACATTGGAATTGTGTTTCTATTTTTTGTAGTTTGGAAGAAATAAATGTTTGAAGTCTGTTCCTTCTTTCTATATAGCCCTGTATATAACTTTGTAGGCTTTCACTGCTGGTGTTTTGATTCTTAAAATTGCCTTCTGTGGGTGAATGGCCATGTCCAGTGTTGATAAAACTCAATGTTTCATCTACTACTATGGTAGACATCTTCAGCAGTATTGAATCTTATTGAAACTGGATCGCGGCCATTCAGCCTGGGTGATGTATATAGTATATATACTATGTCTCATCTTTCATTGTAATACTCCAAATCTCTTGCCTGCTTATCACTATGACACAAAAATTGATACATAATGTTCTTCCCAGCTGACGCACACAGTCAATGTCTGATCTGTAGCATATTGCTTCAAGATTCATTTCACTACAAATACATATAACTAATTGTCACATGACAGATCTTAAAGATTTAAACATTTTGGAAATATACAAATATTAGAAAAAATTAACCTTAAAAGTTTAACAAACGTTGGTTGTTAAAATTTTCATGGCAATTGCTTTTATAAATGTACATTTTCTATGGTACTTTTCCTTCTTCATTTCTAATACACCAGTAATTAAGGAAGTTGTCCTGTATGTTGTATGCAGAGGTAATTGATCATTATCCTCTTATTGTGTCCTTCTTTTGGAAGGTAAATTCCAAATATGCCTCCAACCATTTCTGTCATCCCATGCTTTCCTTGTTTTTAGTTCTTCCTGGCTGTATCCTCTTTCTTGTAAACTTTTGTTCACCTGGTTAATCCATCTTTCTTGTGGTCTATCTTGTGATCATTTTCCATATATCTTGAGATTTAACAGTCTTTGTGGTAGTCTTTCCTTTCCCATTCTTTTTAGATGTCCAAATCATTTTAGTCTATTTTTTCTGTTGATATCTGAGGCCTATTTGTTTTTTGAAAGCATTCCATCATCCACCACTGACTTACTAGGCCTGACGTGGCTTCACTGAGACCCTTCAACATTTCAGGTTTCTTGTCAGGCCTGCACATAACCTGATGCACATCAGCCCAATGTACATCATCCTAACAAGCTCTACCCTACTTTGATCCCACGACATGGACAAGGGAGTCAGACTTTGGGAGGCTGATCTTGTTATAAAATTGTTTTTATGTTTAAACTTGTTTCATTACTGGTGAAATTTACTATGAAATTATTCTGAAATCTTATTTAGTGTTTAAAAAATGTATAAATTATGTTAAAAAATATTCTTATTGTTATCTAAGTCTCTCATATTAAAGATTACTAGTTCCACCTGGTTGTACGTATAACTTCCTTATTAGCAAGCAAGTAGTATTCTTGTTGATGAAGATTAATTATTGTTCATGTACAGTTTAGAACAGATTTATTAGTCATCTGTTTTTCATTCAACATATTTCATACATGTCTGAGTGTATAATTTTTTTCTTCAAATATTTAATAAAACTCAACAATGTGTTCTGGTGTTTGCAAAAAAATCCTATAAACTTTGATTCTAAATTTAATCCCTTCTGATTTATCACCATTATCATTAATGAATGGATAGTATTGATTCCTATACAAACAAAATAAATCACAGTGCTTTTTTTATACTAAATAAAATTATACATTATTGAGAATTTTAAGAAAATGAATGGTGATTGGCAAAAACATAATATGCTATACATATGTATTAAACTCATAACTCAAACTTCCATTGTTCTCTTCTCTTGTTCAATCTCTTCCCTTATTCTATCATTTCTTATTATATCTCGCCGCATCTTACCCATTGTAGATGGCTTATGTGAATAATAGTAGTAGTTCTCATCACTCCTCTTGGAAACATAAGGCCTTTGTGAAAGCTGCCACCAGACTTTATTTTTTGCCAAATTCATGACTTCATTCCAATTTTTTCTTTGGCGCTTGGGAATTAACAATATATAAGAGAAAAATTTGTATTTATATTGGAGTGCTCAGATATCTCAGTTGGTAGAGCATTAGCATAGAAAGCCAAAAGTCCTGGGTTCAAACCCCAGTGTGAGCATATATTTTTCTCTTCAAATATAATTTTCCCTTGTTATTCAATTTCTGTTATTATTGTGCTGCGCCATATAATTTTTAGTCTTCCTCTTTTTTTTAGGCAATTCTTTTTTAATTCCATTCCAGAGCTCTCTTTGGCACACTGTCTAATTCTCTTCTGAGAGTGTATCCAATCCATTTCCATTTAAAATATTTAATCTCCTTCCATAATTCCTCATTTGATATTAGTTTTCGGCCACCAAATTTTCAAAATAAATCTCATGCATCTATTTATATGTACTTGCAATCTTTTAGCATTATTTGAGTACTGGATATTAAAATATTAATAAATGCTTGTTGTGTGAACTCACAGTGCTGAAATAAAATACATTATCAGATGTGGGCATAAAGGACAATGTTGACCATGTAAATGCTGTTCCTCAAAATGTGCCGTTCAAGGCCTGGGTCTCTATATGACCTCTATTTGCCAATGAGCAAATTTATTTTGATATACACAACTTTTTGTTCATCCCAAACAGCTTAAGAATGACATGGTTTTAAGAATAGTCTTATTCCTGGAAAGTTCATGGAAATTTAATCTTGTTAATCCATTCGACTAACAATAAAGTGCTCATTTGATCAAAGCTCTTCTTCCAGATATTACCTTAAGAACTTGTATTGAATAAATTGAGAAACAACTGATAGCACTAAGGAACTCATCAGAATGGTATAAGAGGAAAGGAAGGTGTTTGTGAAGATTATTACTGAATTTATTCCTATATTCATATGGGCTTTCAGCTTTATAAGAAATATCACCTTTCTTCTTATATCTGTTTTGATTTACATTGGTCAGTAATTATGAATCGACAAACAAATCTGTGTTTTATGACTTGAAAGATATTTCACAAGAATACCAAGATTTACAAAATATCTTGTCTCACCTTTTTTTTTTTTAACTAGTACCAGAAGTATACCATAACTATGTTTAATAACAGTGGTTGAAAGTTATAGTAAATGTTCAATTTTGAGAAATTATTTTTCATTTACAGTTACTAACTAAAACTTGAGTCCCGCGCCATAGCTGAGTGGTTAAGGCAGGAAGCCTTGGCGCAGAGCTACGGGACTTGCGCTGGTTCGAGTCTCCATGGGGGAAGAAATTTTCTCATGGTATTTCGGCCAGTATGGGACCGGTGCCCACCCAGCATCGTGAGGCATTTGGGTAGCTACAATAAGTAGCGGCTCCAGGTTGAGAAAACCAGCTATAATGGCTGGGGGACTCGACATGCTAACCACATGTCACCCCTACACTGGCTGATGATCATCTACCTCTGTGATTGACACAGGTGGATGTGAGACCAGCAGCCGGCTGGTAGGCTAAGGGCCTTCTAGGCCTGTTGTGCCAGGAGAAAAAAAAAACTCGAACTTGATCCTTAATTGCATATTTTTTTTCTTCTTCAAGACTTTAACCATCAGATGAACAATGCCCTTCTCTTCATCTCTCAATCAACACACTTTATACTCCAAAATTCCAAGCGTGACAGGCCTAGAAGGCCCTTGGCCTACCAGCCAGTTGCTGGCCTCACATCTACATGTGTTAATCACAGAGGTAGACGATCATCTAGCCAGTGTAGGGGTGACATGTGGTCAGCATGTCGGGTCACCCAGCCGTTATAGCTGGTTTTCTCAACCTGGAATCGTTACTTATTGTAGCTACCTAAATGCCTCACGATGCTGGGTGGGCACTGGTCCCATACTGGCCGAAATTTCATGAGAAAATTTCTTCCCCCATGGGGGACTCGAACCAGTGCAAGTCCCGTAGCTCTGTGCCAAGGCTTCTTGTCTTAACCACTCGGCTACAGCACGGGATACACTTTACACTAAACAAATATAAACATACACTCCTCTCTGTACACAATACAAGAATACATCTACGTAAAGTGGTCTGCCAAAGTGGTGCATAAATTGAAAATAGATCACATTAACATCTATCCGCCTAGCTTGGAACCCATAGGAAGTGTAGTGGGTGGCATTAGAACATACACATATTTCCAATCCAATCTCTTAAATTATTGTTATTTATTGTACTTATAATTTAAGTTTGATGGTATTAAATAATGTTGTTCGAAAGTTCCTGGCGAGGCAAGAAATTTTGTTATTATAGCTTATGCTTGGTCTTCCATGTATAAAAATACATTAAATGAATTCTGAATAGACTAGCTGACGTTAAGCCACACTGAATGCCATTGCATCATATACAGTGTAAACCATTTTACCATTTTTTTGTACATATTACACTGATGTTCTGCAACGAATTCATATTTTTTTAATATGTACAGTAGCTTAGTTTAACTAAATGTAAAATGCATATTATAAAACCTGTATAAAAACCTTGCCTTTATAAATAAGAAGTTGATGTTTTGCCCTTCTAAAAGTTATAGTAAGGCAGCTCAAAATTTAGTTGTATGTTATAGAAATGTGTCTTTGTAAGTTTTGTGAGAATGTTTTAATGGCAGTATTATAAAGATAGAATATTTCATTTTTTCTTGCAATAAATAATGTTGATAAAATCAGTGAGCTCTCTGAAATAACTTACTCCTAACTGAATCTAAAATAAAAATATGAAAGCTTGTCATTTTGCATGACGCTTATCAAGATGAAAATCTGACTAAATATTTATAAAATATAATAACACAGTCCCCACAGGATGATAGGTCTAAATAACCAATAATCGCTAGAATGGTTTGCTCTAATCAGCTAGTAGACAAGATGTCATGTGACATTTCCTCAACCTTGATTTCAGTTTTCTTAACTGGATTTTGCTATTTCTCATATAAAGTAGCTGTCCTAAACTGTAGCCAAGTGATCTAAGGCATTATGCATGGTCCAGAGTTGTGGTACATGCGCTGGTCCAAATCCTCATGGGAAAATAAATTTTCTTATGGAATTTTGACCAGTTTGGGACCAATATCTCCCAGCATTATGCAATTTGGGTAGCTACAATGAGTAGCAGCTCCACTTCTCACTGAGAGACAAATTATATTTGAAGAGAAAATTTTATGCTTAAGCTGCGATTTGAACCCAGTGCTCTACACTGAGCTATTAAGCTCCAAGTTTAAATGCAAATTAATTCTGTCTTTTACATTGGATATTGTTTATTGAGTCTAGCATATGTTCACAACTGACTTGGACAACTCTTTTTTTGCAAGGCGAGAATGGCTTATCATAATGCAGCTGGTTTTCATTTTGGCAAGTGTCTCCATCTTGTAAATTTAAACATTTCTAATATAAAAAAGATTTGCTACAATCATTACTGTAATTTTAATATATCAGCATTTTATAGCTGATTTATATTGGCAATATATCTTAAGAAAATTACCTGTGATATTGAAAAGAATGGTATAGCATAGTTTAATCAATCAATAAACAAACATATGTTGTAATTGATGTTTTCATTATTAATTTAACACTTCTCACTGAAGGATAAATTAAATTTGAAGAGAACAATTTTTTCCCAGACCGAGACTCGAACCCGAGACCTTTGGTTTTCTGCACTAAACGCTTGAAGCCTTGGCTTCTATCTATGCAAATGGCAGCTCCTTAGTTAAGAAGACATTTATTGGGAATTTAAATACTACTTTTAAAAGCCAGTAGGGCTTCTATTGATGTTTCATTACTAATTTAACACTTCTCACTGAAGGATAAATTAAATTTGAAAAGAAAAATTTACTTGCCCTGATAGCTCAGTTGGTTGATCATTGCGTATGGAAAACCAAAGGTCCCAGGTTCGAGTCTTGGTCTGGGCGAAAATTTTTCTCTTCAAATTTAATATGTTGAAATATTGAAAACTACTCAAATAGAAAAAAAAGTATAACACTATCCAAGCATAGATTGTTTAAAAATAGTGCAAACTTTTTATTTGTTTTTTTCTTTAATTGAAAACTTTCAATTTTTTTTGTGTAATAAGTTTTAAATTCAATACTAGCTAAAACCGGTCATGCTTTGCTGTGGCCCTATCTGATATGAAATGAATGGGAAAGTAAATAAAATCATTCTAGAAAACATAGAATCACATAGAAACGAATTGAATGTAACAATCAAATCAAAGTAACTCACATTTTGATTTTCAAAAACAGATAATTATATAATTTCCAAAACAAAATAATTGAATTGAATATAACAGTCAATATCAATTAACAGGAGTTGGAATATTCACAACTCACCTCATATTTGTATATTGTATTTTTTAAATATTAAATTAAATCAATATCAAATTAACTCACATTTGTTTTTCGAAAACAGATATTAGTCGTTCAAAATATCTCTGCAGGCGGAAGAATTGAGAAGCTCTCTTTGTTGCTACACGTGACGTCATCTAAGGCAGTGTTCACTGTCAGCGTCCCGTTCCCCTCAGCACTCATAGATAGCAGTGTCACGTGTGCTATTCCTACATAAACACGACTGCAGTGCCCTCCGTCAACAAGTGCGCTTACTCCTTGAACGGGTAATAATCAAATCACTTCTCAGATAATCAAATCATTTCCAACGATTGATTATCTACACCAGTGTGAATGAAAACATCAACTTTTCTATTCATATTCAACTCATAATATGGTCCACAAAAACACAAATGACGATTAACTGTGTCATGCTGCATATAAACACACACATGTATTCGAATGCTATGTTGTGTCAAAATTTTATTTTAGTATTAAAAAAAATATGTATTCAAATGCAATGTTGCGTGAACATTTCAAGTCAATCGACCAACTATCTTTCAAGTTGTGTGAACCCAAAAATATATAGGCTGAATTTTTATATATAAAGATTAGAAGTTTGTAAGTATTGAAGTAAAAGCCATATGAACAGATCTGAAGATCAAAGGCATTCATAAATGCTGTCCTGTTGTTAGATTATATATATATAAAGGAATTCACAACATCTAGCAGAGATGAACTTCATCAGAACATCAAAATGCACAGAAATATATCTTAAAGTTAAATCCTTTTTTTGAAAAAAAATATATATGAATTACTGAAACAAATGAGACTCAAAAGAACTAGATTGAGGTTAATTTAATATTAAACTACCATTCAGTTAGGAAACAAAACTAAGGCTGACCTCTTAGAAGAATTCTGATTGGATAATGAGACTAGAACAGGCCATTAGGTATATATTACTGACTGCTTGATGATATTTAATTTCACTGCTATATATTCCAAATTTCAACAGAATTATTTGAAAAAAAATGTATAAGATTGTGGAAGAGATGGTGGTAAGTACGTGAGATAGTAACAATTTTGTCCTAGATACAGGTAGGTTTAAGATAAAATAGTTCCATGTATTTTTATTTTTAATGATAGATTTTAAAACCTCAGTTTACACAAAAATTCCTATTAATAAACATATTTCAAAGATTTTAAGCCAATAAAATTTGAACGTATAGTTCAGGTTCCAAAATTCATTTAGAGATTAGAGGAGTCATTAGTAGGAAACCCTTTAAGTTTGTGTAGCTTTATTTTCTAATGGAGTATTTATTTTGAAAATAAATAAGATCATTTTATATCACTATACTCTTTGCTGATGACCAGATTTTATTTGCCCAAACTGAAGACCAGATTTAAATGGCTTCTCAACATCTGTTAAGCAGATTTATTTTGTCATTTCAAGCAATGAAACTAAAGTTAGGGCATTCCATGACAAACAACCAGTTATATAACCAAATAGAATAGGTTTCTAAATAGAATAAATTTATTGTTTTATTTATCTCAGATGTGATATATCAATTATATAATGATCTATAAATTAATTTCAACATACGTGCATAGAATACACCCAACTGTACATAATAAAACCAGAAAAGATACACAATTAAAATTTTATGAAGTGATAGCTGTTCAAGTGATTCAGAGAATTGGACACTAAATAAATTTGACAGAAGAAAAAATGGAAACAAATGAAATAAAGTTTCTAAGCGGAGTTTCTGGCCTATTTTGCTTGACCAATTAAGTAATAATGTGCATCACCAGGAAAGAACAATGGTCATGAAAATACGAAGATGGAATAATTCCAAAACCGATCTAAAAAGAAGACAAAATATAAGCTGAGGTGATTAATTTTTAATATTAAAATAGTAATGAAATCATAAATTGAACTAACAATATTTAACATAGATAAAAAAAATATTTTCAATATCAAACGCTGGCATGACCACATATTACAAAAACTAAAACAGAATAACCAGGAATATTTTTGATTAAAAAGTAGAAATGTGGGTCCTCCTGAAACAAGGTGGAGACGCACTAAGTCCGAACAGTCTTTATGGCCCATCAAGTAGAAGAAAAATATAATTTTATTATAAAGCTAACATTTCCATTTTTAATTATGAAGTTCAACAGAGGTATGAAGAAAACTTTGGGCAATGGATCTAAAATACATAAAACTTCTAAGTTTAGCCAATAATAAATAAAGTAAGTAAATATTAATTAAATAAAAATAAAATGTTTTATTTGATTTTCATATTTATTATATAATTCAGTGACAGCTGTTTCGGTACACTGTACCTTCTTCAGACATGTTAACAAATTATGAATTGTGTTCCAACTGATCTAAGTATTGTTGCTTAGATCAGTTGGAACACAATTCATAATTTGTTAACATGTCTGAAGAAGGTACAGTGTACCGAAACAGCTGTCACTGAATTATATAATAAATATGAAAATCAAATAAAACTACGTTTTATTTTTATTTAATTAATAAATATGGATTTTCATCAAGTAAACACCAACTCAATTGATTAAGTAAATATTACCTACAAATACTATTACTTGCTTCTCTAGAACTGTATCACGAGGTTAGAAGCAGAAAGTCCTATCTACATTTTTCATTTTTCTTGTTTTTTTATATTAAATAGTTAAGAGAACATTCATGTTTTGTCCATAATGTTTATAATTTCTGAGTATTGTGCAGGTCAACCTTTACTCCCCTAAGTTAATTCTAAACATACAATAGCTCTCCTGAATAATTTTTAAAAAAGTCAGATAGAACCCTATGGTTCTAACTTCATGATATCTTAATAATATGGGATAGTTTTATACTTTACACTTTTAGTGTAAAGCTTTTAAATTGTTTAATGATCTGACATTTTATGAAAAAATGTGATTCATTAATTTTGTGCCTTGGAGCAAGGACATGGTAAGCTTGAAATCAGATCACTTGAAGTTAACAATGTTTTGTGGAGGTATTTATTTCCTTTTACTTTATTCTCTTTCTGTCCTGTGCCAACTCAAGTGGTCTAAGGCTTCATGTGATGCAAAGCTAAGAGACATGCACTGGTTTGAGTCTCCATGGGATAAAAAATTTTCTCATGGAGTTTCAGTCAGTATGGAACTGGTGCCTTCCCAGGGTAGTGAGGAATTTGGGTAGCTACAATAAGTAGTGCCTCCAGGTTGAGAAATCCAGCTAGGAAAAATAGGGGACCATACATACTAACTACATCACCCCTATACTGGTTGTAACATCACAAGTGGACGTGAGTCCAGCAGCTGGCTGGTAAGCCAATGGCCTTCTAGGCCTGTCATGGTGTGGAGTTATTCTATTTCTGAAGTGACAGCTATATCAAAATCTGTATAAATGAGGAATATGAAATATACTGTAATGTTATATGTAAATTTATACACGATCATCTAAATCTTTTAAAGAGAAACATTTTGTCCGAACCAAAATTTGAATCCAATATTTCAAGTTTTATGTATTGGTATGCCAACCAAATGTGCTATCGAGGCATCCATATTTTATCTCTCTCTTATAATCCTGCCTCCTCATAGAAGGAAACCCATTGTTTATAATCCAATTAGTTCTTCTAAATCAAGAAGATTTTACGATGGGATTTTAACAATATTTTTTTAAGCTGTAAAGCTATTATTATGTTTTATACATAAATTTATATGCTGAGCTTGATCATCTAAATCATTTTTAAGAGTATTTTTTTCTTCAGTTCAGACAAAAAATTTTCCTTTTAAAAAAAGCAAATATCGATGGTGGGCGATGAAAATCTTGTAACTTCATTTTGGTAAATTTTACAGGAGAAACAAAAACTGATTTAAATAATTATGAAAATTGATAAGCAATAGTTCCCACATATTTTACTGCGGAATGCAAGTCAAGTTATTAATAAATTTGAAGTCCGTGTTCTCAACAGGTTATGCATCACATATTTCTGTGCTGGATACTTGAGTTATGTGGTTTTCAATGACTGATGGAGTTATGAGGCTTTCATTGCCTACCATCTATATACTGTTTTTGGAAAGTATCATTCATTTGAAAATAAAGATCATGTTGATGCTTATGCTTCATGCATTTGTTAACTGGCAGTTGGGAACCATTACAATTTGAAAGAAAATACTGTCTCTGTGGTTTGTATCAGTGTTGAGATAGTTTCTGTCATCTGCTACACATGATAATTTTGCAGTCAGTTATAAATTTAGATTAATTTAGAATAACTTCTACATACAAATTCACATTTGAAATACACCTTCACTATCAGTTGAGGTGATATTTTTTAAAAATCAGTTAGTAGTATCAATTCACCTGATTTTTCCCCAATACAACAATGATGTCATAAACCTACTAGCTTAGAGTGTGCGAGCTATACCATTATCATCCTCCAAAGACACGGAATTTTTTATTTAAGATTTTCTATACAATTTTCAGTTCATAGCCTACATTTTTTCTAAACTTTATTAAATAATTCTATGAATCAAAGTAGCAGAATATAACGATGAGTTTCTATTTTATCATAACTTATATGTGATAGAGAACAGTACTTATTAAAAATAATCGAGAGGCAATAATTCAGTGAGGAGTAAATAAATATGTCTATAGATACATTTAAAAAATACAATCATCTAATGTTTAATAAAAAATAAAATGTAAATTTATCTTGAATTGTTAGAGTGGACATGTTCTTTCTGTTTATCTGCATTCTAAATACCACTTCACATAATTAAAATGACTTCTATTTATAATAATAGTAATAATAATGTGCCATCATTGTAATTATGTATATTTGCGCCGATAATTTTCTTTTAATTACTAAATATTCACTGTTTTTTAAGTTGCTAAATGTATTTGTTATATGAGTGTTTGTTGGAAGATGTTTCATTATTGATGAAAGACTTAGAAAGGTGCCAATGTAATTTGTTTATTTGAGGAGCTTACTTCCAAAACTCAGTATCTCCACCTTCCATGATTTTACAGGAAATATAAAAAAAATAGTAACTTGAAAAATGTACACTAACTGAAATACAGTATTGGAGATGTTCACTATTAGATTAATATATACAATTACCAAATTGGACCACATTCAGCAAAAGGAACCAACCCTTAAATTTGAAATATATGATTTATGCCATGTTACTATTTCTCAAGTATCGCTCCATGTCCTGCAAAAAAGATCTTCATTCTTATGCCATGTATGAACCAAGTAAGAAAACAATGACAATATGCCACATTTTATCTTTCTACAGAAAGAACCAAATAAAAATGTGTAAAATCTCAGAATTAAAAAAATGTTCGAGTTATCATTTTCTCATAAAATAGAATCTCTTTGATATTCTAGTTGAAGTAATATATGAATAATATGAGTTAGAAAATACAAGATTCCTCATATTTGTAGTTTATTGAAGAGCCTGGGTTTCGACACTCTTTTGATTCAACAGTTAGAAAGAACTGACAATGACACACAGAGTGTCGAAACCCAGGGTCTTCAATAAACTACAAATATGATGTGAGTCATGTATTTTCTAACGCATATTATTTAAAATAAACCTCATAGTGTCACTTCCTTCAAATATTAAATAATAAATAAAGTTTATTTAATGCGTGAATTCTTAATTGATGTTTAATTGTATTTCCATTTTTCTCAGTTATGTTATCTTGTGGCTTGGTTCCTTTTCTGTAGAAGGCAGTCCAATTGATATACACTTTCATTTTGGTGTAATTACAGGATTAACATTGAAAATATGAAGTTTTGACAGAAAAATTAGGATCTGTTAAATTAAAAAAAAACACTGTGTCATTAGACAGTATTTAATATAATCTGTAAAGAGTGCAGAGGTGCCACCTCTTGAGTAAAACTATAATTAATGCCACCACTAATGTAAAATGGCAAATTAATAAAATTAAATATACAACGTTTTGAAAAAAAAAAACTCTTGATAGAAATATGTATAAAGTATAAACTACTCTAAAAAAAAGATAAAATTATATTATTATCATTATAAGGAAAAAGTTTCATCCAACCATTCTATTTAATAGTCTAACTTCAATAAAAATTGGATTTAGAAATGTTTGATGGAAAATATTGTAATGTTAAATTTATTAAGTTTGATTGATAAGTTAAATTTGGCAACCCATCTTAAATGGGACATTTTTTTTTCAAACAAAAATAACACTACTAATAAATTTGGCTCAGGAAAATTAGATTAATAATTTTTTTTTATGTATTTGGAGATATTGAGATTTGAAAGTAAATGTCTCATTTATAGAGTTCATTTTAAGATTTATATGATTTTACCTCTTCATTCCTATATGATACATGGAAGCTTGAATTTTTTCTCACTCTGTATCTGTAAACAAAACAAGATTGTTATGATTGATTTGTAATTTTGTGAACGTTGCATAACTGTGCATCATGCTCATATTTTTCTTTATTTCTAACTGTTAAGTTTACATGGCAGCATAATATAATTGGGGCACTCCATAATGTAGTTGGTTAAGGCAATATGCTACATACTACAAGATTGAGGGTTCGAGTCATGGTGGGCATCACAATTTTTAAACTGACCCAAACATTCTGGTGGTACCATCTCCTGGGGTCAACTCAGCCTCCAAACAAAAATGAACACTTAGACACTTGTTCTTGTGGTAAATGTGCCTGTCATGCAGGGCTGTCATTAAGGGCCGATTGTCTAAGAAAAGTGGGAGCCTTAACCTCCTATTACCCCAAGGGCCTCCTCTAAGCCCTATAGTGGGACCACTTTACCTTTTACTTCATAATTTGTAATAACTTAACAGAAACTTCTAGTTAACTAACTTACTGGCACTATAGAACCTGAAGATTCATTCCCGTATGGACATGTGCTTTCCATATATTCCAATCCTGAACTAACTTTTCCAATCATTTACCTCTCTTAAATCAGGGTTAAAGTTATTCTCCCATCTCATGCTTGGCCACCTCTGGGCACTTACCCTCTGGTTTTCTTATATGAAGTTCCCATATCTCTCTTTCATTCCCCATTCTTGCCATATGTCCTGCTCATTGCAGTCTAAGATACTTAACTGTTCTTATTACATCTTGTTTTCCATGAAGATCATGTAGTTCACTGTTACAATGTCTTCATTACCCGTCTCTTCGTCTCGCTTGGTCCAAAACGTTTCCTAAGAAACTTATGGTTTAAATGATAAAGACATAACCCCATCAGATTTACCCATTTTTTTGTAAAAATTTCAATCATTTTATGGAAATTAATGCTTCCAGATAGACGGTCTGTAGGCAATGGTTAACATTACAAGTGAGAGAAATATGCACCTGAGCTGGGATATGAACCCAAGATTTCCTGCTTTACACACTGGTGCTCTACCATTTAGCTATTTAGAAATACTTCCCTGGAGAAAGTACAAATTCTCCCCTCTTTAGTCTCCCGTAAATAGTGAAACTTATTTTCATTTATGTCATTGTGATGGCTTCATTCAGTAGAAGCCTTCTCACTAGGTCTTCTGAACACAAGTTTCTTTATTAAATATATGAGATCTACTTTAATTATATATGAGTTGTGTATTTTGACTCACCTCATTTCTTGATTTTTATGCAGACCAGTTTTGTCGTTAACTATGCAACATTCTCGATGCTTCACAATTTTTTCTTTATTTTTTAATATTAATGAAAAACACCTCACCTTATATTTTGTCTTCTTCCTACAAAGTTTAAACAAGTTTCATGACTTATGGAGGACTCAAAGACTAAAGAGGGGAGAATTTTTGCTTACTCTAGAGAGGTGTGCCCAAGTAGCTCAATGGTAAAATGCACGTAAAGCTGAAGATTTTGGGTTCAGATCTTGACTCAGGTGCATATTTTACTCTCTAGTTATGTTAATCATTTTGTTACTTGATAACTCTTGAAACTAACCAACTAACTCACCGGCACTATCAAACTCGTAGGTTCATGGGTGTGCAGATATACATTCCCATCCTGAGCTAATGTTTCCCAAACATCCCTTGTATAATCTACTTTCCTCAAATCATGGTTGATGTTGTTCTCCCATCTCATTCTTGGCCTACCTACAAGGTGCTTTCCCCCTGGTTTCCCTAGAAGAAGTTTTCATGCCCTCTTTTATTCCCTGTTCATTCCACATATCTTCATGTAACAAAAATAAAATCATAACTCTCCATATTATATTTGGGCTCAAATAAAGATCCTCAAATGTGGAGCCCAAGAACAATCATTACTTTCAAAATTGATATTACTTTGCACTCAAAAAAAATTTGATTAAACACAACATTTTGTAATATTTTAATTTCAGGACTGAAGAGGTAAGATCAGATGTAATATTGAAATATGTGTAGTCTACTAAGAGCAAAATGTTTAATCTTTAAGTTCACATATGTTTTGAATGTCTGTTTTCATAATTTGCAGTTTTGTAACATTTGCTATTGCAAGATCAAAATTTTCTTTATTTTACTGTTTGTCAATTCGATTGACTTTTTTCCAACCTTTATATATATATATATATTCACTATTTTTTCATATTGAGTGCTGCCTATTATGTCATTTTATTTGTCCATCTATTTCTTATTTTGTACTTGTCTGACTCAGTTTATGGGCACACCATGACAAATTTGGTTAAGCGTATGTGATACAAGCAACAAGGTTACAGTTTCGATTCCTGATGAGATTGACAATTTTAAACTGACCTAAACCTATGGACGTGGGATTGACTTAGCCTCTAATGAAAATTTGTAACTGACCAAGTGCTGAAAGAAAATATAGGGCTGAAATTTCGTATTAATTTTTTGCAAAGGTGGGAGCTTTTACTTCCTCTTATTCAAGACTGTAGTGGCATCACTTTACATTTTATTAAATAATTTTAAATGTACCAAACAATTATTAATTCCATAATGTGAGGTAAAAACAGTCTAGAATACTGACTCTATAAAACTTTTCACCACACATAGAAAACAAAGTATAGCAAAAATAGCTTCAACATAAATTAATTGGAAATATAAGCTTTACTGGCAATAATAGTAGTGTTAAATCCCAATAAAAGTCTTCGTTCTCTTGTAGAACGAATTTTCATTGCCTCTGACATGCAGGATTGTATAAAAGAGAAAAATTTTCGTTCAAAATGAGATGCCTAAGTAGCACAATAGTTGTGTGCTGGTACAGAGAACCAGAGACCTTGGGTTCAAATCCCAGTTTAGCTTAAAATTTTCTATGTTTATTATTCTTTTAACACTACTTTTTTAACTAGTGAAGCTTATATTTTCAATGTTTTATTTTAAATTTGTCACTTACATTAAAGGACAAATTAATATTTCAACAGAAAAATTAATAAACAAATCCATTCATCTGGATTTAATGATTCTTGATTGATTGGTTCAAGTTGAATGTAATATGTTAAATGAACTTGAACCTTTGAGACATATTTTTAATGTATTGGATATCCTGATGTAAATAATAGTTCCTAGTTCAAACATAATTCATTATAAACAACAGCTTATCTTATTTTTATTTGCAGTGATTTTTTTAGTTGACAAATCATCAATTTTTTGTGAAGTCAAATGCTATAAGTCAGTGGTTTGATCCATGCAGCGTTTCTAATTTTTTTAAAAGTCTGGGACTGACTTTGAAGAATAATAAAATTCATGCAATTTGTAAATTAAATTCAGTGACTGTGTTACTTTTAGGAATGATAAAGCCAATTTTAAACAACTTTCATATAGAAACCCATGTCCAGATATGCCTCAGAATGGTAATTTTAACCTAAATCTTTCGCTTATTATTACAAACTTTTATCAAGTAAAAGATTAAAAATGATATGTTCCTGAGATCTTGGTCATCCTCCATCAGCCTCAATGTTGCAGAACTGACTTGTACCTATCAAAAAGATGCAATGAGTCTGAGCAAACTTTGACTAACTTGTGTTTGAATGTTTTAAGTTCCTCAAATGTGTGAGACTAATCTGGCCTACCTTAGGGCTAAAAATTTGAGTAATTTTGTTGCTTTGTTTACTGATGATCTTGGAATTCCTATCTGTTACTCTAAATGCCTCAAATATTTTCTAGGACCATATTCCAAGGCAGCACCTATTTCATCAAGCTTCTCCACTCTAAGGACCCAAGGGTTTTGTTGAATTTTCTTATTATTCACATAACCTGTTGTGTTAAAACCTATTCACTTAGTTAATATTTCTACATGGAAGTGGCCTCTTAGGAAATTTAATGTCAAAATTTCTCTTTTTTCCACATGAATCCTTATTTCTTAAAAGTGTTTTTTTAAAATGTACACATGTTGTAGTAAGTATACAGTCATACTGTAAAACAAACATGCATAAAATCAATAATACACACATTTATTCCAAGGTCTAATCTCAGACTGAATGAGATTGACCTGATGATGCTTGGTAGAAGAGGCCAGAAATTCATAATATCTGCCAAGTGCTTGTGGCATGCAATACCAGGAGTTGTAACATCATACCATGTAGCAACTGGTAACTAAAGTCCCTGTGTGTTCGCTCGGACTCACTATATTTTTAGATGTGGCTTCCTATATGGAAGTTGTTCACACTCATCTTCTTTGTCATTTCCAAAAGTTATTAACATAGTCTCTGAATTAAGGTTTACTTCAATCACTATTTAAATTTTTCACTCACACAGGACAAATTAATATTTGAAGAGAAAAATTTTGCACAAACAGGGATTTGAACCCAAGGTCTCTGATTTCATATACTGCTATGCTACCTGGGAATAATACCTTGAACGGAAATTTTTCTCTCTCTTATACAATCCCATATGCCTGAGGCCATGGACCTTTATTCTAGATACCATCTTGTGACTTTTTATTCAAGAAGACTTTAAATGGGATTGTATAAGGGATAGAAAAAAATTCTGTTTACAGTGTGATATCCAGGTAGCATAGTGGTATAATGCATTGGCATGTAAAACCAGAGACTTTGGGTTCAAATCTCAGTTTGGACAAAAATTTCTCTCTTCAAATATTGATGGATTTTAATAAAAATTATGATGGGAAGGAACACAATGAGATAATATACAATTTGTATAGAAATCTTTTCACCTCATAGCACTTCATGATTTTCACAGGACTGGTTTCAGAAGCCATCACTTCTATCTTCAACCAAAACTCCAACTGTCGAAATTTTGCCATTACCAACTTTCAAACTGCCATATGGTGCCAATTTTATTAACTTTGAGATTAAATTTTGCTTGCATGGAACTTCAAAATTCATGAATCTATATTTGTTCTTCTGAATGTATATATTTTTCCAAACCGTTAATTACAAAGAAAGTTGATGGTAAAGGCAGAATTTCAACAGTTGGAGTTTTGGCTGAGGATATGAGTGATGACTCCTGAAACCGGTCCTGTGAAAATCATGAGATGAGATATAAGAAGATTTCTCTGATTCATTATATAAATTAATGGATTTATTTGCTTGATTCATTACTGTGCTAACTTAATCAGGATTATTATTGTGTGCAAATTATGAAAAGCTACAGTCTTCAAATGTTACTTTTAGAACGTAAAAAGCATACGTACTTCTACTTGTCACATAAATATCTTCACTTGTGATAAAATGAAGTATACTATCATGTAAATATATTATTACATTGTTACTTTCTTATTTTTATATTAAATTGAATTTAATTTGTGTAATGGGAATATTACGATAACTTGATGCTGTTGTTGTTAATTTTCACATCACTAGATTTATGTGAAGAAAAGACAGCTATTGTTTAAATTGTATATTTATTATTATTATTATCAATGTTCCTTCCATGTAAAACTTGTAAATTTGTGACAGCGCAGTGTTATTATTCAATGTGTTAGAAATAGCTGTTGTATGAACATGATATTAGCAATACTAGGCAATACAGTGTGTGCCAGCTGTTTGTATGTTATCAGTTTTAATACATAATTGTTTATACTGAAGAGCAAAAATTAATCAGTACAAAATGGTAAGGTATTAAGTCACAAGATAAAAAAAAACCCTTGACATTTTTTGAGACACTGATCGTAGCATATCTGCTCCAAGTTCGATACCTGACAGGGTTGAAAATTTTAATAACTGGCTCTATCGAACCCATAGGTTCATGGCCGCACGGACATAAGCTCTCCATACATCCCTATCCTGAGCTTATGTTTTCCAATCATCCCTATATAATCTAAGTAAAGTGATCCCACAACAGGCCTCAGGAGGCCCTTGGGGTAGTAGGAGGTTAAGGCTCCCACTTTTTCTAGACAATCGACACTTTATGTCAGCCCTGCGTGACGGCCGCCTTTACCCCCCCGAACAAGCGTCTGGTACTCATTTCCGTTAGAGGCTGAGTCGACCCCAGGGCCATATTGCCGCCAGAGGGTTTGGGTCAGTTTAAAAATCCTTACCCCAACAGGACTTGAACCCTCGACCCTCCAGCTTGTAGCTCAGTGCCTTAACCACTACGCTACGGCATGCCCCCTATATAATCTACTTCCCTTAAATCATTCTTGGTCTACCAACTGGGCGTTTTTCTCTGGTTTTGCTATAAGAAGCTTCCATGCATCTCTTTCATCCCCTCATTCGTGCCATGAAAATTTTAATTCTTAAATTAAATTAATTTATGATCTTGTAGAAGATTTCCAGGTTGTTGGCCATGATCTTGAGGCTTGTAGTTCCCATCCTCAGCCCAGAAATTTTCTACAAGATCATCATACTAACTTCAGCCGTGAGAGCCTAAGTCAACATATAAATTTATTTAATTGGAAAATTGTCAATCTCAGTACCAGGAGAGGTGGTGGTATACAATTTTTAATCGCTAGATTGTGCACCAGATTCCTGCATTAAATTGCAAACCTCTCCACAGTACACATGTTAAGAAGGCATGTGGTACTATTGGTAGCAATTTGTCCATTGGATAGGGACATTAAGCCTGGCAGCCCCCTTGGTGCTTTTTGATAGGAGTAGGCTAATCACGCCTCATACAATACACTTTACACTACACAAACAAATAAATATAAGCTCTTCTTACACTTCTCTCTGTATACAATACAATAATATAATTGTCATATATGGTGGTCTGTCAAAGTGGTGCATAAATTGAAAACATACTATATTAATGCTATCAATCTGCTCAGCATGCAGTTGGTGGCATTATAAGTCTTTGTTCTACTCTTCACAACATGTGCTTGACATGACCGAGATCCATTGCAATGCAACCTTCCACCCTGTGTCTAATGAATCAAGATTCTATAGAACACTCCGGCTCTTGTCAGATTGCATGAAAGACATTTGAACATGCTTCCTTGTAATGTATGTACATAATCTATGGTGACTGCATCATGGTCATTAAATATCCTTGAAACAAAATAAAAAATATAAAGGTTTGAGGTGCAGAGAATGGATAGGCTAAGGTACTGAGCCTCTCTATCAAATTCATTGCTCATGAAATACTCATGTTAGGCGTTGCACAATTTTTAAAATACCCTAGTTCTTGCCAGATTGCATGAAAGAAACTGAACATCATGACCTTTAAATGTCCTCAAAACAAAAAAAATCTCAAACCAGAAAAAAGAGGCCACTGTGCAAAATTTAATTGACTTTTCTCCATCCAAATATTATCTTGGTTCAATGTTTTTATTATTAATTTAATACTTCTCACTGAAGGACAAATTAATGTTAATGGAATAAAGTAATATTTAAATTCCCAATAAGTAGTCTTCTTAAAAAAAAGCTGTCATTTGCCTGATCGAACAACTCAGTTTTTAGAGCATTGGCATAGAAAGCCAAAGGTCCTGGGTTCAAACCCTGGTCTAGGCATATATTTTTCTCTTCAAATATAATACCTTAGTTGCCTACTAGATGTCCCTTTTGGCGACATGCTGATCACATGTCACCCATAACATATATAGGAAAATAAGTGTAACTAAGTGAGATTGGTCAAGTAACCCCAAGAAGGAGAATGCCAGGATAAGAGCCATATGAAAGAAGAAAGAATATACTGTACTCATTTTTTTATCAACCATGTGATAGGAACTGAATCCAGTTTGTTCTGATTATAGCTTGTTCCTTAGTATAATCTATCATTTTCTTATTTTAGTTACTTTAATAACCTACATTTTTGTAGTTTAAAGATGTTTAATTTGTATTATAATGACAAAATAAACTTATTTGAGTACAGCTGGGATTTGAATAAAATATTTCAGCCGAGCCATCATGATATTAGTGAAACAAAATGTCATTCCATTTAATGGTGACTTAACTAGAAAATGAGTGTTTGAATTGCAGCCTCGCTTATGTCCTGAAGTGAATCTCTCGACAGAGATGAAAAGTGGTGCAGAAGTATTATAATGTGGGACCTGAACTGACATATAGAGTGATATGCATGCGTGCATGTGTGTTTGTGTGTGTGTGTGAATGAGATGTAATTTTATTATTTGTATTTACAATATTGTCTCTTTAAGGTGCTCTTTATAATAAATACATAACATATAATTCATTTTAATTTTTTTTATTCTAAGCATATAACTATTGTCTGTCCAGCCTAAGAAACACACTTTGACATTTAACTTCCAAATGTATTACTATGCACAGCATGTGACCTGACTCAGCTGTTTGTTACAAGCCAATAAATTAATGCACAATAATTGTTTTAATTTTTAATTTTCAATGTTGCAGGTTGTAAAAACACACACAATGATATGCTGAAAACAAATGAAATTATAATATTAAACAAATCAATTAAAATCAAATGTATACATTAAAATAACCCGCCCATTTGTTTTTCTCAAATATGTTCCTTAGACTGGACATATTATAATTAACTCATTAGCACTATTGAACCTGTAGGTTCATGGCTGAAAGGACATAAGCTCTCCATACATCCCTATCCTGAGCTAATGCTTCCCAATTATTCTCTGTGTAATTTACTTCCCTCAAAGCATAGTTAATACTATTATTCTCCAATCTAATTCTTGGCCTACCTACTGGGTGCATTCCCTTTGGTTTTCCTACAAGGAATTTGCATGCCCCTCTTTCATTCCCCATTCATGCCACATTTGCTGCACTCCACAAGATTTAACAATTCTTACTACATCTGGTTTCCCATAACGATCATGTAACTCACTGTTATGTAGTCTTTTTCATTGGCACGTCTGTTTGTCTCTCTTTGATCCAAAAATTTTCTTAAGAACTTTATTCTCAAACACTCATAATCTTTACTCCTCCTTTAAAGTAAGAGTCCATGTTTCATACCAATATAATATAACTGGGAGAGTAAGACTTTTTTTTTATATATTCAATTACATTTTTTTAATGTATTTTAACCATATATGTAACCTTTTTTTTTTTAAGATTTTAAGAAATATAAAAACTACCTGAGATCTTAGTCGTCCTCAACAATCAGCAGTGTAGTTTTGTAGGAGGCCTTTCGAAAACATAAGTTTCATTTTCTGCTTTCAGTTTGGTACTGACTGCTATCAAACTGAAAGCAGAAGATGAAACTTATGTTTTCGAAAGGCCTGTTACAAAACTACCCTGCTGATTATTGAGGACAACTGAGATCTCAGGTACTATTTTATATTTCTTTAAATCTTAACATAGTGACCTCAACGGAGTTTCGAAATGTATTTTAAAAATCTTGAACCAGTTTTTAAACTTCTCTTTACTGATTGAGATTTTATTTTTTGTTATTCTTTAGTGATATAAAAAGTGGTGAATATGATGATATGCATCCTGATAATGAAATTTCAATCAAAGATTTATGTTGATGACTGAGGACAACCTCAATCAGTTTGTTGGCACCAGGTTTGGATACCTTGGGAGAAAACTTAGGAGAACCTTCCCTAATAAATTAGAGTGCACATGTGCAAAAGTTTATAAAGTTGTCACTAGATGGAACCACATATCTGTGAAGTGCTTCAGGAAGTTTATAGAGTTATCACTAGATGGAAACATGTAGCTGTGAAATTGGAATGACCAATCTTTGCAATAAATTCCCAAATACTTATTAGAAATGGATGTACACTAAGTTCCCCCTTCCTAACCTAACAAATAAATTGCATGCATATTATTTAATGAAGTGTACACTAATGTGATGTCCACTAACTTGTCACATCAGAACCTAAGAAAACGAAATGAGTGAACATCCATTTCTTAAAATATATTTTTGAATGTTACTCATTTCAATTTCACAGATATCTCTGCCATTTAGCAGAAGTTTCTTTAATCGTTCATACATGCTCACAACAATTTTGCAGAACTTTGAAGAAATCATTGCATATGTAGATAAATATTTAATAATTGTAAAAAAAATGTTATAAGTATTGTTACAAAACATTTAAAACAATAAAAAATGTTTGTAGAGACAGAATAAGTACATAGAGCAACAGTATAACAAGAATATAGTATGGAAAATCAAATGGGAGGTAATCTAAAGTTGAGCCAAATAAAGTCTAATGCTACTGCTCGAGTCAACTCAATACAGTATATCAATAATATTCAGTTCTCTAAGGTATATCCAGATATAGGCTTTCCCAATGTTCTCTTGATGTTAAAGAGCACATAAATAATGAAATAAATAAAAAGTGACTGGGTCAATCTCGACAATTTGTAGAAATAATTCTACAAAATCCTAATCACATTTCTCCCTTATATTAACTGGATAATCTCCACATCTATGATAAATATCTGGATGTGAGGTCAGTAGCAGCTGATAAACTATGGGCCTTTTAGCCTATTGCGCTATAAGGACAGATATTAAGCTCTCAACATCAGAAAATCAGTCCACTGCTGTGGTCTCGAGGTAGCATTATGCCTTGTCATGCAGCGGGCCCAGGTTTGATCCCCAGTCAGGACAGTTTTTCTGGGTGAGGTTTTTATCGGGGTTTTTCCTCACCTGTAAGACAAGTGTCAGGAAAACTTTCAGGCCCAAACGGTCCCTGAAATCATATGGCCATCGCAATCATCATCATTCATATTCATCTTAAATTAAGCTTAGGATTAGGGACTCTCCTGGCACACCACTATCATCATCACCACCCACCATACGATCGTATCATCGGGGCAACGTAACCCCGCCTTCCAGGCGCCCCAACCTCAGAAGTGGGTTACAAGTACGCCATGCCAGGATAGAACACTAGAAATGTTGAAAGACAACCTGGGGCATTTGTAAAAAAAAAAAGAAAAAACATCAGAAAATCACGACTTTGTCAGTGTAGTACATTCCATTTCAAATACTTCGATTAATAACATTTTCTTAAAAGTAAAGTATACATATAACTTTTACTTACAACGTGAGATATCGTGCACACATAGGCCTGAAAATTCCAAGCTGCAGTAAATGACAAATATCACTCGAATTCTATTTATTGTAACAAAATATTATATCATTGCAATAATATGCCTAATGCGATTTTTTAAAATTTCCCGGTTAGCAAAGATGTAAAAATTAATTTCCGGTATCGAAAATATAATAGCACTAAATTCCGAGCTAAATATTATTCATTAGCCCGACGCACGTGAATGAAAAATAAGGCGATTACATTTGATCGACTCTATCTATAAAATCAGCATCAACACGCAATCAAGACGCAAATTTAGCACGGTAGAGTACGAAAGAGTGATACATAGAGATATGAATACTGTGGTATCAATTGAGCTGGCGACTGCAGCGCTCCAACGGTGAATTTGAATTACTATCAATAGTGGGTTGTCTCATGATGTAGGCGATAGCGAGGAGATTCTAAGGGCCTACTGAACACTCTATTGAGTAATGCTAAGAAATTTGGGCTGGAAGTAAACATCAATAAAACTAAATATATGATCACATATAGAAATATATTATATAATGAACAGTTAATGACAAATGAGGGAAAATTTGAAGAAGTGACTGAATTCAAATATCTATGAACATTAGTTACAAATAGGAATGAGGCGCAGAAAGAAATTGAACATAGGTTCAATTCTGGAAATGCATGCTGTTATGCATTACAGGGAGTATTTTCGTCCCAACTTCTCTAAAAAAAAACATTGATCTGAAAATGTATAAAACTGTTATTCTCCCAGTTATATTACATGGATGCGAAACATGGACTCTTATTTTAAGGGAGGAGAGAATATTATTAGTATTTGAGAATAAAATTCTTAGTAACATTTTTGACCACAGAGAGAAGAACAGATAGGCGAATGGAGAAGACTACCTAACATTTTTGGACCATAGAGAGATGAACAGATATGTGAATGAAGAAGACTATATAACAATGAGCTACATGATCTTTATGGGAAACCACATAAAATAGGAACAGTTAAGACTCGTAGACTGCAATGGACAGGGCATATGGCAAGAATAGGGAAGGCAGAGGGTCATGGAAACTCCTAATAGGAAAACCAGAGGGAAAACGCTCAGAAGATAGAACAAGAATGAAGTGGGAGAATAACATTAACCATGATTTGAAGGAAGTATATCATACGGGGGATGATTTGAGAACATTCGACCAGAATAGGGATGTATGGAGAGCTTATGTCCGCAAGTCCATGAACCTAAGGGTTCTAACTTTTTAGGATTCCAAACTCCGGCAGGATACTATATAACTTCTCCCTCTTATATGAATCTTATGCCTTTTTGAAGTCTACATATAGTTGGTGTACAATGACACTGATAATTACTGTATACACTTTATCATATATTTAGTTATAACATTTAAATCACTCTCCTAAAAGAAAATCGGGCAGAACCATAGGGCATTGGTAATATTGTGGTAACGTTATAAAACGTGATTGAACAACTAAAAAAAAACACACACACACAATACAACCAAAAACCTGAGAATTTTAGTAACTTAAGGAATAGTTTTCAGTTTATATAAGAGATATTAAGGAGCCGCCACTATCATTTTGTGAGAGACTTATTATAAAATTTACGATACGATGTAACTGTGAACTATAAAACGCGTCCTGAGACAGTGCATCAAGATAACACAATAAAGTTACAGGAAGCAGTTAATTTCTTAACAAATTTCATTTTACGTCTGTCGTGAAGTGACTGGATAATTACATTAGCAATGGGTTGTATACGACTAGGCCTTCGATACAGAAGCTGTAGCTCGAAGAAATTAAAACGGAAAAAGGATAAAATTACTTTAAAGAGAAATAATAATAATAATAATATTAATAATAATAATAATAATAATAATAAAAATATGTTTATATTTCGGAATTTATCCACAATACAGTGGTTTTCCGTCACACTTAAGAAAATCGTCTTCTCCAGCTGTACCGGTCTCACGAATAATAATAATAATAATAATAATAATAATAATAATAATAATAATAATAATAATAATATCCTCAACTCGTATCAAACTCAGGTTCGGGTCGAGGAATGAGATGAGATGAAGCCCCTATATTTGTAGAGATCTCTGAACGACAAGGGTGCCGGCCGACCACTCTTGACGCACCGTTACAGGGGGGATGAACGAAATGGATGAGATGCGTATGGGGAAATGAAATTTGTAGCAGAAGAAAACGGGAGAAACCCGAGAAAAACCTCCCAAGCTCCGTTTCGTCCACCACGAAACCCATATGGAGTGACCGAGACCCGATCTCGCGGGCCCCAGCGGTGAGAGGCGAACGTCTAACCGCTTGTGCCCGGAGCCGCCTACAATAGTAGTAATAATAATAATAATAATGGCAATGTCCACCGCTGTGGTCTCGGGATAGCGAGCTGCCTTGTCACGCAGCGGGCCCGGGTTCGATCCCCGGTCGGGACAGTTTTTCTGGGTGAGGTTTTTATCGGGGTTTTTCCTCACCTGTAAGACAAATGTCAGGAAAACTTTAAGATCCAAACGGTCCCCGAAATCATATGGCCATCGCAATCATCATCATTCATATTCATCTTAGGTTAAAGCTTAGAATTAGGGACTCTCCTGGCGCACCATTATCATCATCATCACCTATCATATCATCGGGGCAACGTAACCCCGCCTTCCAGGCGCCCCAACCTCAGAAGTGGGTTACAAGTACGCCATGCCAGGAGAGAAACCAGGAATGTCGAAAGACAAACCTGGGGCATTTGATAAAAAAAATGACAAAGATAAATATGTAACTAATACGCTAACACACTTTCATAAAATCACAAATTAAAGCTAGAACAATAAAAAAAAGAAGAATACAAGAAAAGGTACAAGTTTAAAATTATACAAGGTTTGCCAGTTCCAGCACTATGGGAGTGAAAAGTAAGATTGGAATAAAATACAGTCAGCAGAAATTAAATTTTTCTTCTTCTTCTTCTTCCTTCCAAGTATTAGGCCAAGGCCTGTTACGATCCTATAGAAAATTTTCCCTCCAGTGTTTCATTGGACGGCCCAGTGATCTTCCTTCCGGGAAATTCTCGTATAAGACTTGAAAGCGTAATAATAGTCCCTTCAATTGGTTGCTGGCCAAAGGAAGGCAATACCAGTGATGGGGCTGCCATCTTACAGCCTTTAGTCAGGCTTTTCTAGAGAAGAAAAGAAAATAAAGGAAAGAAGAAATGGAAGAAAGGAAAGACTCCCTAGCCCTCGGATGCCCTAATAGCGTTGGGGTCGGAAAAACAAGAGTTAACCAAGAGAGGTTAGATAGTAAAGTTAAAAGAGTGCAAAACACAAGTAAATGGAAGAAATGTTTTGCTCAGCTTGGGCACCTTGTGGTCGCCATCCACATATCCCCTAGATGAGGACCCCTGAGGAAAAAAAAAATAAATTTTTAAGATCCATTAAGGGATGTTCTAAAGTAAATAAAACAAGAAACGAAGATATCCGCAACGACCTCAACATCTTTCCCCTCCATAAAAAAAATGGACTATAGAAGTAGATGTAACTCCCATGTATTTTGAATACCAACATTCCGCATTCCAAGACAAGCTTATGACTACAAAACAACAGGGAGACGGAATCTGGGACTACCAAGGAAGTGATGATGATAATACGTAATAATAATTTAACATTTTAATATAAAATTAACAGGCTATCTACAAAGTATCGTCGTCCTTAAGTTCATTAAAACTTTTTAAAATTCTTTAGTCTTTCGGAAACCGTTTTCACCCTCATCAGTCTCATTTTAAATCTTCTACTGAGGATATAATCAGTTTCCGAATGGCCTATAGAATTTAAAAAATCAAGCTGAGAGGGGTATGCCGTTGTACCGTAGTTAGTTAAGGCAATACGATACAAGTTTAAAAGTCGAGGGTTCGAGTCCTGATCGGGTCAAGATTTTTAAACTGTCCTAAATCTGCTGGCTTAACCATGGACCTGTGATGGAAATGAGTCCAAGGCTTTGTTATGGAGGTAAATGTGGACATAACGCAGAGCTGACAACTCGGATGATATGTGCCGATTGTCTAGAAAGGCGGAAGACTCAAACTCCTACTACTCCAAGGGCCACAAAGCTTGTAGTGACATCACAAAGAGAATCAAATTGAGGATGACTCTACTTTATAAGCATTAATTATTATATTAAAACTATATATTTTGTGACTACCGCTGTGGTCTCGGAGTAACGTCATTGCGTCCTATGCAGCGGGCCCTGGTTCGACCTTCGGTCGAGACAATTTTTCTGATTGGATTATTTTCTCAACTGTAACAAAAATGTCAGGAAACTTTAAGACCCAAATGGTCCCCGAACAACATTTGGCAATCCTATCACATTCGCCTTCTTTATTGTATTTAACTCAATTATATAGCCTGGTCCACCGCCGTGGTCTCGAGGTAGTGTGCTGCCTTGTCACGCAGCGGGCCCGGTTCGATCCCCGGTCGGGGCAGTTTATGTGGGCGAGGTTCTTATCGGAGTTTTTCCTCATCTGTAAGACAAATGTCAGGAAAACTTTAAGGCCCAAACGGTCCACGAAATCATATGGCCATCATCATCATCCTTATCATTATTATTGTCATCATCATCATCCTTCACCGGTGTGGAAAGCAACGGGAAGCTACCACACCTACAATTCCCTAGTAAAGCTGCAAGCATAGCATGCAAATGCTATGATTGCAGTGAAGGACCTGCTTTCGGGCAGAATTACTATGGATGGATATAACCTGGTGGAGTTAAAGCCATTTGGCCTTCTCTTCCACCCACCAGGGCAAACATATGTTACATTCAAATACAAAAATCATAATAACATTAGATATTAAACGATTATTTGGCCAAACTGAACGATACTAAAAGATGTACGTGTAGTACACAATAAAGTTAATGATAATTAAAACTGAAACCATTAAAAATATACATAAAGGAAAGAACTGCTCCTATCTACCATACATGAAAAATACAAGGAGAATAATAAAATGTAGGCCAAATGAATTTATAAAGTAAAGTGATCCCACAACAGGCCCGGAGACCCCTGGGGTAGTAGGAGGTTAAGGCTCCTACTTTTTCTAGACAATCGGCACTTTATGTCAGCCGGGTTGTCAGCCCTGCGTGACGGCCGCCTTTACCCCCAGAACAAGCGTCTGGTACTCATTTCCGTTAGAGGCTGAGTCGACCCCAGGGCCATGGTGCCGCCAGAAGGTTTGGGTCAGTTTAAAAATCCTGACCCCAACGGGACTTGAACCCTCGACCCTCCGGCATGTAGCTCAGTGCCTTAACCACTACGCTACGGCGTGCCCCCATGAATTTATATATATATATATATATATATATATATATATATATATATATATCCTCCAGTCCCGAGGGTCAAGAACGTATAATAAAACAATTATACTCATATAAGTCAGAGGGGTGTGTGGGACGACAAAGACCACGATGGAGAAATCAGTTCTCTGCATAGACCGGAACGAACCTTTTGGAGTTCAATCCGTGAAGATTTATTATTATTATTATTATTATTATTATTATTATTATTATTATTATCATCATCATCATCATCATCATCAACAACAAGGATTAAGCCTGTTCCGATCTCATTATAGGTCGAATTGGTCCTTCCATCTCTTCAATGGTCTTCCCAACATTCTTCTCTCTTTTGGTTTATAATTATACATTCTTCTTGGTATACGCTGTTCATTCATTCGTAATACGTGCTGAAGATAAGCATTTGGATAATATTTTATTCTTTCACATAGATTAAATATATTAAGTTCTGTTCTTATATCTTCGTTTTTCTTTTTATCGGTCCTTTGGTATCCTGCTATTGCTCTCAACATCTTCATTTCAGCAGCCTCTATTTATTTACTATCTGCCTTTGTTAATGTCCAGGTTTCAGACATTTATTATTATTATTATTATTATTATTAATTATTATTATTATTATCATCATCATCATAATCATTATCATAATTTCCCTTCCATGGAGTTAGGACACATGTTAGCTTGTTCCGTTCCCACTGTAGGCTTGTCCAGAAGTCTGTTCATTGGATATCCTCGTCGTCTTTTCCCAATTGGTTTGTAAGACATCAGGATTTTTGGCAGTCTGTTGTTTGCCATTCTATTGACATGTTCTAACCACTCATGTTTGTAATTTTCCATTTTTTATAATACCGGAGTATTATTATTATTTTTTTTTTTAATTTTCCGGTCGTGAGTTGTCGTCAGAAAATCTGTTCGGATTTCCTTTATGAGGCTTACCAGTAAGTTAAATGTCCCATGAAAAGGTTTCGAGTCTAGAGCAGGATAAGCCCCTTTAAGCCTCTGGACTTCTGTAGGGGTATAGGCCTACTCCCTTAGCCTAGGGGACCCAGTTTTGGGGCCCTGGATTTTCTGCTATGCGAGTATCAGGACGTTTTAATGTCCCCTAGTGTACTAGTGGAGCCGCATAATATGGACTTTATTAATTCCTACACCCTTTAGACAAATGGGAGGTGGTAATTAAGATTTTTTTTAGAATAAGATGTGAGTTGGTAAACCTGCTGAGGCAGCACTTTAATTCCCGTCATTTATGACTGCTGCAGTAGTTGCGACATTTGATAGCAGTTGTTAAATCTCTCCAGTCTTTGCTTCACATCAATTTTGCACGTTCTCAAATATTTGAGTTACTCTGGTTAAGGAGGGAATGTTCATAGTCAAGATTAAAATATAAATAAATTAAACACAGGAATCTGAATTTTTACGTCAATTAGTGATGAAGCATAAACTGTGGTCTCTGTGAATTTTATTTTGGGACTCCTAAATCCTAACGTGACATAATTGCATTTTGCTTGGTTTTTTCAGGAAAAAAAAACCCTTTTTATTACTGTGGTAAAGGAATTCATTGTCTTTTTTTTACTTTTTTTTCGAAGAAAACAAGGAAACACATTTTCATTTACATTACGTATGGGCCTGTTTGGCAGTCCATGCATATTCTGAATCATGAATAAAAAAAGTATACGAATATATAAACAATTACATACATGGCTACACACCCACACTCATACATTAAAAACAATTAATATAATATCTAAGTCTACGTCTACAGTACATACACAATAATACACATCTACACTCATACATAAAAAAACATGTACGGTATATAGGTATAAAAAAATAAAAACCTCTCACTTTGTATAACAATAAAAAAATAGCTACAGATCAGACAAAAAAAAACGCATATTCTATATCCTTTTAGTTAAAATCAGGCTGCGTAAGTCTTTCTTCATGCGGTATTCGTGTGGTTCGCTCTAGTGGAGCAGTCAGTAAGATGCTCTCTTATGAGAACGCGGACCCAGATTCGATCCCGGTCTGGATAATTTTTTAATAATGTCATTAATTTTCATAATGCCCAATCGTTGCCTGGCTTTATTAAATAAATAAATAAATAAATAAATAAATAAATTTGTATATATATATATATATATATAAGTAAAAATGTTCTCTTTAATTTGCTTACTTGTTATAGCCAGCTACTAGATGGCAGTGAAGACCGAGTTCTCGCGACATCTAGTAATAATGGAGAATATAATACATATATAAGAAAAATAAGTGTTTGAATTGGATTCGCCTGATGGTGTAATGGATATCACGCTGAGGTACAGACTCAGAGTTCCGGGTTCGAGTCCCGTCCAGACATTTATTTTTCTTATCATATCTTACCATATATATATATATATATATATATATATATATATATATTAATAACGTCGTTAATTTTCATAATGCTCAAACGCGTGTGTAAATTTATTTATTTAATGAAGTCAGGCAATGTTTGAGCATTATGAAAAATAACGACGTTATTAAAAAAAATCTTCCCGACCGGGATATATATATGGAAATAAATAAATTAAAAGAAACAGGTCATATATAGAAAATGAATAACGATTGTAACATATCATTACTTCGTTTACAAAATACAAGACATAACAAGATTATTTCCATAACGAATGCAAAACGCGTCTGATTAATTTTAAAAAAGTCAAGCTGATATCTAATTTCAATATACAAGTAGGTTCGGAGTATTGCATCGCTTGATACAGACTGTTTCTAGCAGGGTCGGTTGTTGTCTAGTGCGGTCTATTGGAGGAACATCTGTTTCCCATGCATGAGGTCACTTGTTCGATCCCGCTGTCATGTTTCTCTCTCTCTCTCTCTCTCTCTCTCTCTCTCTCTCTCTCTCTCTCTCTCTCGTCCTTATTTCCATTAATTTTGTTTTCTTTTATTTGTTTTGCTTGGTTTTATTTACAGCATTTACCGCACTACTTATTTGCGCGAAATTATTTTCCATTGCATGACACACAATGAAATACTCGTAGAATGAATTTTAGTTTCTCAAATAGTTCATCTGATGGATATAAGCGATACAATCTACGTGGTGCAGTCATTAAGTTTTGAGACAGCGCATAGTGGCGCTGTGATGCACTATAGCGCATAGGTGGAGCCGTGGGTATGGTACCTTGTCAGTTAGTCTATCGTCCCAGCAAGAGACAGTTGAGTGCATGCAGTGCAAGCAGAACTACAGTCTTTGTTGTGACGGTGATTTGAATGCGCACGTCGGAACTCGAGATGTCAACGTTTCAAATGATGCAACAAGTTTACGTGAGCACAGTGTTGTGTTTAGGTGGCACCGACGTTTTTTGCAAGGAAGAGACAGTTTGGAAGATGATGTGCATACTGGTCGGCCACAAACAATTCAAACTAAACGCAAGATCGAAGAAGTAGCAACGTTGATGCGTGCTAACCGCTCCCAATCAGTAGACGATCTGGCAGCAGCGATAGGGGCCAGCCATGGTATTGCTACAAAATTCTGTCCCATGACCTGAACATGTCTCGTGTTACCCAGCACAGTGTGCCACGAATCCTGTCACAAGACCAGCGTGATGACCGCATGACGATTTGTGGTGACTTCATCAGTAGTGCTGACGATGATCCGACGTTTCTCAACCGGATAAAAACTGGAGACGAAACATGGTGTTTTCTTTACGATCCGCAACTGAAACGACAATCCGCCATCTGTAAAACGCCATTATCACCATGACAGAAAAAAAAAATGCGACAAGACAGATCAAAAGGCAAGATGATGCTTGAACTGTTTTTTGATTCAAATGCAATTGTTCACATATAACTCATATCAGAAGGTGCAACTGTAAACAAAACCCGCTACAAAGAGATCCTTGGCCGTTTACGCGATTCAATTCGCCATAAGCGACCTCAGCTTTGGCGTACAAAGAATTGGCTATTGCTACACGACAACGCCCCTGCACATCCTTCTGTCCTTGTCCAAGAGAAACTTGCAAGGCAACAGGTGACAGTTTTGTCATACCCTCCGTACTCACCTGATCTCGCGCCATGCGATTTTTTCTCTTTCCTTGCATGAAAGTAATCCTACATGGGCGTATATTTCATTCTTCGGAGGTCATGACGCCACAAGAGAAGCCATACGGGATCTTCCTGCCAAAATCTTTCAGCGGTGCTTCCAGCTGCTATCCAACGTTGGGAAACATGCATAACGGCAAACGGCGACCATTTTGAGGGAGGATGTGGTTCTATTTACATGTACGCCGAGTCATCGGCATCTTGTGAGATGTCCAAATTCTTGTGGGTGCCTACCCTCCTGGCGTAAAGTCTCAGAACTTAATGACTGTAGTTCTAGATATTCATTTAACTGAATGTAATCAAGTATTACGTCATCCGATAATTATTCTTTTAAAACGGTCATATTGTTACACAGCATTTAAAACATTTGTAAATGCTAGTTTCACCACATTATAATACATGTTATTACTACTTATTTATAAGTTTAATTTGATTTGTTCTTGTTTCATTCATTTGTTATTTTTGTTTCATTTATATTTTCTAATTATGTGTATCTTCAACTTTCTTTTATATGTAACTACAACCCTAACATACATTTGCAAAATAAGGCTCCAAATCTTGGAGATTTAATAAATAATAAATAAATAGTTG
The DNA here is from genome assembly GCA_030220185.1 of Diploptera punctata. Classification (NCBI taxonomy): domain Eukaryota; kingdom Metazoa; phylum Arthropoda; class Insecta; order Blattodea; family Blaberidae; genus Diploptera; species Diploptera punctata. The sequence goes on from JASPKZ010004545.1 coordinate 562,842, forward strand.
TACGCTTGGGAACCAAGTGGCTGACCTCTGATTATGCACAATGGCTTCGTTCTGGGACTTATACATTAGCTATGCGCCACGAATTCTTTCAAAGGCTGTACATAAAGATCCGTTATTAATAATGTTAAATTTAAGTAATAGCTGGTTTATATTAGCTCTAAAATTTCTCAAGATGAACGTAAAATGTCTTTGGCTGTGTAACTACAACATGCTTACATTTGTATCTTTAGGAACAGAGTTCCTGTAGATAGTACTGTTAGAGTAGGTAATGAAATTATACGCCAGGCTTATGTCAATTAATATAACGTTCCATCTGAGCCTATCCTTTAGTGAAACCAATTACTTACGAGAGCTCATTCGGTTACCACAAGCTTAACGGGTGAACGAACTTAATTTGATTTAAAATTCCTCAATTTTGATTAATTCTGTGGCTATAAAAGTTAAGAAACTTGAGAATTAAATGTTCAGACGAAGTAAAATACAGGCCATGGATTATTAATTTAGTGGCATTCGATTATTAAGTTGTATTCCGTTGAGACCTGAGGTTTTATTCATGGTTTATTTAATTGCAATGGCGGAAATCTAAAAAAACTAAAGTATGTTCCATTACCGCAGTTTAACCTCTCACCTTATAGGCACTATTAGGCGCCACACGTCACCCGGGCCTTACAGTGGCACGACCTGTCGGAAGAAGGATATTAATTATGGATCACATACACTTTTTTTGGCTACACAGGACATGGAGGGTTTTCCCGAATGAGTGATTAGATCAATGTCAGGGCCCCCTTCGAGACAACACAACATTAAGATGAAACACACATTCATACTAAACATGGCGAATATGATAATAACGATTATGGTAGTCATATGATGTTCGGGGACCAACAACACACATGGAAATACAAATATAACTGAAAATAGACCAATTCAAGCCTTTATAAAAGTAGAAAATTCTACTTTTAGAGTAGAAGAGAAGAGTATTATACCACCAAGTTAACTTCGCACGGGCGGAGGGGAAGAGTTTTAGCGCCAGTAACGCCGAACTACCGAATCTGTGGAAGGGATGTAGGAACAGAATGTACATCCGATCACGTACTGAAATGGTTCAATTTAAAGTGTGGGCTGAGAATCCCTAAACACGTGTGAAAGATCTTAACATGGTTGTCAAATTAGTCATTTAAGCACGGAACGCTCAAGCGGTCGGATAATTTAAAATCACAGTATTTGTCGTCTCTCCGTTACCAGCATCACAATAAATCACGAGTGGCAACATGTAATGAGAAGGGACAGCCCATTCCTACATGTAACCCCAAAAGTAACAGAGTTGTCAAATGGGTTATTTTGCCAATGACCGCCTAGAAGGACAGACCATAAAATCCATAGTATTTGTCAGCTCTCTACCTGCCAGACAAAGAACATATACAGAGGACAGGAAGCGGCAACACAGTAAGGAAGAGAAAGAGAAAGACAGCATGTTAATTAACACATTTTCCGCCTGCGCAGACTACTTGGTGGAATAATATATAACAGTGAGATACATGATCTTTATGGAAAACCAGAAGTAATAAGAAAAGTATCGTCTCATTGACTGCGATGGGAAGGACAAGTGGCACGAATGGGAAATTCCTTGTAGGAAAACCAGGGAGAAAGCGCCCAGTAGGTAGGCCAAGAATCAGGTGGGAAAATAACATTAATCATGATTTGAAGGAGGTAGGTTATTCAGAGGATGATTGGAAAACATTGGATCAGGATAGGGATGTATAGAGAGCTTATTTCCGCGCGGCCATGAACCTACGGATTCGTTAGTGTCAGTAAGATATTTGCTTAGTAAGTAAATTATTTTGTCACTTGACACTTTTAAGTCACGCTTATACAATTATTTGTTATTAAATAATTCAATGTTCTTCAGAAATACATATTCTGTCATTAGTATTTTTTTATTTCTCCATCTTGTACATTTTATTAGTTAAATCTAGAATAAATCAACATATATTGTGTATAATAACTGTATTGTAGATAACTAACTAACTCAAGTTAAAGTATGATATTTGTTATTGTAGCATAATTTTTATTTTATTAAAATTATCAGTAGCTTGTCGCGAGAGAATACATAAATATGTACTCATATAGAACGAGGGAATCTAGAGGAAGCTACCGCAATAATAGAACAGGTCATCATAGGAGCCACGATGCCAGTAAACTCGAACATGAAGAAATCAAAAGAATGGTATGACAAGGAATGCTACAACAAAAGAAAACAAGTGATACGTAAGCTATAACAAATAAAAAACAACCTGGAAGACATTGCACTAAAATAAGACTATGCAAAGAAAATACGACAATACAAAAGACTGATAAAAGAAAAGAAGAAATATCATATCGAACAAAAAATTAAAGAGATGGCTGAGGAAGCCCTTAAAGACCCATACATCGCTATTCGACCAAGAAAACAACAACAGACACAAGCCATACAAATGAAGGAATGGGAACAACATTTCACCAACATACTAAACAAGGAAGGAAGAGACACCCCAGCAACAAGAAATCAAGACCGAAACACAAGACACAGAATGGATTCCTATCAACCCTGCAGAAATTAGAAAGACAATAAGCCAAAGCAAAAACAGAAAAGCATCTGGCCCAGATATAGAAAAGCATCTGGCCCAGATATAGAAAAGCATCTGGCCCAGATATGATATATAATGAACACCTCAAAAACACAATTGACACACTGAGCCCCATATGGACAAAACTATATAACAAATGTATAGAACTAGGAAGAATTCCAGAACAATGGAGAAAATCGACGATAAAAGTTATATACAAAGGAAAAGGGGATTCAACAGACCCTAACAAATACAGGGGCATCGCTCTTGAAAACGTTCCCTCCAAGAACCTAACAAAAATTAAAACAAATATAGGAAGGGGAAAAATCGAAGAAACGCTCCCTGACGCGCAATTTGGTTTCAGGAAAGAGAGATCAACTCAAACAGCAGTGAAACTACTCCTTCAAAACATAGAGGAAGCACTCGATAGAAAACAGAAGCTGTACACTGTCTTCGTAGATTTTACGAAAGCCTTCGATCTAATGGACAGAGGATTAATAATAAGCAAATTGAAAAGTATCCTAGTAGAGGAGAACGCGTGGACCCAAATCGTTACATCAATAATGAAAGAAAATAGCATAGTTATATCAGATGGTCTCTCAAAATCAAAAACTATACTGCAGACAAATGGGGTACTGCAGGGAGACCCTTTGAGCCCACTACTATTCATAATTGCAGCCGAAGAACTGGTAAGGCAAATAGAAGACATAGGAGAAGAAATTTTCGTATATGCATACGCAGACGACATTGTAATCGGATCAACGGATATAAGTAAACTTCAGAACGCCGTAACAACTATGGAAGAATGGTGTAAAATCCACAGCTTCTATATAAACAAAGAAAAAACACAGAAATGATTGTGTTCAGAAACGGAGGAAAGATCCCTGTCACAACAGAAATAAAACTGGACAAAGATAACATCAAAATAGTAAAGGAGTTTAAATATCTAGGCATTACTTTACAACCCAGTGGAAGAAGCTTCACAAAACACTTAGCAGAAAGATCAACGCAAGCAATAATGGCAATAAATGATATACGCAATATACAAGCTCTAAGCTTGGAATCAGCGATGAAACTATTCAATGCAAAGATCCTCCCAATAATAACTTACGGGATAGAAATCATATGGCCACATCTGACAGAAGCTAATCTGCACACACTGGAAAAAGTGAAAGCTACATACATAAAAAGAGCAATAGGAGTATCAAAAACGACAAGAAGCCGTCTAGTGTACCTACTGGCAAGGGAGACTTTCCTTATCGAGGACTTGAAAACAGCATACCTACTACCAACCACAGAACCCTATGAACATGCGCTACAAGGTCTACGCAGGAAAAGAGAGGAAGTATGGCCGGAATTCTTCAGCACCGGAGCGATGATAGGCAGGAACTGGACAGAAGCAAATTTCCAGATACATGTCATCACAAGACTAAGCGTGCATGGATTTCACCACCTAATGTGTAGAGATAAAACATTCCATGACCTGAAGATGTCATGCATATGCGAAGTATGTGAACAGAAATGCGAAATAAGAGTATATCACATCAAAACATGTACACAAAGAACAAAAACAATTTGTGATTACGCAAGACAAAGTTAAAGTGTTAGCGATTGTTGTGTTATAATCTTTGCACATTTGTGTGTAATCCATTTACATATAAATATGTGCTCAGGTACACACGTAAAGGAAAAGTTCATGCTGTGAATTGAAACGAAATAGGAGAGGAATTCTTAAAAGGGCGAAGAATAGACAAATATGCATAAATATGACTTAATAAAGTAATTTAATTCAGTTAGTATAAAAGTCATGGGGCACGCCGTAGCGTAGTGGTTAAGGCACTGAGCTACAAGCCGGAGGGTCGAGGGTTCAAGTCCCGTTGGGGTCAGGATTTTTAAACTGACCCAAACCCTCTGGCGGCACTATGGCCCTGGGGTCGACTCAGCCTCTAACGGAAATGAGTACCAGATGCTTGTTCTGGGGGTAAAGGCGGCCGTCACGCAGGGCTGACAACCCGGCTGACATAAAGTGCCGATTGTCTAGAAAAAGTGGGAGCCTTAACCTCCTACTACCCCAAGGGCCTGCGGGTCTGTTGTGGGATCACTTTACTTTACTTTTACTTTTAGTATAAAAGTCATTTATATATAACTTATATATATATATATATATATATATATATATATATATATATATTTAAGAAATATATCACTCTTACCAAAAAATGTATGCTGTATCATAAAAACCCTAGCCCTATTTATTAGTTATTAAATTTGATTATTATGTATTAATATAGCGACAAAAGCACACGGGCTATTTATAAGAGGAGTGTGAAATTATCACGGATAATAGCGACTTCAAAGATAGCGTTAATTGAGTTAATTAATATGCGAGATAATTAAGTTTGTAAGTTATGTTGTGTTTATTAACGCGATTAATTTCTCGCAACACTAGGAGAAACAAGATGGAGTATTAAATATGGCTTCAAGCTGTACCTTATGAACTTCTAACTACAAACCAACTTCCTCTGTAATAATAGTTAATGAGAAAATACTGTTTCAAAACTAATATATTGAGCATAGGAAATGCACTTTTACAACAATACAGGGTGTCCATAAAGTTCTTGGTCTGTTACAACACAATAGGTATACACTAGGGCATTCAATAAGTAATGGCAGCACTGTTGTAAATCAGCGATCCTAGTGGTGTCTATTGCAATCTTGTAGTATGTTATTGACTGTCTTTGTTGTATAAATCTGTGATATTGAAAGTCTCGAAATAGCAATATCTGTGAAACATTCACTGTTTCTCACATTTAGTGAGTAATAAGTCTAGAGCCCGGATTTTATGTAATTACATATTCCGTTTCTATGTATGTAGTTATAAAAAAGCTAAAATGTCAACGAATTAAACTGAAAAGACCCTTATTCCAAAGTTTTAAAGTACATATTTTTACATATTTCGAGCTATAATACATATTTCACACCATGGTACATAATTTTACATATTTTAATGTTTTTTGCAGAATTATTATACATTTTCGTCAATCCCATTAATTTTCGTAACATAGCAAGGAAGGAAAAAAAAATGTAATTTTTATTATTGTGCTTCTCATGCATTCTTGTCAATCCTATACATTTCCGTTGCATTTAAAGCTAAATTGTATGAATTTGATACGGACGACAATGACTTGTTTAAACATTTTTTTCTTCCTTGTTCTCAAACGTTCCAGAATTTATAACAGTCAGTTGAATTTAATTTATCCATGGCACCGGTTGCGTTTTCGTTGCCTTCAAAGCTAAAAACGTAGATTTTTGTTGACAGTGCTTTAATCACTGATGGTAAAACTGTCCTCTGCCAAACTTGTGATAAACGTATTGGGTGTACGACGAAACATTTACGAAGCAATCTGCATATTAAAAATAAACAACGAGTTTCTTCAAAGAAACAGACACTACTTATACAGTTGCAAGGACAGCCTACATCATCTAATAGTGAATTTTACAAAGAACTGTGTATGGCGTTGGTTGCAGGGAACATACCCTGGAACAAACTTCAGGTACCTGGATTTAAACATTTCTTACAAAAATACTTCAACCGCAAGATTCCCGACGAGTCCACTCTCAGGAAGAATTACTTGGATTCTTGTTATGGTGACATATTAGAAACAAAAATCAGATTTCTGCTGATGAGACGACGGATGCTGCAGGCTGTTTCATCGCTAATCTAATTGTGGGCAAGATGGTCTCTGAATCTGCATCAAAACCCTACTTAATTTATTGTAAACCTTTGGAGGTAATAAATAGTTCAACAATTGCTAGATTCATTAATGATGGACTTAAGGTACTATGGATAGACGGCGTAAAATAAGAGAGGGTCCTACTGATGTACACAGATGCAGCTCCATACATGTTAAAAGCGGGGGAAATCGCTTACTGTATTTTATTCAAACTTAGTGTATGTTACATGTACGGCTCATGCATTGCAACCAGTGGCAGAGAGACAGTTAGACATGAATCCCCCAGAAGTAAATACACTGATATCAGCAACGAAGAAGGTTTTCTCAAAATGTTCTTATCTTGTACAACGCTGCAAGGAGCAGCAACCTGATGTAGCCTACCTCTGCCTCCAGAGCCAGTGATAACAAGGTGGGCAACATGGATCGAAGCTGTAATTTTCTGCAGTAAGCACTTTGAAGCTGTGAAGTCAGTGATTGAGAACTTTTCTTCTGATCCTGCAGTGTGTGTGAGTGAATCTTGTTAGCATCCAACAGTTCTAAAGTGCTCATTTCAGTTTAATACATCGCAAGTCACTTCGGTTGGCTTCCCAACAGTATCAATAAACTGGAAACTTCAGGTATGCCTCTCCAAGAAGCTATGGAAATAATAGAAGATGCAGTTCAAAAGGTTAGTGTTGTACCAAGCGAAGTGGGTGGTGCAGTTTCCACTAAACTGCACTCTGTGCTAAACAAGAACCTTGGATACCCAACTCTTGTTACTCTTTCTCGCTTATGTAATGGTGAAAACGTAAACTTCTCTGAGAATGTTATTTCTAGCATAATCCCTCTCTATAAATATGCACCGTTGACTTCTTGCGAAGTTGAGCGATCTTTTTCAATTTACAAGTACATATTGTCAGACAGAAGCCTGTGCATGACAACCCTAGAGCAATTATTTTAAGTATAGATTTGGTACCGACCTTATGAAGGTCTTGACCCGATATCTTTAAGTGCTTTTATTTAAGTGTTCTTTTTATTTTATATGGTAAACAAGGAGAGTAATCCTCTCTCTGTTTTTGGCTGATTTTAAGTTATATTGAGTGAATGTATTGAGAATTTACTACTGATTTTTATGAACTTATGTGCAGATTTTATTTACGACGAGGAATAGATTAAGTAGTAATCATTAATAACACGGCCTTAGTTTCTTAGAGTATTTTATGATGCGTTAAGAATTAAAGTATTATATGCATTGGTGTCCTGTATCTTAGTGTAGTGTGAATTTGTGTATTACCTATCTCGTTTATTAGTCTGTTTTTATGTGTAAGAATTGTGTCTCTTTGTCTGTGTGCTAAGTGTTTTATATGGTCTATTATGTAAGAGATTTCTGTGACATCGTGTAGTATGGAGATCTGAGTTTTGCGGTCTGCATGGAGTATGATTCTTAGGGCTTTATTTTGGGCTATTTGTAGATTATTAATGTGGGAGGCTGCGGCATGTCCCCAGGCTGGACTGGCATATGTCATGAGTGGTCTGATGATAGCTTTATATAGGTTTATTTTGTGTTTTAGTGAAAGTGTGCCTGCTGTGAGAATAGGGAAAATGTGTGAAGTTCTGATTTGCGCTTTTATTTTCAGATGTTTAATATGTTGTTTAAATGTTAGTTTTTTATCGAGTGTAACTCCTAAATATTTTACTGAGTCTGTGTATTCAATGTTTGTGTTGTTTATATTTAATGTAGGTGGGTTTGGTCTTCTTCTTGTAAATGTGATGGCTTGTGTTTTTTCAGCGTTTAGTCTGATTCTCCATTTGGAGAACCAGTTGCTGATCCTGTTGATGTGTAGTTGTATTTTTCTAGTGGAGTGGTGTATGTCTTTATGTGTACAGTATATCGCTGTGTCGTCGCATATTGTGCTATTTTAGTATGTATTGAAGTTGGGGTGTCTGAAGTGTATATGTTGTATAATGTTGGTGCCAGTACAGATCCTTGAGGGACGCCTGCTTTTATTGGATGCCAGTCTGATGTCTGATTATTAACTATGGTTCTGAATGTTCGCTTGTTTAGAAAGGAGTGAATTATTTTAATATAGCTGTCAGGAATTTTATATTGTATTAGTTTAAATATTAGGCCTGTATGCCAAACGGAGTCAAAAGCTTTCTCTATGTCGAAAAAGACTGCAGTTGTGAATTGTCTTTGTAGAAATCCTGTTGTAATGTCGTCCATGAGTCTCGTTAACTGTAGAGTAGTTGAGTGTTCAGGTCTGAAGGCAAATTGTGTAAGAGGTAGTATCTGAGATATGTAAGGTAGTAGTCTTTTGAGTATTAGTTTTTCTAGTACTTTGCCTAAGTGGTCGAGTAAGCTAATTGGTCTGTAATTTTGAGGAAATAATGAGTTTTTGCCAGATTTAGGAATGGAAATGATGTTTGCTTGTTTGAAAGGAGTTGGGTAGTGATGTAGTTTGAGTGCAGAATTTAGGATTTTGGTCATATGAACTAGTCCTTTTCTAGGAAGTTGTTTTAGAGTAGTAGTAGTTATTCTGTCTTGTCCTGAAGCTTTATTGTTATTTAAAGAGTTTACAATTTTCTTTATTTCAGTAGTGGTAGCTATAGGTATTTGAAATGTCGGTGGTACGTTTAAGTAGGTCTTTGTTTGCCTTCTGATTTTAGCTTGAAAGTGTTCGTAATGATTGTTATTTGTCTTTGATCTAATTGATTTTCTAATGTCTCTGCAAATGCATTGGCTTTGTCTAGGTCATCGTAAGTAGTCCGTTTCTTCCATGTAGAGGTCTGTTTCTGGTCGTTTTATTATGAGTGAAGTTTTTGATTATTTTCCAAGTGTTGTCGTTTTCAACTGCAGTCTTAATTGTTCGTCAAGTTGTTTGAATTTGTAGTTTTTAATATGTTGATTTATTCTTTTAGTAATTAAGTTTAGTTGTCGTTTGTCTTCTCGTAGTCTTAGACGTTGCCATTTTCTTCTTAGTTGTCTTTTTTTGTTGAAGTAGTTCAGTTAGTCCTGGGATGTAGTGCGAATTATGAGTCCTATTTGAGCTGGTGGTAGTAGTACTGTTGTAAGTTTGCAGAAGAGTGTCTTGAAAAGTTTTGGTGGCTAAGTCTAGTTCTTCTGTATTATTTATTGTGATATTTGGAGTTATACTGTCATTTAATATTTGTCTGAAGGATGCCCAGTTTGTAGTTTTAGTGTTAAAGTTTCTTGTTTGTGATCTGATGGGATGAAAGTCTATTTCCATGATTACTGGACTATGGTCTGAGTTTAATTCATCAAGATCGTCTATGTAATTTATGATGGGTCTTGGCTTCATGATGAAAATGTCCAGAACGTCTGGTCTATGTCCTAGATAACTGTAGTGGGTTGGTTGTAATGGTCCTGTTACTTGATATCGGTTGTCTATTGAGTGTTTTAGTAACGTTTTTCCTCTTGCATTTGTAAGTCTTGAATTCCATATTGGGCTTTTAGCGTTAAAGTCTCCTCCAAAAATGAATTTATTATTGTGCTTCGTTAATGTGTCTAGTTCAGTAGCCGTAAGTACGTTTTTAGGTGGTATGTATATGGCCCCTACAGTAGTTGTAACATTATGAGAGTATATGTCAATAGCAGTTAGTTGAATGTTAGTAAGTCCTTGAATAGTAGTGAGTGAGTGTTGTATTGTAGATTTGACTATTACAGCTGTGCCACCGTGTCCGTTTTCTTTGTCTGTTCTGTAAATGTCATAATTTGGTATCCTCCAAGTAATGTGTTTCTTTAGTTTTAGTCTCGGCTATTAAGGCAACGTCTATGTTCAGTCTGGTTAGTAGGTTAGTGAGTTCTAATATTTCGCTTCTGACTCCGTTTGCATTCCATTCTAATAAGAGCAAGGGTTTTATTAGAGTTTTGGGTTTAAGGGCCATTTTGGGTTAGTGCAGTGAGTAGTGTAATTATGGTGTTTAGAAGATGGGGATTTTCTAGGACTTTTTTAATGAGGGTGATTAGTGCTTCAATTGAGTTTGTGTTATTATTATTTATATTGTTTCTCACTGCATCAGCGGCTGTGTGATTTCTATTTAGTGGAGGGAAGTTTAAACTGTTGGTCGTAGGGCTTTCGATTTCCGCATTTTGTGTTGCTCTGCTTATGGAGTTAGGTCTTAGATTGTCTAATGTAGTTCTATGCGTTCTATTTGTGCCATTTTGAATTGTAGATTTTACTGCAGGTTGTTGAGATTTATCTGTTATCATTTGTTGAGGCCTTGCTGTGAGTTTTTTGTATATGGGGCAGTCCCTGTAGCTTGCGGCGTGTTCGCCCTTGCAGTTGGTGCATTTAACATTCTTGTTTGAACAGGCTGAGAGCCTGTGTGTTCCAGAACATCGGACACATCTCTCAGTCCTATTACAAAACTGAGCTATGTGTCCAAAGCCCTGGCATCTGTAACATTGGGTGATTCCTGATAGACCTATGTATTTTTCTAGTTTTACTCTTATGTAGCAGATGTGACTAAGTTCTTTTAGCATTTCCTCAAGGTGTTCATTTCTTTTAAAAGTGAGTATCCAGACTGGCAGGGGTGTTGTTTTTATTCTGTTTCCATTTTGGAACATTTGTTTGGTTAACTGTCTGATTGCGATGATTGGATAATTGTGGTTCTGTAAGTACGAAAGTATGTCAGCTGTAGGGAATTCAGTTGGTAGAACCTTTTAGAGTGACCTTTAGTGCTGTGTTAGGTTCATTGGAATGTGTGAAGTACTTGTAGTTGTTTATTTTCAATCTTTCTATTACATTATTGTATGTATTATTATCTTCTGTTTGGATCTTTAAGGAGTTATTAGAGTAAGTCATTTTTACCGTTTTGATATCTTTACCTGCGATTTTTTCCAGTGTCATGGCATTTGTGATTTTTATATCTGCAATTATTGGTGGTGGTTTACGGAATTTAGGCTTAATTTGTTCTTTATCTATTATGTCTGTGGTTATATCATTTAGAGGGTTAAATCTATTTTCAGTGTTGATGTCTGAAGTTGTTTCTTTTAGATTGGTTTGTTTACTTGTCCTTTTTGGTAATATGAAGTCTGTATCTTGTGTATTTTGTATATTATCTTCCTCTAGATCAAGTGCTTTTTCATATTTGCGATTTAATGTGTCATGTATTGATTCTGAACCTGCATCTGAGTCTGAATTTTCCTGTTCTGTTTCACTTGACTGGGATTTTAAGTCCATATCTGAGATGTCTGGTCCGTGAGGAGGATGCTTGGGATAGGTATCTTTGGGTTGTACTTTCATCATCGTTAGACGATGGGAAGACAGGGCAGGAGGTTCCCTGTCCTTACTCCGGGATCGAGTAAGGCCTGGGGATTGACGGGAGCTGAGGAAAAGGTGATGCCGTGCACCGTGTTAAGGGATGGAAATTTGGGAGTCTAGCCGTGGGTCTGACCGTAATTTTAGCTTGAAAAAGCTAGTTTTAAGCTCTTTTGTAGTGTTGCTTTGTTCACTGGTCGAGTGGGAGGCGAGCAGTTCAATGAAGCTGGCAGCCGCAGTGGTCGACCTGACTGACAACACCGCCGAAGACAAGAAGATTGATCTGCGAAGAATCCTCTAGGCGCCTGCAGAAGAGATTCTACCATCCAACGAGAGAGAATGGAATGAGGTCATTTGGAAAAGTCTATTATAATTATAATTAATTGTGGACACCGATCCAATGTGGCTAAATGGTTGACACTTGTACTTCGTAGCTGAAGTGAATTGATCATAAATGAACACAGAGATTTGACTATGTGGACTTCTTTTTTATAGCAAAGAAATAACATTTTGGATTTTACATATAATTTTGCTTTATTACATATTTATTTACATATTTCACAATATTTGGTAACATATTTATGTACATATTTCTTAATTTGATATTACATAAAATCCGGGCCCTAGTAATAACTAACTCACTGGCACTATCGAATCTGAATGTTCATGTCTGCGCGGACATAAAGCTCTCCATACATACCTATCCTGAGCTAATGTTTTCCAATCATTCCCTGTATAATCTGTTTCCTTCAACTCATAGTTAATGTTATTCTGCCACCTAATTCTTGGTCTATCAACTGGGCGTTCTCTCTCTGGTTTTCCTACAAGAAGCTTCCATGCACGTCTTTCATTCCTCATTCGTGCCACACGTCCTGCTCATCGCAGTCTACGAGACTTAACTGTTCTTATTATATCAGGCTTCCTATAAAGCCCATGTAGTTCATTGTTATGTACACTTAGCGACAAAAAGAACGGGCCGAGTCTTGATCTCGAACATTTCAAGTTCTAACGCACGATTCACACAAGTAAACTAATTGCACAGTAGTGCTACAATACGTTTTCCTTCTTCCCTTGAAGAGTATTCTTTCTAAAAGCAACGAGCAGCAAAAGCGTAGCTCAGTGCTTAGTGGCTTGATTCCCGGTGAGGTTAATTTTTAAATTGTTAAAGTGCTTTCTATTTTATTCTGTATATTCATTCTTGGTCCCGCGCCGTAGCCGAGCGGTTAAGGTAGGAAGCCTTGGCGCAGAGCTACGGGACTTGCGCTGGTTCGAGTCTCCATGGGGGAAGAAATTTTCTCATGGTATTTCGGCCAGTATGGGACCGGTGCCCACCCAGCATCGTGAGGCGATTGGGTAGCTACAATAAGTAGCGGCTCCAGCTTGAGGAACCAGCTATAACGGCTGGGGGACTCGACATGCTAACCACATGTCACCCCTACACTGGCCGTTGATCATCTACCTCTGTGATTGACACATGTGGATGTGAAGGGCCAGCAGCCGGCTGGTAAAAGGGCAACCGCTGAAAAGTGGAAAGACCCTCAATCGGAATATTCATTCTTAAAGAAAAAACGTACTAACTATTTGGAAGTATTAATATTTTTATTATTAATATTATTATTTACTTATTTATAAACAGGTTTACAGTGTAATAAAACATCTTCCTATACCCAAAGCTTTTTAAATTTTTATCTTCTTTCTCCATTCTTCTCTATTTTCTCATTCCAATTCTTCCAGACCTAGCTCCCTCATCTCTCTTCTTACATCATCCATCCATTTAATTCTGGTCCACCTCTCTTTCCTTTTTCAGGTGGAATCCATTCCAAAGCTTGTCTGGGTATGTTTTGTCTGGCATCCTACGTATATGACAATACCATTCTAGTTGTCTGTATCTCACAAAATCTAATATTGAATTTTGGACTTTCATTTGTTGTGTAATGATGGTATTTCTGATTTTTTTTTCCAATTTAGAATATCTATTGAGCGTCTGTAAGAATCCATTTCGGTAGACATAAGCTTTAAACTCAAATTTTTATTTAGATGACAAGTTTCTGCACCGGATGTTAGCGTGCTTCGAATTATGGATTTATGAATTTCTAATTTGGTATCTATTCTTATGTTCTTATCCGACAAAACTCCGTTTAACAATGTTATTACCGATCTGTCTTTTTAAATTCTATATTATATGTCATTTTCTTGGGGACATTTTGAGTTAATTTTGATCTCCAGGTAATTACATTCTTCACATCAATTAATATATCCCATTATTATTATTATTATTATTATTATTATTATTATTATTATTATTATTATTATTAACAGATGACGGATAATAATGATAATAATAATAATAATAATAATTTTTTATTATTGTCCATCATGTATGAGCTATTATTATGATGGACTTGACATATATAAACTAAATATTTTAATTGAAGGTTGAAACTTTTTCGTCACTAATACGTAATAAGTAAATAAACACATAAATATATGAAGCTATATTATATTTATTACATACATTTATAGCATCACTATTAAAATGTGGTACTGCACGCACAATTAAATTTATACCGGTAGCTAAATAGTGATACAGAGGCAGGAATATTACTTAAGATAGTGTAAAGTGAACGTAGATTATGTGGCAGGAATTAAATATTATAGGATGTATTTTGCGAAAATACAAATTAATAAAAAAAATGTCGGATGATTTGAACCCTGGCTTTTACATACATTTCATCTTGTTGTAAGTAGGTTAACCATCTACGCTATTCGAACGTTTGATACTAGTTGCCGTGTTTACTTTTACACTATGAACGAGAGTTGAACTTTATTTAAAATGCCGCAATTTGAGTAATATTGCATTTGTACAACGCTCTTAAATATCTAGAAACATGTCTCCTTCGCTGTTCTTTAACTATTTAAGACATCTAAAACCAAATACAGCGTATTTAAAACATTTAACAGTGAATGTAAAATTGTAGACTTTCAGGCAGGTATTTTGATTCATGTATTTTGTCTTTCGGGCTAAATGGCCGTGGTCTGGTTTTATTAAAACTCGACGTTTCGTCTACTACTGCGGTAGTATAAGAGTGTCTGAGGATGTCTACCGCAGTAGTAGACGAAACGTCGAGTTTTAATAAAACCAGACCACGGCCATTTAGCCCGAAAGACATAAAATACATGAATTTATGAGTGCGTTACCTCGTGAACCTCAGCTATGGCTTTTCGAGTATGCGCAGTAGGCCATAACAAGAACTCTGCTTTTTGTAGCGGCTCATTCTTTTTGTCGCTAAGTGTACATTACAGCCGCCGGATCTCGGGCACTGAAGTTTAGGTTATACTTGGGATAAAGGGAGAAACTCGCCCTCTACTGCCACTAAGGAAATAGTTGAGTAGGGCTAGATGTCTGCCACAACCAATCACTGCTCTTTGACGCAGCTATAGCACGCTAGTAAGATTTGAAATTACTGAGATGTCAGCTGTATGTCTGCTAACCGCATACATAAAGCGGCCCCTCCCACTGAATATCCACATCGGCAACTCTGTCGTAAAAACTTCAGGGCCGGAGAATCAGTGGCTGGGGTATACTCTTCTCCATTCACCTGTCCGCTCGTCTCTCTTTGGTCCAAGACATTTTCCTAAGAACTTTATTCTCAAATTGTCGTAATCTCCTTTCCTCCCTTAAAGTAAGAGTCCATATTTCGCATCCGTATAATATAACTGGTAGAAAAATAGATTTAGACTATATATTTTCAGTTTAACGTTTTTTGAAAGGAGTTGGGACGTCAAGAATTCCTGTAATGCACAATAGCACGCATTTCCAGAATTGAGCGTATGTTTAATTTCTTTGTGCATCTCATTCCTATTTGTGATTATTGTTCCTAGGTATTTGAATTCAGCTACTGCATCAAAATTCGTCATTAGCTGTTCATTTCCATTATATAATATATTTCTATGTGTGACCATATAATTAATTTGATTGATATTTACTTCCTGTCCCAATTTCTTAGTGTTACTCAATAGCGTGTGCATGTTGGCCTTTAGTATCTTGAGTAATACCGCTCTAAAAAGACTCTCCTCCCCTCATATCCAATCCTACAGCGGACAAGCTCACTCTTTTTATACTCATTTGTGTTGCTTCGTTGCGAGTGCACTTGCATGCGGGTGTGTTGGGCAAACAACCAGCGATGGCTTCAACTTCAACTGAATCGACAAAACAGATCTTCAACAGTGAAAGGGACAAATATGTTTTTTGTTTTGTTTTAAAGGGTCTTACAATATTTATTTTCCCATTCACAGTTGAAGATATTTTTTATATATTCACTTGACATATCAAAGTTAACTTACAATAGACTTCGAGTTAATATGTCGTCATATATGTATACACTCCATGGATACATGGGTGCTCCCCTAGAGAGAGTTTATTGGCGAAGCTAATTTAGTCACGCTTATTTCCCTACATATGTCAATGAGTGACATGTGGTAACCACATCGTGTTAATGAGGCATCTAGTAGCCAATTTAATTATTATTAGGATCGGGAAGGTAGGTTTTACTTTGCTCAGAAGCATTAATTTAGGCTTGATATACTTTTACAAGCCAGAAAAACTTCAGACTCGGGATCCACGGCTTAAAATCCCCTCCCCCCGAGGTTTGTCTCTACGACTTTTCTATTCTAAAAATCCATATACCCCGGCGGGTTGAACACGTGACTAGAGACAAGGAACGTAACCATCAGACCACCGCGTGCGACATGTTGTTGGGTAAAAATTCACATAACACAGTCCAGTGATTGTGGAACAATGTGTATTGTATCTAACGTCTTTTGTTTTTAAACTCTGGTATTATTATGCAGAAGTGGAAGACGGGATATGAAGAAGCGCCACGTGGGTTTAATATCACGAGAGCTGTATCTTGCCTGTCAGTTTCTAAATTAATTTATATTTATGAAGCCAACTTTAAGGTATAAAACTTGCACCAAGTAGAGTTTGCGTTATTAATAAGCCTATATATTTGGCGATTCTAGTGCAAATGAGAGTCTAGAGTAATTCGAGGAAAAAAAAAGCAAAAATATGCAAATTATTGAAGCAGTACGTCATTAATGATCTGAGAATTAAGAAATACAAACAAAACAATACGATATAAAGTAAAAAGTGAAATAAAACCTATCACCAGACGAATAAATCGAAAAAAAAATGGAATGAACACATCGGCCGCAAGCAAAATTCAATAATAGTAAAGGGATAAAGAAATGGATACCAAAAGGAAGGAGAAAATGAGGGACGTCAGAAGACACGGTGGAATGTGTGTGTGTGTGTGTGTGTGTGTGTGTGTGTGTGTGTGTGTGTGTGTGTGTGTGAAAATCTACGGAAGATAACTGAAAATTTAGTGAGAAATTAAGATAAAAATGAAATAAAAAAAAGGCACACTAGAATAGTTTGTATGTTTTTGCTGTTTTCCTTCGAATTGCTATCCATCCATCCATAGTAACTCTGCACGAGAGCAGGTCTTTCACCGCACTCATAGAATTTTCATGCTATGCTTTGCAGCTTTACTAGGGAATTATAGGTGTGGTAGCTTCCCGTTGCTTTCCACACCGGTGAAGGATGATGATGATGGCCGGACGATTTTCGGGGACCGTTGAGCCCTAAGCTTCCTGACATTTGTCTTACAGGTGAGAAAAAAACCCGAAAAAAACCTTACCCAGGAGCCTGTTCCGACCGGGAATCGAACCCGGGTCCGCTGTGTAACAAGGCAGCAGGCTACCTCGAGACCACAGCGGTGGTCCCGAATTATTATAGACTGTCGTAATTGTATTAATAATATGAATTTTAGCTCCATCTACTAATTGAGACTATCGAACCGTTAGTTCATGTCCGCGCGTAAACAAGCTCTCCATACATCCCTATCCAGTGATAATGTTTTCCAATTATCCCGTATATAATGTACTTCCTTAAAATCATGGCTCGTGCTATTCTCCCACCCCATTCTTGGTCTGCTTACTGGGGTATTTCCCTCTGATTTTCCTACAAGGACTTTCCATTACTCTTTTTCATTCTCTAATCGTGCCACATGTCCTGCCCAACGCGACTTAACTCTTCTTATTATATCCGGTTTATCATAAAGACCATTTGCTCACTGTTAAGTAGTCTTCTCCATTCGCCTGTTTGTTCAGCTCTCTTTGGTCCAAACATTTTGCTAAGAACTTCATTCTCAAATACTCGTAACCTTTTCTTCTCCCGTAAAGTGTTTCACATCCATATAATGTAATATATAATGTAATTGGGAGAATAACAGTTTTATATATTTTCATTTTAATGAAAGAGTCCTTGTAATGCATATTAGCATACATTACCAGAATTGAGAGTATGTTTAATTTCTTTCTGCATTTCATTCCTGTTTGTAATTATTGTTTCTCATCATCATTATCATGACTCTACAGCCCGATGCAGGCCTTGACCGCCCCTACAATATGCATCTATTCATCTCTATTCTCCGCCTTCCTTATTCATCCTCGTACACCCAGCAGGTCTTGTTCAATGCTGTCCAACCATCTAATATTAGGACGTCCAACTATTCGGTTTCCATTCATAGTTGTCAGTGTAACTTTACGACATATATCTGATTCCTCTTCCTTGTAGAGATGCCCCAGCCATCTAATTCTTGCCATCTTAATTGTCCTAATGATAGGTCTATCTGTATCACCGTATAGTTTATATAATTCATCATTATATCTAATGCGCCAATTTCCATTCTCGCATATTGGGCCAAATAGTTTCCTTAATATTTTTCTTTCAAATATTCTAATTTTATTTTCTTGGGTTTTCGTTAGGGCCCAACTTTCGCAGACATAAATGGCAACAGGTCTCAAAAGGGTTTTATAATTTTTTTTATTTTTGTTTGACGACTTAGATATCGGAATCTAAGTTTTTTTTAAGTCCAAAATACCCTCTGCTGGCCAGCATCAGTCTACGATTAATTTCTTTGTCAATCATATTTTCATCCGTTATCATAGTGCCTACATACTTAAATTCTTTCACTTTTTCAAACCTACATTTTTTAACAGTAAAACAGGCATCATTGCTTGGTCTGCTTGTTATTTCCATATATTTTGCTTTACTTTCATTCACTTTTAGGCCTATATTTTGCGCTGCACTTTTCCAATTTTAAGAAGGTTTCTTTAACTACATTGGGCGTCCTTCCAATTATGTATATATCGTCAGCGTATGCTTATATTTGTGCTGATTTATAAAATATTGTACCTCTGGTATCAATGTTTGCATCTCGTAATTATTGTTTCTAGGATTTGAATTCAACCATTTCTTTAAAATTTTCTCATTCGTCATTAACTGTTCATTTCCATATTATAATATATTTCTATGTGTGTCCATATATTCAGTTTTACTGATGTTTACTGCAGAACCGAAAAAAAAATTAAACATCCAGTAAAATTTTTACAATTGAATAGTTGCCCCGAAGAGAGATCTAACCCACAATTCGAAAGTTGAGTTTTCAGTGGATTAGTGGTATATCCGGAGAATATCACGACATGGTGAATGTAAAACTATCTCTGCTCTCTTTCAGACCTCTTTTATTTAATTTTAACAGTTGGCATTGAAGCGAATAGTGATCTATTTATAACAAAATGGCGGAAGAAGTTAGCCAAGTTATGAGTAGCAGTTAAGATCTGTCAATTATTATTGAATGAAATTAGTCAATTGTAACCCAGGATAGAGAAGATGCAAATTATATGTGTAATCAGTTGTCAACAGCATATCAGAAATGGGGTTTGAAAAGAAAATAAAAAACAGAGTATTTAACAAATGACCCAGATGAATTATATATTGTTGGGGTAAAGATAAAGAAGAGCGATAGTTTCTGTTATTTGGGATCAATTATAGAGAAATATAGAACATCAAATAAAGAAATAGCAAAAATGGAAGAGAAACCATAGGAATGTCGAACTCTATATTATTGAGTAAAACCACCATTACCAGAACAAAGCAATTCATTTTAAGTCTATACTAGAAAGTATAATGTTATATGGATCGGAAGTTTAGACAATGACACAACATGCCAACAGAATAACTGCAGTTGAAATGGATTTTTGGAGAAGAGCTACCAGAAAGTCTCGACTAGAAATAATTAGAAATTCAGACATTAGAAAATGGATGAATGCTGAAAGAAGTATAATGGATGAAATTATACACAAAAGACTAATATGGTATGTACACGTAAGAAGAATGCAAGATGGAAGACTACCAAAGGTTGTCTATGTATGGAAAATTTAAAGAAGGGGCAGAAAAGGAAGACCGATAACAACCTGGAAGAATAACATTCAGAATTCAATGAGGAAAGTTGGTGTAACAGATGAAGACACAAAGGACAGAGGACGATGGAGAATTTTAATTGAGGGAAAATTTTGAATGTTTGTTACAAACTGATGTCTATAAGTCCATAGTCATTTGTGTATTTTTTAAAACTCATGTTAATTATTAAAATTAGTTGGAGAAAACTCTCAATGTCGAGGGAAATTCTCAGAATGAATGAATGAATTAGTCAGAGACTTTATAGTTAGGAGTGTTTCCCTAATCCTATGTTTTACTTTCGTCTTTCATATCTCCCTATATCTTGACTTTACATTGATTTCATTAATGTATTTGTCATCACTAGTAATTTTGAGAATGTGATGTCGCCAACATGAGTGTTGATTTAAGTTTTGTATTAAATTGCATTTGGTTAGCAAATACTCTGGTGCTGTTATAGACATGTTAAGTAAACCGAGGCAGAAATCCAATAATACAAAATGAACACTTGCTCCATGACTCTAGTATTTGTTTTGCGAAAATCCTTGTCATGGGTAATTCCTTCCAAGTCTTGTTGGCTTCATTTTAAAATCCACTCAATTCAAATTTTACTTTACAAATAATCAACTTGTAATAACATTTTGAAACAATAAATTATAAAAAAATATTGCCTAAAGATTTTAAATTCGTTATCTTCTTCTGAGGACAAATTTTAGACTACAATAAAAGTTCCTTATTCACGGTTCCGTTATTCGCGTTTTCATTATTCGCAGGTTAAAAAATTGTGACACAGTTCCTGTATTCGCGGCTAAAAATTCCTTTATTCGCGGATCCAGTCGGTATATTAGAAAGATTAGGCATCCTTTATTAACGCATCGACAACTTTTTTCATTGCAGGCACGTGCCAAGGGGCTTTTACAAAGAGCGATTCAAACCAAATGGACACATTAATATCAAAGTAAAACAAACCGTATTGTCACCAAGCCTAAAGTTCGTTGTTAAAAGCGGCCGCCGCCGTATTTCACGTGCCGCTATGTCCTTTGATAAATCGCCCTCGCCACGATCGGTGTTTTATTGCTTCAACTTGTCATTCGTTGCAATAATCTTGATTGAATAACACGTGTCTCTTCGACTTTGTTCCCAGTTTATAATGTCGAGTGGAAGGAAAGAAAAATTAGTTCCGAAGCGGAAAAAAGGTAGTGTTACCGCTTAAAGTAAAAATGTAAATGCTTGACTGTTTACTCGTTGGCGAGTCCTTTCCATCCATATCACACTGTTTTAATGTTAATTAATCAACTGTACGATTCATCAAGAAATCCGAAGACAAAATAAGGAATTCTGTTAATAAAAATTATTTAAAATCTCTGATTAAATTTATTTTGTTTTGACTATTTAACTCATGCCCCAAATTAATTTTGATCTACAACCAATCACAGTCGTTTTTCACCTCGATTTTATCACTTTCATATTATCAAGTGGCTCCCAAATTGTATATATAGTGCACAAATGTAACCAGATTCTACTTGCGAGATATAATAGAAAAACATTCGTAGCAATTGATTATACCATAAAAAAAAGAAACCACTATTTGCACTTTCTTAAACGTATTACTTCCCAGGAATTAACGTTGCAGAAAAATATAATTGACACATTTACATCATAGGGCAACATAAATTAATTAATATACAGTTTGATGTGTTTAATTTTTCTCCACTAGGGCGCATTCTTACAATATTGCAATTCTATTTGGCAATAAATATGATCTGGTTGCAGTGATGAACAAATGAAACATAACGTTTCTCATTTGTTTTCAAACATAGCCGTTTACATTAAATATATAAATATTTTAAAATAACTATATTTAAATAATGATTTGTGAGTAAACAGCTTAATTTTATTCGTTAAATAGTCCTAACAAATGCCACTCTTGATTTCTAAATTCTCTAAATAAATTCCCTCCTCACTTCGTGAGTCGTGAATTTATCGATAATTTGGAAATCACTCGTGGCATTACTTATAATTTTAATTTTATTTCGGGACCTTCGAACGTATCCCCTATATACCCAACAAATCACTATTCCATATTCATGATTTTTGTATTCGCGGCATATTTACGGAACATATCCCCCGCGAATAAGGAATTTTTTAATGTACATAAAGGCGAACAGACAGGCGAATGGAGAAAAATATATAATATTAAGCTACATGAACTTTATGGGAAACCAGATGTAATAAGAGCAGTTAAGTCTCGTAGACTGTGATGGGCAGGACATGTGACATAAATGGGGAACGAAGAAGGGAAGTGAGAACTCCTTTAAGAAAACTAGAGGGAAAACGCCCAGTAGATAGGTTAAGATTGAGGCGGGAGAATAATAATAATGATTGAGAGAGGTATATTACACAGGGAATAATTGGAAAAACCATTAGCTTAGAATAGGAATGTATGGAGAGCTCGTGTCCGCATGGCCAAGAGCCTCCGGGTTCGATAGTGACAGTGAGTTAGTTATATTCTTCTTCATCCAGTTCCCGGATCGAATTATTAATTACACTAATCTGCATGATATCAGGTGGTTGAAAATATGTTGTATCAGTTCAATTTCTTATGCTGATTCCAGAACTGTTCTTAGTTTTCTTCTATCACGTACAGTTTTTTCACAATGGACCTAATCTGTTTTCTTACATTTATTGGTGAGAGCATAATATGTGCCAGATGGTAATGAGTAAGTTATTGTTGGAGGGAAATTTGTCAATTCAAGCCTCTAATTGTAATTGTGTGACCTTTGAAGTGTTGTTTATATCAGAAACCTACATTATAAATTCTCTTCTCATTTTATCTCTCTATCTGTATGGCAATGTCTACAGGCAAGTGTGTGAACAATCCTTACAGTTTTCGGCTATATTTGTGGAAATTATACAATGCTTAAGCAAAGAACTGATATTACGGACTTTGAGAAACAAGTTTACTCTGCTTATTTTAAAGTGCAACTTGGTGACCAGGATAAGGCGTCGGCGCCAAAGAAAGTTTGCTGCTATTGCGTTGAGAAGTTAAGATTGTGGACAAAAGGGAAGAAAATGTGCATGCAATTTGCGATTCCTATGGTGTGGAAGGAGCCTAAAGACCACCTTAATGACTGTTACTCCTGTTTACTTAATGTTCAGGGATGTAATTAAAAAAATAAGAACCAAATTGTCTATCCAATCATCTATTCAGCCATTAGGCTAGTTCCACCTGGAGAAGAGCTGTCTGTTCGTCTTCCTCCAGCTATTTTAGAGAACCTGACAGAATATAATGTTGAAAGTGAACTTAATGCAATCACTGACGATGATACTGACGATATATATCAGCCTGAAGACGGCTTTACTCCACAATGGTTCCCTCAAAGTGGCCTTAATGATCTAGTTCGTGATCTGAATTTGCTAAAGGAATGTGTGCCTGAAACTAAAAACGTCCCACATGAACTACTTGTAGACCCTCAAAAAGTCCTGCTTCCACCACTATACATCAAATTTGGCTTGATGAAGCAGTTTGTAAAGGGCTCTACTAAAGGATGGGCCTTGCTTCAAGTACCTTTGTAAGAAATTTCCGTCCATCACTCAAGAAAAATTGAAAACTGGAATTTTTGTTGGTCCGCAAATAAATAAACTGCTGAAGGATGAATATTTTGAATAAAACAATGAATGAAAGAGGAAAAGAAGCCTGGACCGTTTTCTGATCTGTTACTGAAAACATTCTACGCAATAACAAATATCCTAATTATAAGGAAATTGCGGAAAATATGTTGGGAATTTTCAAAAGGTTGAATTGTAACATGAGTGTGAAAATTCCCTTTCTGTATTCCCTTATTGACTACTTCTTTGAAAATCTGGGACATTATAGTGAAGAGCAAGGTGAACGTTTTCACCAGGATATTAAATAGATGGAGAGGAGGTTGTAGACCTGTTTCTTCTAAATGCACATTGATAATCTCCTAGAATGTCATCAATATAGGGAGTAAGTCTGCTTACTAATATATTTGTAAGAATTTTGTACGAAGTTGAAAGTAATGAGATGCCCCTGTAGTTGTTGCAATCAGTTTTATCTTCTTTCTTATAAATTGGTATGATAATTGATTCCTTCCATTCATCTGGAATAGCTTCATTTTCCCAAATCATACTAAGCAACCAACGTATCTTGTCCATCAATTTTCTCCCCTTGATTTTATCAGTTCTGCTGGGATCTCATCTGAACCTGATGCTTTATACATCTTCAATTTTTCAATCGCCATTTCAACCTCTAATGAACTTGGTTCTGCGACTAACATTTCTGCTGTCTGTAACTTATCCTCCTCAATGTCCTGTTCTGTATGTACATTTAATAGCTGATTAAAGTAACTTTTCCATCTATTTAGTATACTCCTAGAATCTGCAATCATATCCCCATTTTCATTCCGAATTATGTTTGTTCTAGCCTGAAACCCTTTCTTCTCTATACTAATTCCCTGATATAATTCTCTAATGTTCCTATTTTTTGCATTCATTTCAAGATCATTAATCTTCTCTCTCAAATATTCCCTCTTTTGACTCTTTAGTAGCTTGGTGGTTTCCCGTCTAATACTACCCA
This sequence comes from Diploptera punctata, assembly GCA_030220185.1. NCBI lineage: Eukaryota > Metazoa > Arthropoda > Insecta > Blattodea > Blaberidae > Diploptera > Diploptera punctata. The sequence continues at coordinate 587,345 of JASPKZ010004545.1, forward strand.
ATTGCTCTAAATTTACCTCATTTGGCTGGTGTAACCATTTCATTTTTGCTAGCTTTCTTTTCTTTACAATGTCGGCACATTCCTCATCAAACCATTTCTTGTTTTGCCTCTTTTTTAAACAACCAATGCTTTCTGATGCTGACAATTTAATAGTATCTCTTATAGCCTCCCATTCTTTATTTATATCAGTTTCTTCTTCGTTTGCCACATTGGCATCGGAAGATTCCAGTACTTCAAATCTATTAGTAATTTTGATTTGGTATTCTTGCCGCATTTCATCATTTTTCAAGTTTTTTAATTCAAATTTTACAGAATCATCTTTAGCGTTTGTTCCTCTCATAAGCGATAGCCGTTGTCTGATTTTCACTCTGACCAGATGATGATCCGAATTGCAGTCTGTCCCTCTAACTGATTTAACATCGATGATGCTACTGTGCCAGCGTTTATCCACTAATACATGATCTATCTGGTTCCGAGTTTCTCCATCTGGGGACGTCCAGGTGTATTTATGAATATCCTTATGCTGAAATGTTGTGCTCTTAACAATGAGATTCTTCGATGTGGCAAATGTGACTAATCTAACCCCGTTGTCGTTACTATCTTCTAGAAGACTGAATTTGCCTATTGTTGGTTTGAATATATCTTCCCGTCCCACTTTTGCATTAAAATCTCCTAAGACAATTTTCATATGATATCGTGAAAGGCTATCAAATAAGCATTCTAATTCTTCATAGAACTCATCCTTGATCTTGTCATCTTTATCTTCTGTGGGGGCATGTACATTTACAATTATAAAATCATGTTGTTTACCCTTTAGAATTATGTATGATAACAAATAAAAAAAATTATATAATAAAGATAATTAATAGTTTATTTATAAACAGATTTTCAAAGTTTAGACATCTTTCTGTGCCTAAAGTTTTATTTTTCTTCTCCACTCGCCTCTATCCATCCATTCCATGTCCTCTAGTCCTCTTGTTCTCATTCCAGTTCTTATTTCTTGCATCCACGAATTTCAAGGTCCTCCTTTCCTTCTTCTTCCAGGTGGACACCATTCCAATGTTTTTTTTTGGTATCCTTTCTTTTGCATTCGTCGTACATGCCGATACCAATTTAATTGCTCTAATATTAAATCTTAATATTAATTAACTAATAATAATAATAACAACAATAATAATATTTTATTTATTTAGCAGGTTTCACAATGTTTAACATCTTCCTGCGCCCAATTAATCTGCCATTCTCCTCCACATCTGTCTAACATTCCAATCTGCACTGTCCAATCCTTTATCCCCTCATGCCTCTCAAAACACCACCATTCTACGTTATTTTTGGTCGTCCTCTCCTCCTTCTACCAAGTGATACCCATTCTAGTATTCTTCTTGGGAATCTCTATTCTGTCAACCTTATTTAAAATAAAATCCACAGTCGAAGTTTGAACATTCATAGTTCGTTTAATTACACTGCTTCTTATTTCATCTCTGCTAGAAATTCCAGCTGAATGCCTCCAAAAATCTATTTCTACAGAATTTAATACTTATTGTTCCAGATTTTAATTCACATATTTCTGTACCGTATAATAATAATAATAATAATAATAATAATAATAATAATAATAATAATAATAATAATAATGGGGGCACGCCGTAGCGTAGTGGTTAAGGCACTGCGCTACAAGCCGGAAGGTCGAGGGTTCAAGTCCCGGTGGGGTCAGTATTTTTAAACTGACCCAAACTTTCTGGCGGCACTATGGCCCTGGGGTCGACTCAGCCTCTAACGGAAATGAGTACCAGACGCTTGTTCTGGGGGTAAAGGCGGCCGTCACGCAGGGTTGACAACCCGGCTGACATCAAGTGCCGATTGTCCAGAAAAAGTGGGAACCTTAACCTCCTACTACCCGAAGGGCCTCCTGAGGCCTGTAGTGGGTTTACTTTAATAATAATAATAATAATAATAATAATAATAATAATAATAATAATAATAATAATAATAATAATAATAATAATAATAATAACAATAACAATAGTAATAACAATAATAAGAACAATAACAACGATGATCGGGACAAGAGGTACTATACCAGGATTCTTAGCTAAATTTTGGAATTTATTAGATTTGGACAGAGTGTATCTTTCTAAAATTGCCATCGCTACCATTAGAGGATCAATAGCAATTTTAAGAAAATATTTTTACAAAAGTTCTACTTTATAGAATTATAATTTGAATTTTTTAAATGTATTTACAAAATGTATTTAATTAATTTCGAAAATTAATTGTCTGTATCACTTTGTCCTTGTGGCAATCCTCTAATGAGGAATGTTTTATATAATAAAATAATATAATAGTAATAACAATAATAACAACAATAACAATAAAACAGTAATAACTCCGCCTTCAGGTGCCCCTACCTAAGAAATGGATTACAATGCCAGGGGAGAAAACCAGAAATGTCATAAAAGACAATCTGGTCGCATTAGACAAAAAATAGTAATAATAATAATAATAACAATAATAATAATAATAATAATAATAATAATAATAATAATAATAGTAATAACGATAATAACAACACTAACAATAATCATAACAGTAAAATAGCAATAAAAACAATAGTAATAACAATAAAAGCAATAAAAAATAATAATAATAACAAGGAAATAATTTTCTGAGAGAAGTGTAACATTGTGCATGTTGGATGTCAAGAGAAAGGATGTTTGGAGTGAAGATATCGTTATTGGTATTTGCATAGCTGTTAACAAGGTGCTGGATACAGATCTCACTCATAACAAATGCAAATACTCCAACATTTTGTCAAATTCTCATGTGAAAATGTCACAAGCAGCTCTGTCCAATTCAATGCCCAGAGTGCCCGTGCTTCATGCACGGACGAGCTTCTATTCAATTTTGTTGAATTTCCAAACTTCCAGTCACATTGTGTTTTCATTCCATCACCTGATATTTGAGTAATTATCATTCAGTTCAGTTGAACTTACTTAAGTTTTAAAAACAATAATAATCGTAAAAAATGTAATAAAACTTGCATTCGTACCAAGTACTAAGCAGGTTGGCGCCGGAGATAGCCTATTTTACTTCCATTGTATGTTTATTTACTCAGCCCAGAAGCACAAAAATCAATCAGAGTAATGTATATATAATATCAATGGACACTCAAAAGGAGCAGGAAAATAGGAAGACCACACATACCTCCTGGGAATGTCAACTGAAAAAAATAATTAAGGGGAGAATGATGAAAAATGATTGCATGGCTATCAGCAATGGAAAGAATGTGTCTCACTATATAATTCCGAATAATAACACTGGATAACAATGAAAATGTTCCTCTGCATGTTTTAAGTGTTTCTGACTCAGTTTTTTCGCGCTGATTTCAAATATGTGATTATTTTCTCCAAATGTCGACGGTTCGATAGTAATCACGATTTTTATTTTCGTTACTTTTTTAATTGTAAGTATATGACTGCTTAATATTATTTTTCTCCAAATGTTAACGGCTCTTTCGCATCCATGCATCCATGTTTCCTTTGTTTATGGGACAGCCGAACAAAAGGCCAATACTATACCCAACAAGTGTGGTCATGTCAAGAGTGAGAATACATACTCCAGAAATGATCCTGTGAAGTATGAATGACGGGCACTAGAAAGTATTGTTTCGCCAATTTAAGGGTTAAGTAAGTGCTAATAGGAACAATATCAAGCAACTGTAAATATTAATCATAACTTGTTAGTGCCAAGAGGAACCATAATTTGCTTAAGTATAATTAACAGAGAGCATTGTTTAAAATGCAAATAACCAGAACGAAATAGAACAATTTAGCGTCACAATAACTCAAAATTATATTTTAAGGAATCGAAAATAGAAAAATAATTTCACACATTAGAACTAGTAAATAACACTATAAATGCATAGTCAGGAACATCAACACACATAAAATGATAGAGATATTTTAATATTGCTAAACCAAAGCATGTAGTACCGCAGAAAACTGTAGTGGAGCATGCTGTCATATGAAGACTCTTAAAAAAAAGTGTGGCCATCAAGAAACGAACTTGTTCCAGGAGAAAATAATGTTCTACATGAACCTCTTATTGACAGGAAGAAGATCTTACCAACTCTCCATATTAAATTGGGACTAGAAAAACAGTATATTAAAGTTTTGGATAAATCGTCAGATGCTTTGCAACATATTCGTTCCATGTTCCCACGTTTGTCTGATGCAAAATTATTTGCTGGAGTTTTTACAGGACCTCAAATAAGACAGATACTGGAGTCCGCAGAATCAAAACAAAAGATAATACCAGTTAAAAAAAGTGCATGGCAAGCATTTCGTAATATTGTGCATGGCTTACTTGGAAACAAGAAGAGTCCCAATTACCGAGAGTTGAGAACGTGTTGAGTACATATCGTACATTAGGTTGCAGAATGTCAACTAAATTACATTACTTGCATTCACATTTGGATTTCTTTAGACAAAATTTGGGCGATGTGAGTGAAGAACATGGAGAACGATTCCATCAGGATCTTAAAAGCATGGAAACAATATATCAGAGCAGTGGGATATAAACATGATGGGGGACTACGTTTGGAGTTTGGTGAGGGACATTCCACAGTTACATAAAAGAAAAGGGCATTCATGACTTCATCTAATATATAAAAATGAATGTTCGTTTGTTTGTTCGTACTTTATGCGCGGCCATACCGTTGATCCAATTGTGATGGAGATTTAAAAAAAATGTTCAGGAGATTCACGGGATGAACATAGGCTATAAGAGAGTTGTGATACTCAACTCCTACACCCTTAAAATCGCTCTTTGTAGTGGAAAACGCGAAAAAAGTAGCTCTTTGGACGCTTAAATGGCTTACGTTGTCTAAACCATAACAAATACACAAAATTAATGTACACAGAATTGAATATCTCAAAAAAGCTCTACAAAAAAAAAAGTCCGCGACAGCATATGTTTATCTCTTACGGATAACACATAATAACCATTTTTGTCTTTCATTGATGCCAAGAAGATCGAGAAAAGTACGTAGCCTGTGCAAGCATTAGCAGCACGCCGGGTAAACAGCACGGGTATCTAAAAATAATTGCGATACAAATTTTCCCTTTACTTATTTAACTAAACATAAAACACAATAATTTTCGTATTTCAGCTGATTTATGTCAAGAAGATCGGGATAAGTAGATTCCCGAGCAACGCCGGGTAATCAGCACAGGGTATCTAAAAAATATAAATTTATAATTATTTTTCCTATTACCTCTTCTTCTTCTTCTTCTTCCTTTCATGTGATAGACCTACTTTTTAATAAATTTGATGGCCAAGCCATTGATGCTGAAACAAAATTTCATTTCATATCTTCGGATACAATACCAACACAATCTGGCAATTATTCCATCTATATTTGTGGATACATGTTTGTGTTAATTCCCACATTTTCAAATATATTAATTTTCTATAGAACTGTTGCATGTGAAACTGACATTTTTGAACTCAGGGTGCCTGAATTATATAAGAACCACGAAAAAACTGAAAGGAACAAAAAGTTGCCCAAAAGTTGTTACTCAGTGTAATAAAAATAATATAATAATGATGGTAATAAACATAATAAAGTAGTAATAATTTCACAGTAATAATATAATAATACAAATAATAATTGTAGTCTAATACTAATAAAATAATCATAATAATACTAATATAAATAATAACAGTAATAATGATAATAATAATAATGATAATAATAATAATAATTAACTTATATACAGATTTTTATTGTTTACACATCTTTCTGTGCCTAAAGTTTAATTTTACTTCTCCACTCGTCTCTATCCATCCACTCCATATCCTCCAATCCTCTTATTATCATTCCACTTCTTATTTCTTGCATCCAGAGTTTCGAGGTCTTCCTTTCCTTCTTCTTCCAGGTGGACACCATTCCAATGTTTTCCTGGGTAACCTTCCTTCTTGCATTCGTCGTACGTGCCCATACCAATTTAATTGCTTATATCTTATATAATCTACAATTGAATATCTAATATTCATTTTTTCTCGTATGATAGTATTTCTTATTTTTTCTAATTTTGAATATCTTGCCACTCTCCTCAAGAAATCCATTTCCATCGACATAAGTTTTTGTTCTAAGTTTTTGTTGAATTTCCCAACTTCAGCTCCATATGTCACAGTACTTCTCACTATTGAATTATATATTCGTAACTTATTTTTTCTTGTTATATGTCTGCTCCATTCATCATTGCTGTTATTGCTCTTCCTTTATTTATTCTGTTCTTAATATAACTTTCTTGTTTATCCTCTTCATCTACTTTTACTCCCAGATACTCAAATTCTTCACATCCTCTAATACACTCCTTTTGATCTTCTAATATTACATCTTCGATTTCGGCCATAATAATAATAATAATAATAATAATAATAATAATGATAATAATAATAATAAAATAATAATTATATATATATATATATATATATATATATATTAACAATGTTTACACATCTTTCTGTGCCTACAGTTTTATTTTAATAATAGTAATAATAATAATAATAATAATAATAATAATAATTTTATCTATGGGTAACATTGTTCCCTTGGATGCAGTGAGCCGGGATTTAATCCTCGTTTGGGGCAAGTTTCCTGGGTTTTCTTTTCGGAATTTTTCTTCACCTATAAGACAAATGTCAGGAAACATTAAGGTTCAAACAGTCCCCTAACAACATGAGGTCATACTAATCACTCATCTCGAGTTAGTATGAATGCAAGAGTGAATGGTGTGTTAAGTCTTACATGATGGTACTGCTCGGTGGTGACGCCGGTATCAAGCTAATTACTCATCCGTGAAAAAAAAAACTTCCAATTTGATTTAAAAATTCTTTACCGACAAATCGTGTCCCTGTAAAAACCGGGAGTTATGGGGATATACCCCATAACTCCCGGTTTTTACAGGGACACTTTTACAATTTACTTAGAAGTTAGAGGTTAAACTAACTAAGGGAAAGAGAGAGAGAGAGAGAGAGAGAGAGAGAGAGAGAGAGAGAGAGAGAGAGAGAGAGAGAGAGAGAGAAGGAGAATTTAAAATGACAGAAAAAAGAGACTAAAAAGAGAGAAAAAGATAAAAAAGAGAGTGAAAAAGAGAGAGAGAAAAATGTGAGAGATATAAAGAAGGAGATGGCCTGTGGATAAAGAGAAAAGACAGAGAGGGATAGAGAGAGAAAGAGAGAGAGAGAGAAATAAAAGAGGAAAACGTAGGGCGAAAAAGGACAGAGAAATAGAGAAAGAGGAAGAAAGGCAGAGAGAAAAAATACAGATAGAAAGACAGAAAACAAATACAGAGAAAAAAGAGAAAGATAAATAAATAAAAGAGAGAGCAAACGTGTGGGAGAAAAGTGAGACAAAAGAAAAAGGGAAAGAAAAAGTGATAAAAAGAGAAAAAGTCAGAAAAAGAGAAGTGAGAAAATAATGAAAAAAAAGGAGAGAAAAATATAGATGATATTATAGAGAAAAAAATATAGAGAAAAAAGTGGAAAATGATGGAGGAAAAATATAGAGAAAAAGACGGAGGAAGGAATAGAAAGAAAAGAGGGAAAATAGAGAAAAGAATGCGAGAAAGTGAGATAGAAATACAGTATATATAAAGAGAGAAAGTTTATTTATTCAAAATTCTAATCTACAGACAATTTTAGCTAAAGTCAATTAGCCTGTTCAATTTATCGAAATATGCAGTAAAATATTTCAAAGGCAAATGATGTTTCTGCTTTAGTTTTGAACGCAAATCAGGTTTTTATTGTGAAGAGAACTTTGCTAAACCCAAAAACTAGGGATTCAAATCGTCCATTATAACAGAGCATTGTGAATGTAACGAGCAGAAAAAAAAAGTACATTCTGCTTTGTTCTCCAGTTGACACAATGTGCTGCGTTTTATTTCCCATTATTCTCGCACCGCATTTCATTACGGCTACATTTAATTTTATTTCATATTCTTATTTCTTCTCAAGTCAATAAATAAGATGCAGGACATTATTTCTCTAGAATTTACGATAATAAAACCGTACGAGTTGGCTCAAGCTGTTCTGTTTAAGGTTCTTATTCGGCGGAATCTGGATTCTAACCCCGGTACCGATAACCTAACTGAACTGATTCCCTGTTTTCTTCAGTTTTAGGTCTCGCGCCATAGGCAACTGGTGTAAATCTAAGAGACTTGGAGTTGTTAGAGTCCGCATGGCGGAAGACAATTATTTCTCATGGAATTTCGTTAAACCGACTATTTAAAACATGCCCCAAATGGGAGTCAATGACCAATCACGTTTCAATGAATTTTGTTTTACAACCAATGACAGCCGTGTTTCACCTCGCTATTTATCGAATTCCGTTTACCAAAATAAAGAAAGCTCCTCCTTTTTAATATCATGAACAGGTCAGAGCATTATTTTGCAGTGAATGACTCTCCAACAAATACGTTGAATTTATCAAATAATGAACAGATTGCTTCGAACTACACGTTTGATAATTGTATGTTCAATAATTTGTGTATCTAAATAATGATTTTACTGAGTTGTTTCCTAAAAAAAATAATTAATAATCTATAATGTTGGTTATAACACAGTAAAAGCTTCTTATTCACAGTTCCCTTATTCGCGTTTTTATTATTCGCGGGTTAAAAAACTGCGACACAGTTTCTGTATTCGCGACTAAAAAATTCTTTATTCGCGGATCCAGTCGGTATATTACAAGGATTAGTATCCTTTATTAACACATCGGTAACTTTTTTTTACTGCAGGCATCTGCCAAGGCAGCTTTTGCAAGGAGCGATTCAAACCAAATGGACAGATTAATATCAAAGTAAAAGATGTCTTATTGTCACTAAACCTAAACGAACTTTTTTCGTTGTTAAAGCCACCGCCGCCGCAATTCACGTGCCGCTATGTCCGTTGATAAATGCCGCCCTCACCACAATCTGTGTTTTATTGTTTCAACTTGTCATTCGTTGCAGTACTTTTGGTTGAATAATAGGTATCTCTTCTGCTTTGTTGCCAATTTATAATGTAGAGTAAAAGGAAAGAAAATTAGTTTCGGAACAGAAAAAAAATAGTGTTGCCGCTTAAAGTAAAAATATAAATGTTTGACCGTTTACGTGTTGGCGAGTCGTTTGCATCTATATAACGCTATTTCAATGTTAATTAATCAACTGTACGATTCATCATGGAATCCGAAGACAAAATAAGGAATTATATAGCTGAATTCACTGCTAAATATCAATCTGAATTGAAATACCTTATAAAAGCAGCAAAACAGAACAAAATAACTACGTTCTTTAAGCCCTTGCCTAAGCCTGACAGTATTAATTAATATAAATTGCTCAAAATCTCTCATTAATTGATTTTATTTTGATAATTTTTATTTTATTTCGGGACCTTGGAACATATCCCCTATATACCCATACAAATGACCATTCCATATTCGCGGCATATTTGCGGAACATGTACCCCGCGAATAAGGATTTTTTCTGTATACAGTTTGATATGTTTCATTTTTTTTCTCTCCACTAGGGTGCATTCTTACAATATTGCGATCTTAGTGGGTTATCGCTGATTGCGATCCTATTTGGAAATAAATAATATGATCAAGTTGCAGTGAATAAACATAACCACACATTTCTGATTCATTTTCAAACATCCCCGTTAACATTAAATACATACATATTTTAAAATGCCGGTAACTATAATTAAATAGTGAATTATGAGTAAACAGCTTAATTTTACTCGTTAAATAGTCCTAACAAATGCCACTCTTGATTTCCCAATCCTCTAGATAAATTGTAAATCGCTCGTGGCATTACTTATAAAAATATATAAAACTTTTACTCTCCCAATTATATTATATGGATGCGAAACATGGACTCTTGCTTTAAGGGAGGAGAAATGATTACAAGTATATGAGTATAAAGCTGTTAGGAAAATTGTTGGACCAAAGAGAGATGAACAGATAGGTGAATGGAGAAGTCTACATTACAGTGAGCTACATTATATTTATGAGGAACCAGATATAATAAGAACAGTTAAGTCTTGTAGAGTGCAATAGCAGAAGATGTGGCACGAATCGGGAATGGAATAGGGGCTTGGAAACCTCCCAGTAGGTAGGCCAAGAATGACATGGAGAATAACATTAACCTGGTTTGAGAGAAGTAGATTATGCAGAGGAGATTGGAAATCATTAGATCAGGATAGGGATGTATGGAGAGCTTATATCCGCGCGGTCATGAATCTACGGATTTGATGGTGTCAATAAGTTAATTAGTTTAATAATAATGAAGATAAAACCATCCCAATTGGATTTACTTGGGGCTTAGAACCTCCTTGTAGGGAAATCAGAGGGAAAACGTCCAGCAGGTAGGCAAAGAATGATGTAGGAGAATAACATATAACATGATTTGAGGGAAGTGAATTATACAGACTATTTAACTGATGCCCGAAATGGGAGTCAATGACCAATCACGTTTCAATGATTTCTGTTTTACAACCAATCAGAGTCGTGTTTCACCAAATATTTATCAGTGTTATAATAACCATATTAAAGAAAGCTCCTCCTTACAATATTGCGTTCCTTTGGCAATAAATAGTATGATCTGGTTGCAGTGATAAACAAATGAAGCAGTAGAAGCGTACCTATCGTTTCTCATTTGTTTTCAAACATCGCCGTTTACATTAAATACGGTATATAAATATTTTAAAATAACTATAGGTAAAGTGAGTAAACAGCTTAATTTTATTCGTTAAATAGTCCTAACAAATGCCACTCTTGATTTCCAAATTCTCTAGATAAATTCACTCCTCACTTCGTGAGTCGTGAATTTATCGATAATTTGGAAATCACTCGTGGCATTACTTATGAAAATTATTGGAACATTTAGCTCATTACAGGGATGTATGGAGAGTTTCCGTTCGCGCTGCCACGAATAAAATAGTGCCAGTGAATCAGTTAGTTTAGCACCACCATCTCCACCATAACTAACACCACAAATAAGGATGAATTCCATGGTAACTGATGTAACAAGCGTAATAAATTTAAGAATATAATGTAAAATTATATACCTCTTAGGCCCGTCCCTTCAACCATTAAACATTACATGAAGTAAAATTTTTAAAATCTTTAAAATTATAACGGGCAAGGCAGTCTTGCATTCGAAGCCAGTGGATGCAGACGTACTTTCTGCTGATGATGGGACCAGTTCCGAAAGGCATGTTTTAATAGTTGAGGAGACGGTTCTAAGAGGTATATAATTTTATTAAATTGTGACTAACATCTCAACGGAGTTTACAATGAATTTTAATAACGTTGAAATGTAATAAAATAATATTTGATCTTTTTTAGTCCTCAGATAGTAGGACATTATTATTTCTCTTTAACAGAATACATGCAATTTCTATCTTTAATAATTGTACTTAAATTGTATGGTTTTATATCCGTAACTAACTGTAGAATGACATAATGTATTACAGAGTTAAAGTAAAATAATAATCTCTGTGAAGTTTTTAATTTTATTTCAACAAGCAATTGTGGATGTATATACTGTATATAAGAGGAGTTACGAAACATATGATTTGAGTTTTATGTTCTAATAATCTTTAGTCACTAATTATGCAAAATAAAGGTAACTGATGTAACAAACAAGACTTCTTCGTGATGTAAGAGTTTTAATTAAAATAAGTACCAGTGTCTTGTTACACATGGATTTCTTCACATTCTACAATATTTTGGGATGTAGGCACTTAAAAATCGTTTTAATATTCCTATAACTTTAGGAATTAGAGAAGAAACTTTAATTTTCATCTGTTATGATACATTTTAAGACCCATTACAACATATCGCACCCCATCAACAATAACGTCACAACTCAAAAATGAACGAATTTGAGTTAATCCCCAATTCAAAAGAACACATTTTGTCTCTACAAGTCTGCAATAGTAACACTTCTGAAATTCCACAACTAACCACTAGAAAGCGGAAATGTTATAGTCGACAGTAATTTTGATTCCCACAAACCAAGAAGAGTGTCACATTGGAGTTGCTACTGTGAGTTTGTGCCATACATTGTACTTTTTTGCTGGAATAGTGACACTTTTCGAGTTGTGACTGCCTTCAAGACGCAAGGCAATGAATTTATAGATTTCTGCTTGTCTCTTTTCTAGTTATGTCACTATTCTTGTTTTTCAGATATAGGTATTTTGTGTGTTGTAGCGACTCGTTTTGAATTGCATCACTATTGACCTGATTACTGATTAAAGAAAATGGATAAAAGATGTAGCCATGACACGTTTTCTACATTATTATTTCACTTTGAGGACGGGTCGAGAACAGAGAAAATTGTGCTATTAGCTACACACCAAAACACTATAAAGAATAAGACACAAAAGACTGAAAATGCAGTGTCAGACAATGTTTGTGATAAAACTGAAAACCGAGGAGAAAATAAAAAGAAACCAACAGAAGTGGAGAACATTATCTGTCCTCCAGCATACAGTAGTAACATTCCTATCACCCAGAGGAAGAAGTCAGATATTCATGATCTTATCAAAGGCAACTATATTCCTAAGTTTTAGAGATCTTTGTATGATTCCATTTTGAACTAATT